>JAJHZJ010000200.1:17165434-17650434 GCA_023548195.1 Bettongia penicillata ogilbyi
GACCCCAATTCTAAAGATCACATTTCTCCCTAGCCTGTCCCTGGCTGCTTCTCCCCAGCCTGAGGATAGCCTGCCCTAGCAAAATTTTTATCTCTCTTCCTGATACAGTAGCCAGCAGTACCTATAGAATTTATTAGTTTGAACCAGCTGTGTACTGGCTGAACTGGCCGTGTACTGAGTTGTAAAGATATTTACTACTCGTTGACCTATCATATGTATTATAGACCTATCATATATATCATCTTGTCTAAGAAGACATGATGGGGGAAGCCTGGGTATTTCTCAGTCAACCCTGACTGTTAGTTGACTTAGTGACATTTCAGGTCTAAAACCACACCTCCATGCCCAGTGAACTCTGGGTAAATACCCAGTAGATACCAAAAGTACATGTTCTTTTAGGAACTAACCACTTCTCAGAGACTCCCTAATACTGCCCTGAATCACCTAGTTAGCATATTTGGCACATGTTTTATTGTAGAATATCCTATATAAACTTCACATGTACACTTTTCAAATCACTGAATCCCTAAGAACTCTTACCCGCTGAAAAGCATACTAATAAATCTTTACCACTTTGACTTCAACAATGTTAGAGTCTGTGAATTCATTCCAGACAGCCCTCCCCTGTATTCTGGTCTTTGTGGTGGGGATCCGTGAATCCTCCCCCTTTTCCCAACCCTTGTCATATTTTTGGTGCCCAACGTGGGGCACAGTTTGAGGTCTCAGGCATTCTCTGAGTCAAGGTAAGATTCTCTTTTCTTCCCCTCTGCTCTAAGCTTCCCCTTTCCCCCAAACTTCCCCCTCTCCTGGCCCTTTAGTTGAGGTTCTACCCTTACCACCTAGGAAGGCTTACAAGATTGTTGGGTGGAGCCTGCAGCAGACTCTGGCATAATTCCCTCTTGACAAGGAAAGCCTTGTTTTGGGAACATGTGTGGTTTTTCTTGCTCCCTCTTTCAGGAGGCTGGAGAAGGTGAGGTAGACTACAGGAGTTCTATTTGTACCCTTCCCTTCCCATCTATACTCACCTCTAAGACTTACAGGCAAAAAGGACGAGCCAACCCCCACACCCTGAAATTCGCCCCTAGGACGTCTCTTACACAACTGGGAAAAACTTGGTCTCTAAGACCTAAAAAAAAACATCTTACCTGCCTCCACTATGATCTGGAAAGCCAAGCAAAAATGTCTGTGCAGGGGATTTCTGACAATCCTCTCTGAGCTTTTGGATTCTTCCTTTTAATATCTGTATCTATTCTGTGTCTGTGTGTATGTGCGTCTGTGTCTGTGTGTAATCTGACACCTTGTAAGTTGAAAATGCAGCCAGTCAGCAAAAGCAGTAAAGGGCTGCAGCTGGACTTAAGGAAAGGCAAAAAAGTTTAAACATGTATGAAGGAGAGCAGCATGAGCAGGAAGTTTAAGGAAAGGCATAATCTATTTGCACAAACTGTGTTAACAGAAGCTTTGAGAGGTAAAAGGTCTGGAAATTTGTGGAAAGTTGTTGGTAAAAAAAGCCCCCTTTTTCTACCTTCTAACTCTGGCCAAATTTTGAAGGTGGAGAGAGAGGCAAGAAAGAAAGCAGAAAATTTTCCCCTCACATAAGAGAGAGGCAGATTGACTAGCACCTAATCATTTCATGCCTCACATAAAAAAGTTTTTGTGTACTGGGACACAACTAAAAGGTAGTTAAATTCATTCTTGTCTTATTTTAATTGAAGTGTGTTACTCCTAATTTGATGTTTAAGATAGGTCAGAATTTATTATATTATTTGGCACTAAGGCAAATTGGGAAAATGCATACATCTGAAAAGAAGACACCTCAGAGACAAAACTTTGAGCTCCCCAGTACAGGGGAGAAGGAAGTAGGCACTACTGGATCTTTTTTCCCCCAGAGTCCCATTCACTGTGACTGACAGATTCAAAACTCTCAAAAAGTTTTTAAGGAGTGGATGCAGAAGTGAAGTTTACTTGAGTAAAACTTTAGAACTATTAAGATCTTTCACCCTGTTGCCCTCACTTGACCACTGAGGTAGGGCTGCAGTGAGTAGTTAGTACAGCTAAAAATACATTTTGGCAGATTCTGTTAACTCTTCTCATTCCAGATCGTATAAAGGGAAGAGAGTGCTGAAAAATAGGAGTGAATTTGAGTTACCCACCCCAACCCAGGAAAAGGAAGGAGGAGGGAGGCATAGTAGTTATATCTGGAGCCCCACTGGAAACATCCCTGGGCCCATGGGCACCCTGAAGCCCACTCCACTAGACAAGAAGAGGAACCTGTCCTCTCAAACCCCCCCAGTCCTTACTCCCACACCACCTGAACCTGAACCTGAACCTGGTGCTTCTGCTCCAAGTTCCCCAAAGCTGAGGAACCCATATCAGAAAGCTTATAAGTCCCTCAAGTACCCTCCTCCTTATCCACCAAATCCCCCTCCTCAATGCTCCCCCACCCTGAACCTTTAATTCAGGTGCTGGACTCCACAACCTCCCATCAATCCCTGATCCTTAGTCCCTCTTTCTCCCCCCTTCCCAAATCCCTGACTCAACCACCTCCACAACCAGGCTCTGCAACTGTGGACAGAGAAGAAAAGGAGATGGTCCAGGGCAATATGAGATCACAAGTCAATCAACCTTTGCATTTTGTAAGCCCAATCTTCTAACAATAATTTTTATGTATGATGATTTGGAAATGTAATTAATGTCTTCTGAAATTTACTGTTTGTGTTATTATTGTATTTCTAAATTGTAGTAAAATTATCTCATATTGTAAAAGCAATTTTTAATTTGAATTTTGTTGAAACTGAAAGATAATGAAAAAGATGTGCAAAACCAGTTTTGGTACTTTATCAACCCTGATAACCCTGTCTTATAATGTTTTATAACAGTCATTTAGAAAACCAGGTATTTCCACCTTTGCCTATAGTTCAAGAGGAGATTGCAGCTAAAACAATTCAGCTATCACTTATGAAAGTTGTAAGATTGTTAACTTAGTTATTTTGGGTTACTGTTTTAATGCAAAAACCTAAAATTGCTATTTGATTGCTATATATGTAAAGGAAGGAATTGTGTGAAAGCCTTATCTGGAATTGGTTTTGCTCATTCAGAATAGTCCTCCTGTATGTATGAGGGTCATCAGCCAGGGGCACCAGCATCAGTCCCTCCCCTGCATCCATGTCGATTCCCCTTATTTTGTAAACTTGCTATACCCCCAGGAAACCATCTGTATAGGCAAGATCATCAGCCCCAGGAAAAGAACTTGTTTGGGTTATGGAGTTCCTAAATGATGAATCTGGCTTGCTCTGAAGTTACAGGTTTCTATAGATAGAACAGATTTCTTTTTTTCTTTTCATTTTTTCTTCTTTATTTTTTTTTAAATATAAATTTATTTAACTTTTTACATTCATTTTCACAAAATTTTGGGTTCCACATTTTCTCCCCATTTATCCCCTCTCCCCCCACCCCCAATACACTGAGCAATCTAATTTTCCCTATCACCAATCTGCCCTCTCTTCTATCCTCCCTCCCTTCTCTTGTCCCCATCTTCTCTTTTGTTCTGTAGGGCCAGATGACTTTCTATTCCCCATTAACTATATTACTTATTTCCTAATAGCAACAACAATACTCAACACTTGTTCCTAAAACTTTGAGTTCCAAATTTCTCCCCATCCCCTCCCTCCCCACCCATTGCCTTTGGGAAGGCAGGCAATTCAATATAGGCCATATCTGTGTATGTTTTGCAAATGACTTCGGTAATAGTCATGTTGTGTAAGACTAACTGAATTACCCTCCATCCTATCCTGCCTCCCATTGTTTCTATTCTGTCTTTTGATCCTGTCCCTCCCCGAGTGTTGACCTCAAATTGCTCCCTCCTCCCATTGCCCTCCCTTCCATCATCCCCCCACCCTGCTTATCTCCTTCTCCCCCACTTTCCTGTAGTGTAAGATAGGTTTTCATACCAAAATGAGTGTGCATTTTATTCCTTCCTTTAGTCGAATGTGATGAGGGTAAACTTCATGTTTTTTTTTTCTCAGCTCTCCTCTTTTTCCCTCCCCACTAAAAAGTCTCCTGCTTGCCTCTTGAATGAGAGATAATTTACCCCATTCCATTTCACCCTCTCTTCTCCCACTACATTTCTCTCTCACCATTTACCTTAATTTCTTTTAAGATATGGTCCCATCCTATTCAATTCACTCTGTGCTCTCTGTCTCTGTATGTGCATGCATGTGTGTATGTGTGCACGTGTGCATGTGTGTACCTGTGTGTGTGCATGTGTGTGTGTGGTCCCACCAACTACCCAGATACTGATACGTTTTAAGAGTTACAAATATTGTCTTTCCATGTAGGAATGTAAAGAGTTCACCTTTGGTAAGTCCCTTATGACATCTCTTTGCTGTTTACTTTTTCATGCTTCTTCTCATTCTTGTGTTTGAAAGTCAAATTTTCTTTTCAGCTCTAGTCTGTTCATCAAGAATGCTTAAAAGTCCTCTATTTCATTAAAAGACCATATTTTCCCCTGAAATATTATACTCAGTTTTTCTGGGTAGGTGATTCTTGGTTTGAGTCCTAGTTCCTTTGACTTCTGGAATATCCTATTCCACTTCTTTCGATCCCTTAATGTAGAAGCTGCTAGATCTTGTGTTATCCTGATTGTATCCACAATACTGGAATTGTTTCTTTCTAGCTGCTTGCAAGATTTTCTCCTTGAGCTGGGAGTTCTGGAATTTGGCCACAATGTTCCTAGGAGTTTCTCTTTTTGGATCTCTTTCAGGTGGTGATTGGTGGATTCCTTGAATCCTTATTTTGCCCTCTGGTTCTAGAATCTCAGGGCAGTTTTCCTTGATAATTTCATGAGAGATGATGTCTAGGCTCTTTTTTTGATCATGGCTTTCAGGTAGTCCCATAATTTTAAAATTGTCTCTCCTGGATCTATTTTCCAGGTCAGTTGTTTTTTTCCCATGAAATATTTCACATTCTCTTCCATTTTTTCATTCTTTTGGTTTTGTTTGGTGATTTCTTGGTTTCTCAGAAAGTCATTAGCCTCCATATGTTCCATTCTAATTTTTAAAGAACATTTTCTTCAGTGAGCTTTTGAACCTCCTTTTTCATTTGGCTAATTCTGCTTTTGAAAGCATTCTTCTCCTCATTGGCTTTTTGAACCTCTTTTGCCAATTGAGTGAGCCTATTTTTCAAGGTGTTATTTCTTCAGCATTTTTTTGGGTCTCCTTTAATAAGGTATTGACCCGTTTTTCATGCTTTTCTTGCATCTCTGTCATTTCTCTTCCCAGTTTTTCCTCCACCTGTCTAACCTGATTTTCAAAATCCTTTTTGAGCTCTTCCATGGACTGAGCCCACTGGACATCCACCTTGGATGTTTGGGATAGAGAGGCCCCAACCTCCACTTCTTTCCCTGATGGCAAGCATTGTATTTCCTCATCAGAAATGAAAGGAGGAAGAAACATCTGATCCCCAAGAAAGTAGCTTTCTATGGTCTTATTTTTCTTCCCTTTTCTGGGCATTTTCCCAGCCAGTTACTTGACTTCTGAGATTCCTCTTCACCCCTGCCTAGATCTGCCCAGCTAGTACTTGGGGTCTGAGATTCAAATGCTGCTCCCCAGCCTCAGGGCTTTCAGCTGCAAGCACAGCTGCTATTCAATGTGAGCTTAAGTTCTGGTGCTCAGGTGGGGGAAGGGCCGCCTCCCAGGTTCAGTTCCCTCAGGGGCTTTATGGGGAGACCTTCAACAATGGAGCTCCTGCCTGCTTGGGGAGTTCTGGACCTCTGCTGCCTCTGCCGCTGCCTCCCGAGGGGCCCCGAGTCATGGAGACACCCTGCTACCCTCTCGGCCAGCCCAGACGTCTCTCTCACTGACCTGTAGCATCGTGAGTGGAAGGACCTTCACAGCTGCTGGAGATTCTGTCCCTGAAGCCTGCTCAGATCTGCTCCTCTGGGGCCATGCGGCCAGGGCAGCACAGGGGCTCCACTCCGAGTCAGGTGTGCGACGGACCTTTGGGGTCGGTTTTTCAGGGTTCTCTGGAAAGGAAATCTCTTCCACTGCGTTGGTGCATGGCTTGCACTGTTCCAGAATTTGATGGGGAGTTCTTTTTACAGGAAATTTATGGGCTGTGGGTTCGGAGCTAGCATACAGTGCTTTCTACTCCGCCATCTTGGCTCCTCCCCTGATAGAACAGATTTCTAACAATTGGCTTTTTACTCCAGGTCAAGTTTAAATTTGAGAAGGAAAATCTTAAATCAAATTCCTTATGTATGTGAGTACTGGTAAATCTTTATTACTTATTGCAACTCCATGAGAATAAAAACAACTGTATCTGGCTTTAAGCTGCAACTGGTGAAACTTGCTGCCTAAGGTAAAAGGCTCTTGACACCGTAAATAATTTTGTTTTGACTTTCACTTTGGGTATTGTTGTCTGCATTAAATCAGCATCTCAGAGAAATGTCACAAGCTACTCAAAGGGAATGTGATCCTGTACTGTTAACAGATGGAAATTTGCATCTGGGAAGATAAGGTCAAGAGGACAATCCTAGCCTCAATATAGAATGGAATCCTCCTGACTCAGTTTCCTCATTGTGTTCCTTTGAAAAGGAATGTTTCCCACCTGACTATTCCTGAGTCCGACTATGGAGTGGGACAGATATTGCATAATAGGAGAATTTTGACTGTTATCTGAATTTGAACAGAGCCAAGGATGTTTTATCTTGTCATATTTGGTATGTCACATGTCCCTACTTTTTTCTTTCTACAGCAAATCTCTATGATCAGAGCAAGTGGGCAGTAAAGAGATGAGCTGTTTTGTGTAATCTTGCTGGGAAATCTAATATTATTTTTTATCTAGAATTAGAACATATGCAGAAATGTATATAAACTACTTAAGACTCATTTTAAGATGCTACCGTTGCTTAAAAGGATTCTAAAAGAATTAACTTTTAAAAGCGCTGACTGTGATGAGTCTCCTACTGTCACCAATGTGAGATTCCATTCCAACATTTCTTGACTAAGAAACTTTGTAATATGTAGGAATTCTGCCATAAGAATTTAGCTTGTTAAAATAGTTTGGGAATTTATATTCGTTAAGGACATTTTACACCAATTTAGTTTTAATGAATTTCAATTTTACAGGTTTATTTTTTGCTTTAAGGTGAAAAGAGAGCTATTATTTTAGGTTTTCAACTAATTTTCTTTATAAAAGTTTAGTGACTATTTCTCTTAACATCAGGATAAATCTTAAACTGTTTTAAAAGAAAGGGAAATATTTTTAGAGGAAATATTTTTTAAAAAAATCTCTCTTGTAAGGCCTACTAAATTTTCATTTGCATGATAATTTATTGCTAAATTAATGTAATGAGCTGTAAATCAGAATAGATCTTGACATTTTGATCTAAATTTGCAGTTATTCCGTGGTCTAAGCAAGAGTTAAAATCAGTGTTTGAACTTATCATATGTAAAAGACTTAATTTCTGAACTATCTCTTCCAGAGTAAATGTAATTAGAAGATAAACAAACTTGTGAAATAAGGATGGATCTCTATTCAGCTGTGAGGTTTGAGTCAGGAACATGTTTTGTTTAAGGCAGTATAGTTATGTTAGTGAAGAGTAATGACTTACTAGCTTCCTTGTCTATGGTAGAAATATAAAGTAAAGTGAAGTAGTTCAAGTAATGGGTTCAAAAGATTTGGAAAGATAAACAAAGGCTTGATCAAAAATATGGAAGGCAGATAAGAAGATTTGAGACAAATGGGGGTCATCCAAGTGTCTCCTGTCCCTAGACAGTTACTAAATATGTTGAGTGGGTGTGAGGAAGTTTGAAAGTGTTCTCATAGCCACCCTACTTCTAGTCATTTTCTTCCTACTCCTATTTGGTCCTTGTTTGTTTAATCTCCCTGCCAGATTTGTGTCTTCTAAGCTCAGTGCCCTTCACTTGCAGATGACAGCTAAAGCTGGGTACCACTCTCTGTCCAAGACCATGACCTATCATCCTCTGGACCTGGCATTGGCCAAGTTCTGGACACTGGCTACATACCCAACCCCTTGAATGGTGAAACCCTGTGAGGCAGGGACAGCTCTACATCCTCTCTCAGCATGAAGAAGTTTCGAAGTCAAGACCTTTATCCCTTATCATAAATGAGTTTGGGTCCATCTGTTAAGGGGGGATGATGGGGTGCTTGGGTGCCTGTGCTTGGACCCCAATTCTAAAATCACATTTTTCTCTAAAGATGACATTTCTCCCTAGCCATCCCTGGCAGCTTCTCCTCAGTCCAAGGGCAGCCTACCCTAGCAAAACTTTTATCTCTCTTCCCGATACAGTAGCCAACTGCACCTATAGAATTTATTAGTTTGAACCAGCTGTGTACTGGGCCATTGTATGTAAGGTGAATTTTACTGTAAGTAAGGTGGAGTTTAGTTTGCGTAAAGTGAATTTTTGTTATTATTTACCAGAGTTCAGTTTTGCAGGATCCGTAGCCATAATAATCTCCTGTTCCCAAGGTATTAGACATGAGTTCCCACAGTTATGATTCAAAACATCTCCACAATGCTTGCAAAACATTATATAAGGATAAGTAATATAAACATCCACTGCAGCCATGCAGTGGGATATAGGGATGAGGTGATGTAAACTTGTGAGACAATATATTGCTGGCAATATGCCTTCTTTGTCTGTTGGCCTATAAAACAGGTGGTCACTAGCCAGTGAATGGGGGACGCTTAGGGTTGAACGCACAAGCTGGAATGCTGTGCATGTCTTCATCGGCCCCTATCAAGGCTTGTGGGGAATCTGTGTCTGCCTCAACTGGCCCCCATTGAGGCTTGAGGGGATTTAGGGGAAGCACAAGTTGTGCCTGTCTCTACTGACCCCATTGAGATGTAGGAGTAGTTGCACTGTCCCTGCCACCCTTCTCTCTGGCCCCTGTGAGAAGAGTGATTAGGGAATGCTATAGGAGCATGTCCTCCTGTTATCAGCAATCTTCTTCTGAGAAAACTAGATTACAAAAAGTAGTGTCTTTTCTGTATGATCAAATCAAGAATGAACTTGTGCTAGCAGCCTTCAAGTGTTCTGTGTTGATCTGTCTTACAATCATAAAGATTTTTACTACTCAGTGACCTATCATATGTATCCTAGATTTAGACATATGTATACTCCCTTATGCTTATCTTGTCTAACAAGCATTGATGGGGGCAGCCTGGGTATTTCTCAGTCAGCCCTGTTAGTTGACTTAGTGGTGCTTCAGGTCTAAAACCACACCTCCATGTAGCCTCACCTTGCGTTATTTCCTAGTGAATTCTGGGTAAAATACTTGTGCAATAGATATTAAAAATACATATTCCTTTGAGAACTAACCACTCCTTAATGACTTCCTAATCCTGCCCTAAATCACCTAGTTAGCATATTTTTCACATGTTTTACTACAGAATAGCCTATATAAACTTTACATGTACCCTTTTCAAATCATAGATTCCCTAAGAACTCTTGCCTGCTGAAGAGCATACTAATAAACCTTTATCACCTTGTCTTCAAGAATGCTTAAATCTGTGAATTCATTCAGATGACCCTCTCCTGTACTCTGGTCTTTGTGGGGGGTGCCTGAATTCCCCCACCCCCTTTTCCCTACCCTCACCATCCCCATTCATAGTTTTGGATCACCACTGAATGTGTGCCTACACATATACCCATACACACTCACACACATATGTTATTCATCCATGGAAAAGTGGAGTCTAGTTTCAACTACAAAGAGATTAGAAATGGTTTTATTCAAATTAGCACCTTTATTCCTAAAACTTTTCCTTTCATTTTCTTCACTGCAGCTCTCTAAAATGACTTAATCATTATATATTTTAAATTCACACTTAACACTTTGGTTTAGGTTTCTCCAAAGTTATTTTTTCCTTCAGAAACTTCATAATCTGATGTATCTTCTTTTTCTGTATAAATAAATCCACTAGGCAGGTAGAGAAGCTGCCATAAATGGAGGTAAGAAGAGAATCTCTTTGCTCCCTTTCCTATCTATGCACTTGATTTTCTGAACTTGAAAAGGTCAGAGGACTGGAACTTCGGATGCAAATCATTCACCTCACCTCACCTGTTGTATCTTTACACAACATCTTCAGAGGCATGCTATGATCATTTTTTGTTATGAAATGATGTGGATTTAATTTTTTCACACATATTTTGAGAACCAAGAGTTAAGGAGTCAATGAATGTAAAGTCCCAAATTTAGGTTTCAGAGCTGAATTTGATGGAATTTGTCAGGGTGTATAACGCTCTATCAACTGCAATAGTAAAGTGTAATTGGCACTCTATTGTGGCTTGAAATAGCAATTAGCTAAAATTATTTTTTCCTTTCACTTTCTACTTAGAATCAGATACTTATCTCCATACATCTATATCTAGATTTTATATCAAGCTTACAAACATTGTTATAGAATTGACATGGCCCTGGCCCCCAAACATAATGCTTTGCAACATTTCATTTCAAATGATACTCATAATGTTTTGGAACCTTGGTGACATTTTGTTATAAGTTCAACATTAAACTTTTTTTTTTTATTTAAGAGAACTGATAAGATGTTGTTGGCCATCACTGATCCATACACAGAACTGATGTGATTTATGTTCCTAACCTTTGACTTGGATGATTTCTGAATCTAATCATTCTAAGAAGTATGAACATTAGTACATTTCCAAGAAAAGCTCTAATTACAGCCTAAATACTTGCCTCTTAAGGAATTTAAGAACCATTTTCCCAAGACAGGTTCAAAACCTTTTCTTGCATGAGTCAGTTTTGTCTCATGTTATGAATTAATTGGCAAATCCATAGAGTTGAGTTTGATTCACTCTAGATTTAATTAAAAAAAACAAGCAAAATAGCTTTTGCTAATATTTGAGGTAGTCACTTCTTTATTTGGTTCATGGGGTATATATATAGGACAAATAAATTTGAAGTATATTGAATGACCCTTACTATGTGCATTTTTCAGTTGCTATGCTATTCAAATACTCATTTTGGTCTGTGGGGAAATCCTATTCCCCTGCTTAATAGATTAAGACTTACCAACCAGGAGTTCCCTTAGCTGAATGAATAAGGACATTCTACAATCAAAACATGAAATGGTTAGATACATAGGTAAAGCACAACATTTCAAAGGACCAAATGGGTACTTCCACAATTTCCAGGAGGGTTGTAAAAACTCAGCTCTACAAGATATTGGTGAAGTCATTCGACCCATGGTCATGGACTTGTTTGATGACTTACCTCAGGGCCCAACCAATCAGAAGCTGACTGCTCCTCAAATTATGTGGACTAGCCAAATGGGAATTCTAGCTGAAAATCATATGAGAGAGACTGCTCATCAGCAACGGTGTCTCATCAATGGTATACTTGTACTTACAGTTTTCCAAAACTATATGAGCAACGTCAGCATGTGAGTAAGGTGTGTGTGTGTATCTGTGTGTGTGTGCGTGCACATGCATCTGTATACAGATATATCTTTTTTGAATCTTTAACAAATAATTTTGTAAATTAAAGGCAGCATCAATGGCTACTGTCAGTATCACAAACCTAAATAAGAACTTATGAACTAAGATACTTGGAAACAGTTACACTGAAGCCTAATCTTCAGACTAGACTTTGGTGTACTTATCCAATTTAGATTTGCAGATACACCTTTTCCCATACATCTTGTATATTGCATATGACAGCTGCTGCTGTTCTGCTGAGCATGTTAAGGTGTTCCAAGTCTGCACTCTCTGGCTGAATTCCATAACTTAGGTTGAAGTTTCAATGACATGGCCAGATCACAGATAGAGGCAGGCTCAATGAAATGTTGTCAGTTTATGTTACTCTGCTGTCTGGCTTGTTACGGCCATATCATCTCTCAGGTATCTATTCAAACTAGAAAATACACATTGGAAAAACAAAATGAGAACAAGTAGGATTTATATGAGGGAAAGTCTGGCATTTTCTCAGCATTTGTATTTCTTTTAGGGGTGCAGCATATTTCCTATTGGGAGAATTGAGAAATTAGGGAAAGAAGGGATAGTCTCTTTTCTGATGAATTAACCCATAGCTAGATAGAGCTAAATGCATATAAGGTGCTTCTTAACTTCATTTTTAAGATATGATCCCATCCTATTCAATTCACTCTGTGCTCTCTGTCTCTGTGTGTGCGTGCACATGTGTATGTGTGTGTGTGCATGTGTAATCCCACCAACTACACAGATACTGAAAAGTTTCAAGAGTTACAAATATTGTCTTTCCATGTAGGAATGTAAACAGTTCAACTTTAGTAAGTCCCTTATGACTTCTCTTTGCTGTTTACCTTTTCATGCTTCTTTTCATTCTTGTGTTTGAAAGTCAAATTTTCTTTTCAGCTCTGGTCTTTTCATCAAGAATGCTTGAAAGTCCTCTATTTCTTTGAAAGACCATTTTTTTCCCCTGAAGTATTATACTCAGTTTTTCTGGGTAGGTGATTCATGATTTTAGTCCTAGTTCCTTTGACTTCTGGAATATCCTATTCCACTCCTTTCGATCCCTTAATGTTGAAGCTGCTAGATCATGTGTTACCCTGATTGTATTTCCACAATACTGGAATTGTTTCTTTCTAGCTGCTTGTAATATTTTCTCCTTAACCTGGGAACTCTGGAATTTGGCCACAATGTTCCTAGGAGTTTCTCTTTTTGGATCTCTTTCAGGTGGTGATTGATGGATTCCTTGAATGCTTATTTTGCCCTCTGGTTCTAGAATTTGAGGGCAGTTTTCCTTGATAATTTCATGAAAGATGATGTCTAGGCTCTTTTTTTGATCATGGCTTTCAGGTAGTCCCATAATTTTTAAATTGTCTCTCCTGGATCTATTTTCCAGGTCAATTGTTTTTCCCATGAGATATTTCACATTCTCTTCCATTTTTTCATTCTTTTGGTTTTGTTTGGTGATTTCTTGGTTTCTCAGAAAGTCATTAGCCTCCATATGTTCCATTCTAATTTTTAAAGAACATTTTCTTCAGTGAGCTTTTGAACCTCCTTTTTCATTTGGCTAATTCTGCTTTTGAAAGCATTCTTCTCCTCATTGGCTTTTTGAACCTCTTTTGCCAATTGAGTGAGCCTATTTTTCAAGGTGTTATTTTCTTCAGCATTTTTTTGGGTTTCCTTTACCAAGGTGTTGACCTCCTTTTCATGCTTTTCTTGCATCTCTCTCATTTCTCTTCCCAATTTTTCCTCCACCTGTCTAACTTGATTTTCAAAATCCTTTTTGAGCTCTTCCATGGTCTGAGCCCATTGAATATTTATTTTGGATGTTTGGGATAGAGAAGCCTTGACTTCTATGTCTTTCCCTGATGGTAAACATTGTTCTTCCTCATCTGAAAGGATGGGAGGAGATATCTGTTCACCAAGAAAGTAGCCTTCTATGGTTTTATTTTTTTCCCTTTTCTGGGTATTTTCCCAGCCAGTTACTTGACTTCTGAGATTCCTTTCCACACCCACCTCGCCTCCAGATCTGCCCGGCTAGTGCTTGGGGTCTGAGATTCAAATGCTTCTGCCCAGACTCAGGGCTTTCAGCAGGGGTGGGGCTGCTTATTCAGTGTGAGATTAAATTCAGGTCCTCAGGTGGGGTGTAGGGCTGCTATTCAGTGTGAGACTAAGTTCAGCTGCTCAGGTAGGGGCAGGGCCACCCAGGGGCTCAGTTCCCTCAGGGGGTTTATGAGGAGACCTTCAACAATGGATCAGAGCTCCTGTCTGCTTTGGGAGCTCCTGTCCACTGTTGCCTCTGCTGCTGCCTCCCAAGGGGGCCTGAGTTATGGAGACACCCGGCTCCCCTCTCAGCCAGCCAAAAGGCTGTCTCACTGACCTTTTTTGTCTGTGGGTGGAGGGACCAGTGCTGCTGCTGGAGATTCTATCCCTGAAGCCTGCTTGGATTTGCTCCTCTCGGTGCCATGTGGCCAAGGCAGGCCTGGGCTGTGGGTCTGGTGCACTACGGACCTTTGGTGTTGGTTTTTCAGGTCTCTCTGGAACAGAAATCTCCTCCACTCCATTGCGGTGTGGCTTCTGTTGCTGTGTGGCTTCTGCTGCTCCAGAATTTATTGGGAGTTCTTCTTTACAGGTATTTTATAGGCTGTGGGTTAGGAGTTAGCATATGTGGATCTTTCTACTCTGCCATCTTGGCTCCTCCCCCCATATTAGGTGCTTCTTAAGTTGTGTTTGTGAAGAGGACCATGACATCAGGAAAATGATGACATGACTTGCAGTTGACTTTGATTTGAGTGAGGGAGGGCTGTGCAAGGTCACCAGCTTCACTTTCTCCTCCTGAGTCATTTGAATCCAGTGGCCAGATATTTGCCAGGAAGACTGGAGATAGCCCAGGATGAAATGGGAGACCCTGGCCTTTTTAGGCTAAGGTCTTTTCAGATTTTCACTTTGAGTGAGGTAACACTCATTCAGTGAATAAACCTCTTTAAGAAGTGAGTCAAAGTCAACTACAAGTTATGCTTCTTAAGTATATGTTGAGTAATAGCTGGCACCAATCTGACTACCAGTAAATGGCAAGTTAATTCTGGAATTTTAGGTTATATGCATTGTGGCACTGTGGCTTGTGTTACCTTTTCTTCTTGTCATCTTAGCTCACAGGGAGAGCATGATGATGATAATGCTGGTGATGAAAAATGATAAACTAAACCATGGGTGGGGAGCCTTCAACCTCAAGGCCACAGGTGACCCTCTAGGTCCTTAAGTGAATCCCTTTGACGGAATCCAATAATATCCAATCTTTTGGGATTTGTTCTGTGAAGTTTGATTCTCTCAAAGGGCTCTTCTTGAGAACTTAGAGGGCTACCTATGACCTCAAGGCCACAGGCTACTCACCCCTCATTTAAACCATATCAGGTGTGACTCAGAAGATATCAGTGACTAACATCCATAGTTGTCAGGGTTTTACTTTGATGCTTGCAACCCAGGAATGTTTCATCACCATTTGTTCCATTTTTTTCTATTAGTGACACCCATCAAAAGAATCGAATGACAAATCTACAAGCAGCAGATAAAGCTATTGGAACTATTTTGTCTCATTTAGCTATCTATTCTTGGTTCTCAGCTGTCATCTCTGATCTTACTCATGCTTTTACTTTACCTCATTTTCACTCTCTTTGACTTGTGTGCACTAGTGGTGTGGTGGAGAAGACATGGAGTCAGAAAGTCCTTAGTTCAAATCTTGCCTTAGACACACACACACACACACACACACACACACACACACACACACTTATTAACTCTGTAACCCTAGCAAATCAGTTCCTTCATCTATAAAATGAAGAGAGTGGACTTGAAGATCTCTAAGTTCTCTTCTGACTTTAAATCAATGATCCTAGACAATTTCTTTGACCTTAGTTTATTGGTATCTCTTATTTTGTAATTGCCTTTCTGTGTGACCTTTGCTGATTCTTTTTTTTCCTGCTTTCCTACTATTTGCCAAACTCTAGGCTTTCCTTTGGATCTTATATTCTTTATATCTTCCTCTCTCAAGAAACTCCAGCTGGTCTGTAGTTTCTTTTATCATGTGTATATAAGATGACTTTCATATTCTTCTTTCTTCTTCTAATCTTGTTCTACTTCCTTTTCCAGATCTTTTCCTTAAACCTTTCTTCCCCTCCCATTCATCTTACCTGAGATTGAAGATGTCTAAGACAAGACTCCTCTTCCATCAGGTCTTTTTTAATAGCCAATTGACCGTTCTAGTCAGCCAAATCAATATATTCCTCCACAACACTGTATTCTTTCTTTTGTCTCCACTATCAAAATTGCTTTGGCATTGTTTTCCTCCTATTATGGACTCATTAAGTCTAGTTACTCTCTGTTTTGGGCATTTTGATGAAATACAGCCCTTCGAAAGTTCCTAGTCATCCTTAGGACCAGACGACTTCTGACCATGATGGTCCCTGCTCTCCATCGGTTAACTTTCACTTCACCTGTCTGCTATTACCCCTACCGTAGAGTCCAGGCATGTTTTATTCTGGCCCAAGTTTCCTTGTTGTTGAGCCTCATCCCCTTATTTCTCTGTCCTGGCTCAGAATCTTTGTTTAGCTTGTTTTAAAGCAGTGAGGAGCAGTATTAGAGAAAAAACTGTGGAACTGATGCGAGATGTGGGCTTAGGGCTCCAGCTTTGCCACTGAGTGACTCTGGGCAAGTCATTCCATAGAAAGTCCTTCCCTTCAAATATATTTCTTTTTGTATTATAATTATCTGCAAATAGTTATATTATTTTGATTAGAGTGAATAATAATGGCAAACACTCATATGTCACTTTAAATTTTGCAAAGTGCTTTACAAATATTATCTCATTTAATCCTCACATAACCCTGGGAGGTCGGTGCTATTATTATTCCCATTTATAGAAGATGAAAAAGCCCAGACAGACACAATGACTTAATCAGAGTTACCCAGCCAAGGAAGGGTCTAAGGCATGACGTGAGCTCAGGTCTTCTACGATCCAGATCCAGTGCTCTGTGGTGGTAGAGCGGTACTATACATTCTGTCAGGTAAAAAGCTTCGCTATCCACATCTCTTCCTTCCCCCAACCCATCACAGTCCTTTCTATCCTTAGAGTATTCAATCAATCAATCAATACTTGCTGACTGCTCGGTTTCTTTGATCCTTCCTTAGGTAGGTCTGGGGCAGCTAGGTGGCCCAGTGGACAATGTCTTTCTAACTTATCTTCTTGAGTTGAAATCTGGCCTGACATTTACTAACTGTGTGTTCTTCGGCAAGTTTCCTCATCTGTAAAATGAGCTGGAGAAGGAAATGGCAGACCACTCCAGTATCTTTGCCAAGCAAACCCCAAATGAGGTCAGGAAGAGTTGGACATGACTGAGAAACAACGAATAACAACAAAGCATCTGATAAATACCAAATCCCTTGGGATAAGAACTCACTGTTTGACAATAACTTCTGAGAAAATTGGGTAGCAATATGAAGAAATTAGATTTAAACCAGGATCTCAGAGTTTATACATCTAACTCCAAATGGGTATGTGACCTAGATATAAAATGTCATGTGATAAACACATTTTGAGAAACATGGAAAAATTTTCCTGTCAGATATACGGATAGGAGAGACCAAGCAAAGTCATCTTGGAAGAGGATCACAGAAGATACAATGAAGAATAATGGTTACATAAAATGAAAAAGTTTTTTCATGAACAAATCCAAGAAAGCTATGATTAAAAAGGAAACAATTAACTTGGAAAAAAATTTTTGCATGAAATTTCTCTAATAAAGGTCTCATTTCCAAGACATTTAAGGAAATGATTTAAATTTGTAAGAATAACAACCATTCCTCAATTGATAAATACTCAAAGGATACAAATGGACAAATTTCAAAGGAAGATACCAAGGCTATTGATAGCCACATAAAAATACTTCATATCATTATTAATTAGAGATGCAAATTAAAGCAGCTTTGGGATTCTAACTCACACCCATCATATTGGCAAAGACAACAAAAAGGAAAATGAGAAATGTTGGAGGGGCTATTGAAAAACAGACACATTGATGCACTATTGGTGGATCTGAGAATGGGTACAACCATTCTGGAAGGTAATTTGAAATTATACACAAATATTACTGAACAGTGTATATACCCTTAGATTTAATTATATTATTTCTAGACATATATCCAAAGAGATAAAAGGAAAATGTGCTATATGTGAAAAAATATTTATCAGCAGCTATCATTTTGTAGAGGCAAAAACTGAAAACTATGGAAATATTCATCAACTAAGGAATGGTTGCATAAATTGTGGTATATGAATGTGATGGAATGCTATTATATTGAAAGAAATTAATATATAGATTATTTTTAAAAGAAGTAGACTCATATGAATCAATGCAGAGTGAAAGGTAGAACCAAAACAAATTATACTATACCACTAATATTCAAAAATGAACAATTTTGAAGACTTTTATAAACTAAAGAATGAAATAGCAGACACAGAAAAATTTATGCAATAACAGTACTGTAAAATCCAACAACTTTGAAGGCTGTAAGAGCTATGATCAACATAATGATCATTCATGATTTCAGAGGACTGAAAATGTAATATGCTGTCCATGACAAAGGTGACGGATTTAAAGAATAGAATGATACATATATATGTATACACGGATATGTATGTATATATATAATGTGTGTATGTGCATATACATGCACAAATATATTTATATATACATATATATATGCACATGCACACATATATATTCCCTATTGAGGGAATTTGTTCTGCTTGCCTATGGATATTTGTTACAAGAAATTCGCTTTTTGTGTTTTTTTTTCAGTTGGATAGGACAGGAGGGAGAAAAAACAGATTTGTTAACTTTAAAAAAGTTAAGATGACAGCTACAAATGTGGAACATATGCACTTTCAGATGAGGTTACTGTATTTTTAGTTGTACTTAATTGTTTTTACTTTATTACAAGATACCTCTCAGGAAGGGGGTGGTGGTGTAATCTATAAACGTTTATTTTAGTGTTAAAAACAAATACTTCAATAAATTGTATGTATGCATGTATATATGTACGTACCTATGTATATTATAATTCCGAGTTGTAAAGTACCTTTAATGTGATGCAATTCAATCCCCTCATTTTACGGAGAAGGAAACTGAGACCCATTTAGGTTAAATGACTTGATCTAGGTGACATAAGCATTGCATAACCAAGCATGGATTTTAAACTATGTTTCCCAATTCTAAATCCAATGCTCTTTGCACTGCCTCATAAAATACCTTGAGATCTTATTGGTAAGATCATTACTGTTATTGGTGATGGTAACAGTCAATCAGGAAAAGATTCAAGGAGTAAGTGAAGTTTGCTTTGGTCTTTCAAAGACGGATAAGAATTCAGTAAGGGAAAAGGGGAAAGGTGAGAGAAGAGAAGACTTTTCAGGTGTAGGAAGCAGTATTAGTAAAGGCCTGTGTATTTTGGTGCTTCTCAGAAAAACAGATAAAATAAGATGGGCTCTTTTTAGGGAAACTGAGATACAGACGTTGTTTCTCTTTTGCTCTGTGCCAGTTCATACAACCCTTAGTATCCTTTAAACACCTAGTAGGTGCTTAACAAATACTTGATTGAAGCTAAGACTTAGATACCATCTCCTACCTGAAGCCTTTCCTGATCCCTTAGTGCATTTTCCTCCAAATTAGTTTATTTCCTTGTCTGTTTACAAGTTGTATGTTTCTCGGACAACGTAAGTTCCGTGACCGCTAGGATTGTTTCCCTTTTTTGGTCTTTGAACTCCTGCTTAATCATTGCTTGTTGGGGTTATTGATCAAGTTGTCTCCTCTGAAAAACAGAGCCCGCAACGTTTTCTCCCACTCTGAAGAATGTGGCGAAGATGAGAGATAATATCTGCGCAATGCCCTTCAATTTGAGGAAGGAAAATGCCATTAGCCCTATTTTGAAGTGACCAGATGTTGTCAACCATCCAAACCAGGAGCCTAGCATTATTCTGCACTTCCTATTACCCTGAGAATATTCTTCCTTTCTCCTTTAGCCCCATAAACTCGATCTCCGATTTTGGAGCGTGGGCACCTCTGAACAGATGCTCCTCTGGGTGTTGTCGCGGAGCAGCTGCAGTCCACAATCAGGAAAAGGAACTGCTTCTGCACCTACCTCCGAGCAGCACGATTTCCTAAAGTAGCTGTCACACTCTCCTATTTTTAATCTTTGGAGTTCTCCCCAGGACACACTTGGTGTTTTTTTTTCCCCTTTAGAAATAACTCCTCCTTAGAGGTGGCTTTCAATCAGTTTCTAAACTTTTGAGCTCTATCCCTGCTGCCTGCGAAGGACCAAAGAGGTTCCGCGCGCAGCCCGCGCCCATGACAGGAGTGGGGAACGCGACGGGGAAGGCTCGGGCACGCCAGGCCAGGACGGACTTCCCTGGCTTCCCTTCTCAACTCCCGGGATTCCTGTGCATTAGGACAGAACCTGAGCGCGGCCGGCTGGGCACCATTCACTCACTCCTGCCTGCAATGGGCAAACGTGATTTCCCCACCTTTTCTCCGCCCCTCCTCCCCGCCCCCCCGCCGCAGTTGGGCAGCCGAGGAGGCACTATTTTTACATTCCAGCTGCAGGGAGAGAGGGCACGAGGAGGGGAGACTGGGGAAAGGAAACGGAGGTGGTCAGGAGAATGCTCAGCACCCAGTCTCCCCAGGGGGTGACGGTGGGAATAAGAGGGGGGCGAGTTGAGGGGATTCCTATGCATTGTGGAAATGGTTGATATTCAAAAGCTCATCCCAGCGTGTTAGCCCTTCCTTGCCTTTTTCTCTCGGTGCCTTTCTTGTCCCCCGCCTTTCCTTAGCCCCCTAAAACGTCCGCGCTTTCCCGCCCATTGTGTGAGCGCGTGTGCTGCTGGTGGTGGGGTTTGCCACCTCTGCTTCTGAGGCTGGCATCGGGATGCTGCATCACTGCTGTGTTTCTACCCCACCTCCCCACCCCCAGGAGGAGGCATGCGCAGTGCGACTTGTGCCAGGCAACAGCAGCATCAGCGCCGGGGAGAGGGGGCCCCCAGCCAGGGCGCTCTGACGGCACGGGAGCTCAGTGCCAGGGGGAGGACGGGGAGGCGCGCGCGCCCAGCGGCCCCCCACCCCGCTCCTCGCGCGCGCCGCGGCCTGGGAGGGCCCTCTGGCACGCGCGCGCCCTGGGCACCAGCCGCAGCCTCCGAAGCCGCGAGAGCCGCGGAGGCAGCGGTGCGGACCCTGTCCCTGGTCCTGACTGCAGGTCCGCGGCGCGGGGAAGCTGCTGCCGAAGCTCCCGCAGGGGCGCGCCGAGGCGGGGAGAGAAAGAGGGGAGGGGGCGCCGCCCAGCCGGGGCGGGCCAAGTGCCGAGCCCGCCCGTGCCCCTTCTCAGCCCCGGCGGCCGCAGCAACGGCTCCCTGCCCCCGGGGGGCGGCATGCGGGAAGAGCCCGTGTGATCCGCCCGCAGCCTCCCCGCCCTGTGGGTGCAGAGGCGCCCCGCAGCCGAGCCCGGAGCTCCCGGCGGACAGCAGAGCGGCGCCCTGGAGCTATGAGCCATGAAGCCGCCTGGCACCAGCGCCCTGCGGCAGCCCTCCCCAGGCTGCAGCCTGCTCGCGCCCCGCTCTTCTTCCTTCGGCCCCACCACGACTTCTTTCCCTTCTTGCTGGCAGCCGCCTCCCTCGCTGCTGCACACCCTCTGCCGCCTCCGCCTCCTCCTCCTCCTGCAGCTGCTCTCCGGCTCCTTCTGGTCCCAGCCCTGGGGGGCTGCTGCAGCCAGCGGTGGGTATGGCACTGAGTGCCCTTCGCGTTGCCATCTCGGCGTAGCCCTGCGGAGAAAACCGAAGGGCATGCGGATAGGTGCATTCAGGACACTTAGCGCAGCATCCATCCCTTCCTGATCCCTTCCCAATCCTCTCCTTCTCAAAATCCATCCCAATCCCATTTACTTTTAAAAACCTATTTCGGTTCTCTTCATGTTCAACCTTTCTCGTTACCCTTGGTGCCGTTGAAAGAGAATTCAGTGTCTCGGTGCCTTTCAGAAAAATATTTGCAACTTAGAGAAGGGGAAACTGGGGGAATTAAGAAAAGAAGACTTCAGTGAAAGAGCAAGTCACTTCTTGCCTTTTGGAACATAAATGTGAATGCATGACAAATAATATTTCTAGTTTAAAGAGGTTATTTCCCCAATTCCCACCAGATTTTATAGTGCTGTTGGAGTTTGGGTGGATACTTTGGGACTATGGATAATCTTGTTATATTTTCTAAAAATGTCATTATTCTGAATAATAAGTAATGTAACTTTGTTCAAGAAAATGATAGCTGAAAAATAGTTGAAAGAGGAAACCAGGTTTTGGGGGAGAAAAAAAATCAAGGCAGCCCATATCTTTATTCCTCCTAGGATGGGTTTTCTGCAGGCTCAAAGTTAAAAGAAATTATTCATTCTGTAAAGGGAATCAATAACGTTCCCAACGCATGAACTCAATATTCAACTTCTTTTAGTGGCAATCTGAGCTTTCAGACTACAATGCAGAATATTCAGAGTTCAAGTTGAGCTTGTGTGTAACTTGAATGGGTGGGTGGGGGTAGGGGTGAGAGCCGGAACTCTGGTGCACATCCTTAACAAATGAAGAATTATTGTTCTCCATCAAGTCTATCTTTATTATTATGCTTCTCTTCCTCCCTCTTTCCCCATCATAGGGAGAAAGGTTTGGCAGCATTTATGTTATACACACGTGAAATACAGATTAAAGCCAACAATTCCTTATCGAGTGACATTACTAAATGTCCTGTGAACTACATTACCCAAACCGAATGCATTTACTCACTTTGGTTTATTGTATTTCCCATACGTTTTCTGATAAAGAAAGATACTTTGTTTCTTTTTTTATGAAGCAGGATTCTATTTAGTGACCTTGTATTTATTTTGTGTGTGTGTGTGTGTATGTGTGTATGTATGTATGTATGTTTTCCTTCCCGTCCTCAGCTTCGTACTGGAATGAAACTGCAAAGGAAACTGCTGGGGTTCTGGCAGATGAAGAAAGTGCATTTCAACAGAATGGCAGCAGGCGCAATAATAACAGTTACAGTAATGCAGTGCAGAAAGAAATCACCCTGCCTTCAAGACTGGTATATTATATCAATCAAGATTCCGAGAGCCCTTACCATGTCCTGGATACTAAGGCAAGACACCAGCAAAAACATAACAAGGTAAGGATGCCACGTGCAAAAGGCAGTCACTAATAGCAGTCACAAAGGGCATTTCTCTAGAATGAAGTTTTCTGCAAGAATCTGACTTCACCTAATTTATTACACCATTTTTTTTTTTTTTACTGGATAAGAGTTCATCTCAAAGCAGAGGAAGTGGAGGGAATAAATCTGGGAAATATTAGGGAATAGTGTTCATGCTCTTCTGAATAAAAACGGAAATTGGAGTGTTCTCAGAGCTTTTTAGGTTTTAACATCTGAAATATGACCCAAAAGCGTGGTTACTTAGAGTTGAGTTTGATGACTGAGCTGTGTGTAAAGGAATGTGCACCTAAATTATGCTTTATTTGTGTAAACATTTTACATACCCAAATACCTTATGAGGTAGAACATGTCCTAAAAACTGATTTTAGCACACAAACATACTCATAAACATACACAAACACACAATTGTTTGCAGAAGCTGCTTGCTAGCTTTTCTGTTACTCGTTACCTAAAAATTGAATGTTAATCCTCAAATAGCTGAAAAAAATTTAATATTCATTTCCTCACTAATTGGTCAACAGGAAGCAAATTGCCATTAAAAATATTTGGGAGGATATGATAATGAATAGAATCCATTGACTTATATTCAGTGAGAGCCCCAGTTTATTTTAACACTAACCTTTTCTGCATTAACTGAGGAGCTGTTAGATTTAGTTTAGACAGTGCTGCTGATTAAAATAAAAATCTCTGTGAACCATTCAGAAAATTATAGGAGTATTTGGCATCCAAGAAATGAGGAAATCTTATATGTGTCGAAATATTTTCCATTAAACAAACTATATTTTGGAAGTAAACTCCTTGAGGATAGGGAATTTATGTATT
The DNA here is from genome assembly GCA_023548195.1 of Bettongia penicillata ogilbyi. Classification (NCBI taxonomy): domain Eukaryota; kingdom Metazoa; phylum Chordata; class Mammalia; order Diprotodontia; family Potoroidae; genus Bettongia; species Bettongia penicillata. The sequence continues at coordinate 17,189,007 of JAJHZJ010000200.1, forward strand.
TTTGTATCTTCTCTAGTTACAGTATATGGTGGGTGCTGTTTGATTAATGACTAAATAAATGAAAGTACACACACACACACACACACACACACACACACACACACACACATATATATATGCAAAGGGAATCCATGTCTCTTTATTTAAAGGGGCAGAAAATGGAGACTTTTTAAAATTAAAGATTACCTGTAGGATTATATCTCCCTGTTCAGTTAAGATTAACAGCATCTTTCTAGTGCTTAACCAACATTTTCTCTGTGATTCACTTTATGTATTATTCTTGTAAGTGACCTGAAATATAGGTAAATAATAACAGTCTAGACATTTCCATTTTATAGATAGGGAAATGAAAAAATGAGTTTAGGATCTCTAGAAATAGGGTTTTAAAACTGAATGAAAGAACAGGGGGAAGAACCCCTGTTTTTTTATACCTCTGCTCTCAAACATGCTTATTTTTCAATGCTTGTTAACTAACATTGGAGGAGTTAATTGAGTATAAGAATGTGACAGGGGTACTTTTTCATCTCTATAAGCACTTTGAACTCATTTTGGTTTTTAGCTAGATGCACCCATGGGCACTGTTTACAGGCTGTACTAGGTTACCTCCTGAACTCACTTTTCAATTTCATTCATGTTATTTGGTTTACTTTTCAAATTGTAGTAATACATCCTTCTTACTGGAGGAGGTGATGTTTTTTTTAAGGAATACACATCTTAATTTTTCTTTGAAAAAACCTCACTAGTCCTATTTTAAGCAATTTTTAATTGGTGAGATTCTCTGTGATAAACTGCCAGTTCTCAAAGCTAAGGGAAATGTCTAGGAGTCCTCTTGAGTTGGGTATTGGTCTCATAATAAAAGTTTAGTTGAATATTTTTATCATCTGGTACTGGAGGGTGGGATTAATATCTATTTTATATCAAGGTTTTCTTGTATATAGTTGTGTGTGTGTGTGATGTAACATTTAAGAACTACTTGTGGACCACAGGGACTGGGGCACTGGGATACTCTACCTATTCCCTCTCCCAAAGGAGTCGTTCTGTTTTTGATCTATGTATTTAGTCCAACTGGGTTTAGTCCTAGAGGAATTCAGATAGAGAATTTAGATGAGATCAGCCTCATGAGAGGGGAGCTAGGTTCCCTTTTATCACTGTCTTTGATCATTTAACCCTTCAGTGTTCCAAGGACAAATTACCTAAGTTTTGACTCATAGATAGAGCCCTTCCAAAACTGGGGGGTGGGGGGGGTGGAGGGAGTTAAAATATACTTTTTGTACAATATAAATCAGGTATGGGTCAGTTATATATTTCTTCCTCACAAAATAAATGGTAATGGACACAAAAAGACACAAAATTGCACATTGACGTTACTCAAAACAGGATTCAGTAATTTAACTTGTAACTGCTATTACACTCTTTTAAGAGGCGGATACCTGAAACTCATTGGCACATAAGGCAATTTGCAGCACAGCTAATTAGGCATTTTACATTTCATTTTGTCCCTGTATCATCCAGCTTCCAGTCCATGATGTTGGATAAAATAGTCCAGGCCTGAGTCAATCCTATTGACCGTAGTCATTCTCTCCAAGAATATTGGAGTAGTTGTTGGAGATACCTCCCCTTACCACTAGTCAGCTCTGACCTTGTGGTACTCAAGGTCTCTGGACCTCTCAGATTCACAAGGTCATTGTCACACCTCGAAACATCCTTCTTCGAATACTTATTTGCATAAGATCATGAAAGAACACACAAGAAAATCACACGATCCAGCCTATGCCCAGATTTAGGCTCTGCTAGTCTGGATATATGCTTTAGAAGCCATGGGTTCAAAATCTTAATGAAGGATAACGTAAGTTAGGGAAACCTTCCCTTGACGTTGCTTTCAGGAAAGACCTAGAAATAGCAATTAAATTATTTGTCTCTGGGAGGGAAGAGAGAACTTTGAGTAGGGTTACTCTTAAATTTCCATTGCATCATCAGTTCTTATAGCTCATTGGCCAAGGAGGAGCCATCGTTAATTCTGGATCATTGGTAAATCTCTCATGACTAGAAGCAGTCCCTCAAATTCCCATGGAGTCTCAAGGAAGGACAACATTGAGCATTCTCTGTGAGATAGTCCTCATTACAGGGAAATGATTTGCATTTTAACTAAACTTGTGTAATAGCAAGATGTGGTAATGGGCTCCTTTCATGTTTTATCCACTGCTGATGGTGTGGAACACTGATATCAAGGGTTGATCGGGTTTTATTAAATTGACTCTACTAATTGTTGAGCGTATAAAGTTTCTTCATGGAAAAATCACACTATCAGATACTCTAAATTACTTCCCCCTCCTCTCAGGACTTTAATCAGGAAATGTTTTCCAAATCCCCTCTTCCTAAACTTGGAGAGTATGCCGCATATTAACCTACCAGAAAAGACTTGCTTTTGCTTTCAGATTTTTTCCTTTCTCCTCTTTCTAAATCAGGAATGAAGGAGCTATCTTAGACTAAAAGAAAAAGGTTGGCTTCAAATGAAAATGAGACGTATATTATCAATAGTGCTGTTAAGTAGAAGTCTTCAGAAAGAAAAAAAATAGAATTTAATCTTGATTTGAAGATTTGTACTATTTGAATTTTGCCTGTTCTTCCCCGATTTTGTTGCCCTCAAGTACCTGCTAAGGAGTACCATGGAAATGCTGATTCACCGTACAACTGGTGGATAGCCATATTATGTGATGGGAAGGAGAGGTGTAGGTAATGACACAGGACTTTTCATGCAGTTCTTAGAAATTTCATGGAGATTCTTGGTAGATCATAACTGCATTAAAAACAGTATAGGTTAAAATTCTTACTGTTTCTTTTCTATATGACATTAAAAATAGACTATTCTCCTTGAGGGCAATGGCTGTTTCCTTTTTTTTAAAAAATACCTTTAGTGACTAGTGCAGTGCCTGACATGAAGAAAGTGCTTAATCAGTGATTATTGATTATTGAGGTGACTGTCCAGAATAAACAGTGTATATTCCATTTTTTTCAGATAACCTTAGAATTTTCCTTTTAAAAGGTGTGTTTAATTGCCATTTGATATCTCAGTAGATATGGATTTGTTTGTTTGTTTGTTTTTTTGAGACTCACCTGAATTACAGTGATGTGTTCGCAGTCAGTTTCATGTTGTGGTGCTTTAGGTGTCCTCTCCTTCCCTTACCCCTTCTTTTTTCCCTTTCTTCCTTCCTCATGCAGCCATGTTAGGATAGGTTTAAAAATACTGTGATCTCTGATGGCAAAACCTAATTCTGCTCTGTTTTCAGGGTTTAATTTGGTATTCTACAGGAACTTTTAACATCTAAAGGGAAGGTTATTACCACTCACTAAACATTTTGTTAGCATTTAACATCACATTGTTAGGTATATTATGAAATTATTAACTGTCCTTTAAATCATGTCATGAGGCCGGGGTAGCATTTTACATGTGGGAATTGCAGTGGGGCTAGAGAGAAGAATGTAATCAGTTTTGAGAAGTTAAGTAAACTTTTCTTTACTTCTTTCCTGAAATATCCCTATCTTGTGTAATAATAATCTTTCAGGGCTCTGTTCTGTGCTCGGTGACTTTAAGTGGCAGTGGGTTAATTAGTTAAACAAACACAGACTAAGTTGCAGAGGAGGAGCTGATCTGCACTGGAAGAGAGAATTCCTTCAGTGAACTTCGCATTGTCCCTTCTAGGTTATATCCTGTATTAACCCTTCAGAGGCCTTCATTTCCTTCAACCCCTTAAGATACTTCCGTTTTGTGATTCTATCACTTAACCTTTCAAATACACCAGGTTGACACCCATTCAAGGGAGCTTCCATTGGTTTTCCTTTTCCCCTTTGCAGCTGAAGATGTTCTCTTCTTTATTGAATTTTCTTGGTGTACTTTGTCTAGATTATTCCTTTGCCCCCATCACCTTTTCCCTTGTCTTATACCTATTTATAATCATGCCTTATCCACTCCTTGGTTGCATGTAAGCTTCTTAAGAGCAGAGACTGTGACATTAAAACAAAAACCAAAAACCAAAACCTTTGTATCCTTAGTACAGTGCCTAGCATAGAGTAGTCCAGAGTATTGAACTGAATCTACCTGAAATTGACTTCTCCTTGAAGGCTTGCAGAGGCTTAGAAGATCTAATCTGTGAATTTCCTCTTCTATGATATTCCTGCCTGGTCATCCAGCTTTTGATTGAATATTTCCATCCTGCAGAACTCACTGCCTCATGAAGCTGCTTGTTCTATTTTTAGAAAGCTTGAACTGTTAGGGAATTTTCTCTTGTGTTGAGCCAAAATCTGCTTCCTTTAATAAAAGGAAGGACTTTTAGATTTTATTTTTAATCCTTAAATTTTTTTTTGTCTGGACCTTTTATTTCAAGTTTAGGGAACTCCTAGAGAGGGCTTTCCTCTCTACCCATGTGGTTTTGAACCTTCTCTGCCATTTACAGTCTTGAAGAGTTAAAGTCGCCTGATGCATTGAAAGGTTAAATAATAGAACCATAAAATGAAGGGACCTTAAGAGGTTATCAAATCTAACTCTAATTTTGCAGATAAGGAATCTCAGGACCATAAGAGAAAAGTGATTTGCCTATAGTTCTCAGATAGAGTTGTTCTTTGTTCTCAGATATCATTAGTTTTTATTTTTCTGTCTCTGCCATCAGTGTATAGGCCTAGTGGAAGAGACCAACTTATGAATGACCGTCTTTTTCATGTTACATTCATGGAAAGACTAGACTTGGATTTACTTTGAAGAGTCTAATGATGTTGGCTGTGCTGTGTAGTATCATCTCTTTTGAGAGAAGAAAGAGACCTTAGAGGTCATCTAGTCAAACACTTTTGTTATAAAGATGAAGAAATTGAAGCTCAGAGATAATAAATGACATGCCCAGGGTAACATGGTTAGGAATAGTAGAACCCAGAATCACAGCCAAGGTCCCTGATGTTGAATCTAACATTCTTTTCATGGGACTACACTTCTAAAGGAAGGCTTTTGTTTTGAAAGAGCTGTCATATTTATTACTACGAGTTAGATTGGGTTGAGTGGCACTATTGTTTCTCAATGGTCCATTGGTATGTTGTACCATTGAAAGTCATATGTCACTGTCATTAGAGATTGTCTCCCCTGCCAACATTTTATTTTTTCAATTACATATAAAAAAGTATACATTCGTTTTATAAATCTTAAATTCCAAATTCTCTCCCTCCCTCTGCTCCTCCCTTATTGAGAAGGCAAGCAATTTGATTTAGCTTATACATGTGCAGTCATGCAAAGCACATTTCCATATTTGTCATGTTATGAAATGTGAAAGAAAACACAGACAAAAAAAACCTCAAGAAAAATAAAGAAAGTAAACAATAGTGTGTTTTGATCTGCATTCAGACTTCATTGGTTCTTTCTCTGGAGGTGGATAGCATTTTTAAAAATCATAAGTCCTTCTGAATTGTCTTAGATCATTGTGTTGCCAAGAATGGCTAAGGCATTCCTAACAGATTATTGTACAGTATTGCTGTTACTATGTACAATGTTCTACTGGTTCTTCTTACTTCACTTTGTATCAGTTCATGTAAGTCTTTCCAGGTTTTTTTTTAAAGCATACAGCTCATCTTATAACACAATAGTATTCCATCACAATCATATACTGCAACTTGTTCAGCCATTCCGCAATTGATGAACATTCCCCTCAATTTCCAATTCTTTGTCCCTACAAAAAGAGGTGCTATAAATATTTTTGTACATATGGGTCCTTTTCATTTTTTAAAAAAAATCTCTTTAAGATATAGATCTAGTATTATATATATGTATACATATATACACACACACACACACTCACACACTCATACATGCACACACACACACACACACACACACACAGAGCTATTGCCAGATCCAAGGGTATGCAAAGATTTCTAGCCTTTACGGCATAGTTCCAAAGTGCTCTCTGCAATGGTTGGATCAGTTCACAACTGGAGAATGTCTTCTGTCTTTTCTGCTTGTGGTTGCCCCATACTAACTCAGCATACACTAGCTAGTTTGGTGGACTGTTGTCATCTATTCTTTGAAAATAATAGGCTGGATGTGTAGAGGTAAAGGACAAACAACTCATCAAAGATGACTGACTCTGAGGATATTTTCTTAGGTCCGTGGCATAATCGTATTTCTCAGAGTGATGCGTATGTTAGACATAGAGGAGGGAAGACCTTCCTTCCTGTTTCTCTGTTTCCATTAATGACATCACCATCTCCCCAGTTACTCAGCTTAAAGCTTTGGAGTTATTTTTGATTCTCTTTCCCTCCTTCATCCACTATATCTCCTTAGTGAGCATGTTATGTCGTTTCTTCAAAATATTTTAGCATTCATCCCTTCTCCTTTCCCACTGCCACTGTTTGCTCACGGCCCTTATCACCCTCTTCTTGGAATCATTCATCTCTCTGATTCCCCTCTCTTCTCTCTTCAGCTCATTGTATGCAGTATTTACATAAATCCCCCTTTTCTGTGGACATGCTTCTCTTCCCCACATTACTAAAAATCTCCCGTGCATAGAGGGTAAGGCAGAGACTCCCTTAGCTTGACATAAGTATTTACTGAAAGAATGAGGGAACATGACTCATTCTAAAGATTAGCTGGCCGTCATCTTTTGGACAGTGTCCCTTCATGTATTTGGTCGTTGAGTTCTTCAATCTTCTCCCAGCCTATATTATCTCAAAGAGTTCTTTCAATGCCAATAGGTCATTTTGTGGGGATGATTGTATTCATGTATATCTAGCCTAGAAAGGTAGCTGTAGAAAATAGTTTTAAGATAAATGAAAAAGAACCTTGCCTTGTCTCTTAATAGTATTTTTTCTTAGACTGGTGAATAAAGTTCAATTTTGAAGATTGTATATTTTAAAGGATTCTGCAGCATCTCCTTTCAAGAACTGAGTTTTTGTCAATGAAACTATTTTTCACCTTTATGGGAAGAATGAGTGTCATGGGGACTTACCATTTACACTGATAAAGAGATTCTGCTTAACCCTCTAAAAGATCATTGTAAGTTGAATTGTATGTGGTAGCCTTTTCCTTGTGTTTAAGTTAATTATCATTTTATTCAGATTTTCCATTGGTTAATTCTTGCAAAACTGGCAGATATGCTGCTCATTGTTGCACTTTACTCAGTCCTCTGAGAGATTGGAAATTGTCTTATTCTTTCACTGTGTGACAAGATGAGATGATGGTTCCCCATATCATGATTAAAAAAAGTGCATGTTACTATGTACGTAAAGTGGAAGGGCATTATGATTTGGTGTGAGACTACCCAAATTTGAGGTATAGCAAGTTGCTTTATAATCAAGTTTATTTGAATGCATATTCAGTGAAGAGTAAATGTTGTTGATTTCTTTATGATAGATTAATAGCTCGAGTTCTATTTTTTAGTTATCTTCTGAAAGATAATCATTTATTATCATAATAATGTGTTTTACTTGGATGACAAGACTTAATATGTGAACTATTGATTAAGCCTGGTCCTTCTAGAGAAGACAAAATTTAGAAATTAAAAAAATTATTATGAACTTAAGACAAATACTAAGGAGAGAATATTTAAATTTTATATGGATTATTAGCTTTACTAGAAATGTGAACATTGAATTTGCTACCTAATCTTCACAATTTAGTCAGACTTTAGCTCTGCTGTATTCATAGCTTTTTTATAGTTAAATCTTTGGATCATAGAATTTAGAGCTAGAAGGAGCTTGAAAGATTATTTAGTCCAATCTATTTATTTTATAGATGAAGAAAATGATGCCTAGGGAGGATAAGTGCTAGCTTCTCTTAGTTTCAGGAGGTTGTAGAGCTGAGATCTGAATCCAGTTTCTTTGATGCCAAATCTAGCACTTTAGACCAGTGGTGTCAAACTCAACTGAGGTGAGCATATTGACTCTGAAAACCACTAATTAACATTATCTGTGTTGTATTGTATTTTTATTTATTTTATTAAGCATTTCCTAATTACGTGTTAATCTGATTCAGGCCATACTCCTTTGATATCTCTGTTCTGCACTCTACTACATTCTGCCCTGGGATTGTCTGCTTTATGAATTTTCCACATCAAAGTTTTAATAATAAATTGACATGATATTAGCAATGTATATGAAGCTAGAGCAAGACTTCTTAACCTGGAGTCTGTGAACTTGATATTTAAAAAAAATTTCTTTAATAACTGTATTTCAATATAACTGGCTTCCTTTGTAATCATATGTATTTTACATCGTATGTAGCCTCCGGAGGAGATAATTAACAGAAGGAAGGCACTAGAATTAAGAGAAAAAGACTCCCAGAAGAAGGTGGGTTTTTAGTTGGGACTTGATTGGATCCAGGGACCCCAGAATCAGAAATGAGGAGGGAGAGAGAACATTTCAGGTGTGGGGGATAGTCTGGGACCAAGAAATGGGGAGATATATTTGTCTCAAAAGATTGATAATGCTAGCCGTAATGGCATTGCCTCAATGGCCACCCAAGAAGGTTGTTGAAGAGGGGGAACAGATCAGAGAAACAATGTTTATGTGGTAACTGAACAAGAGTGGCCCTTTGGGGTGACTTTGGCTGTCTGACCTTTCCCTCTTTTCTTAGTGGCTCTTTCCAACTGGAGCTCATTAAAGCTTCCCTGGTCATTTTAAAGCAGTGAAGGAAAGAGCTACTAGATTTATTTGGGCAGTGTGAGTTGGTCTAAATGATTTAGGCCTGCACCTTTTTACTTGATCAAGTGAAGGAAGACTTCATCATTGAGGAAACTAGGGTGGGCTACGCTTAATTGGCCAGTACTTTTAATGGAGGAAAGTCTGGGGAACTATCAGCATTTCAAGGCTGAGTTCCTGGTGATTTTTTTGTATACATGAAGAGAAGGAAGGGACACTTCAATGTTAATGCTGGGATTAAGGCAGTGTACTTGGCTGTTAATTGAATATATTAATGAGTTTCCTCAGCTGCAAGCTATTTTAAGCTGGGAGGAGGCAGTGCTGATGGAGATTTTTAGAAGGGGATTAAAAGGTCTTTTTAGGGATTGGTTAGTAGGACCCATGGGACCTCAGGATTTAGCAGGGATAATGAAATTGACAGACTAGATGATTGGAGGAACAAAAGGGGAGGTCAAAGTTTTGATAAAAATCAGAATACAGGCAGAGAAAGAGTGGAAGGACTTTGGAGCGAAACCAAGTTAGAGGCCTGAGTTATATGGGCTGCAAGGGTGTTGGACCCAACACAGACCTTGTTTTAGGTGTTGCAGGCTTTACTTCCCCTGCTAAGTGTAGCAGGAATAGCCCAGGTAGGTGCCAGGAAAGGCAGGGAAATTAACATAGTCAGGAATTCTTGCCTTTGAGCAGAGAGTCTGCAATAAATTGAGAAGGAAGCTTTGGGTGGGCAGGAAGCCACACCTGGACTGATCTGGGACATTTATTGTACAGGTAGAGATGTTTTTCTTCCACAGGAAAAAGTGCCTAGGAAGGAGAGAAAAAGTAAAACATAATTCTGATCAATTTTGAGGCATTAACACATTATAACCTTGACCTTGATTAGAAAATGGGAACCATCTCATTGCCAAAAGATGATTCCTGAGTAGGGTTGTGGAAAGCAGACCTCTGAGGAAGTTTTTTCCTTTCACTTTGCTTGTAGGTAGCACAAAAAATTCTGTGGATAATTGCTATGAAAGCAGTTAAGAAGGTGTTTGGGTTATCCTACTTATGATAACCCAATCCTCAACTTGAATGTGAAATGAATCTGTATAGTTTCCTTAAGTAGGAAACATCATAAACAGTCTTAAGTGCCTCAGGAACCACTCTTAGTCAGGAACACACATACTTCCAGCTTGTTCTTGTAAGATATATTTAGTTAAAGGGACAGAAGGGCATAGTGATAGAGTGCTGGGGTCAGCCAGGAAGACTTGGGTTCAGATTCTGTCTGACACTAATTTTGTGACTTTGAACAAGGCTTCCTGGGCCTCAGTTCTCTTATCCATAAAATGTAGATAACGATACTTTAAAGGACTGTTAGGGAAGCTCGAATGAGATAATGTATGCAAAATCCTTTGCAAACTTTAAAGTGCTATATAAATGTCAGTTATTAAGGAGGTAAGTGGACTTATTACTGTCTCAAAAGGATTATGATTGCCCAGTTAATTACTTTCCTTCCTGGAACATCATTCCCCAATTTATACCCTAAATGACCATGAAAGATGAACTGTTAGAATATATGGAAAATGTGAATGCGAGGTTTTATTTGAATATCTTTTATGTCTAAACATGAGTGTCCCTGTTTTTTGTCCCTAAGGAAGGAGCCCTTGTTCCTCCATTGTCTCAGAGGTTCCGTGAAACTAGTGAATAACAACTGTCTGATACCCTTATTTCAGACATCCTGGGAGAGGCACAGGGGCCCTCCATTTATCCTAAACCTTTTCTGGAGAGAGAGGGGGGAGCTTTTTGTTTGTGAAAGGTAGGGCTGGGAGTGGAAAGCAGCTTCCATTATATATGTCAGGTTATTATATTTCTTAGGTCAGCTGATCCCCCAGCTACATTTCAGCATTTTACTTCATGCTGTTTTCACTGCCCTTCAACACTAATTTCCTTTTGTTTCTCTTGATGATAGTTTGATGTATTTTCAAGCATGTTGTCTCTTGAATAAGGGAAGTATTAACCCATCTAGGGAACCATGACTTGTATGATAAATATCTCTTCCTCAGCCTCTGGAAATGTTTTTGGGATTTATTTTTGAACCCAATGGACTTCCCATGAATCTGTTCTAAGAGGTTCTAAGAGACTGGGTGGAATTTTCCCATAATGAAAGCCTTTTAGTGTTTTCTTTGAACTGCAAATTTATATCAAAGGTGTTTTTGTTTTTATGGTGGTGCTTCCCATTTTCAGAATTGCCAATCTGAATTTTAAGGAAAAAGGATTAGATTTAATTGGGGGCTAGAGTAAGAAGTGGTTTTGAAGAAAGTATTTATGATAATTGCACTTTCACAGCACCCCACAACTCTAAGGACACACATATCTATGAAAGTATGTATATATGTATATGTACATGTATGTATATGTAGAAAGATAGAGACGAATAGGTGATATGCATAATAGAATATATAATAGATATGCATTTAAGATATGAAAGCTTAAAGCTGCACGAGGACTTTCAGGTTATATGAATAAATGCATATCTATTATATATTCTATTATGCATATCTATATATGATACCATAATACGCTATATCTGTCACCTATCCATCTATACTATTGTCTCTCTCTTTCTCTGTCTCCTCATCTATCAAAATATATGGAGCCAAAATAGCAAAGGAAGATGAGAATTTCAACTTTGAACTGCTTCTCACTGGCTTTGACTGTTGAATACCTGTTAACTTTACTATAGTAACGTATAAAAAGTAATTGGCACTCATAACAATGGAACTAGATGACGAGAGAGTGAGTAGTAGACATTGTTTGGAGGAAGCACGACCCCCAGACAGGTTTCACTAACCATGAAAATTGAGTGTGTTTTTACTTTTTTAAAATATATTTTAATGTGTAGCTCTTGTTTTATATCGCCAAAATGTCTTCAAGTTATTTCTTCCACTTTTTCTTCCTAGAGGAAAAATAGAAATTTTTTTATATAAATTTTTTGTAAGATAAAAAGAGTAAAGAAGAAGAATAACCAGCAAAACTGATTATTAACTCAAAGAAATCTGAAAATATATGTAGTGTTCTTTACTTATGGCCCTACTAACTTATCAAAGGGGCGGCATAGGGGTAACGTCTCATAGAAGTATGTATCTTGTCTAGATTGTATACATAGTGGGTGATTGCAAATTCTTTTCCTCTGGGTAATTTATGTGTTGAGAACCAAGAATATTCTAGCAGATACATTGTCCTCTAGCAAGAGGAACCTGTTGAAGAGGGAAAGACAGAACTGAGGCTTATGCTTGTAATGAGAGCTTGTCCTAAAGAGTCAGAGAAAGCTGGGTCTATAATATTTCAGCAAGGAATGGTACCCCTCTAATGCTGAGAGGAAGTCATTAAGGCAAATCATGAGACCCTTATCAGTGAGACGCCTCAGGGAGATTGCTGGTGAGTGGATTGGGCATATGGTATCTGGCATTAAATGAAGAGTGTGCATGCAGTAGGTTCCTAAGTACCAAAAAGGTGTTGGAAAAAGTCATAGGAAGACAAGGTGGAAGAATGAATGGGGGAGCAGAATATAGTAGCAGTTTTCAAGTATTTGAAAGGTTGTGACACAGAAGAGGAATTAAACTTTTTTGACTCAGAATGAATCAATAGGTGGAAGTTTTCTCGTCTGTGAAATGGGAAGGGGTTGGGGAAAGGATAGATGTAGATGACCTCTGGAGTCCTTTTTAATTCCAAGTCATTAATCCTGAGATCCTAAGTTGCAGAGAGGCAGATTTAAGCTTGATATTAGGAAAAATAACTTCCTAGAAATTAGCTGCTCAAGAGTAGAATGAGTTGTCTCAAGATGTAGTGTTCCCTCTCAATACAAGTAGGACTTCAAGGGAAGGCTGGGCGGCTACTTGTCTGGGATGTTGTATGTAGTCAGGATTCTTGTTCGGATTCCATCTGAACAATTTTTATTACTGTGAATCCTTTCTTGGTGACCCTACATCCAAAATTGTCTTTTGTATCCCAAACAATAAGAAAAAATTAAAGTATATGAAAACTATATTTGCCATAAACAACCCTTTAATTGATGTCTTTTATGAAATGGATAAATTTTTTGAAATTTACCAGATTCTTTTTTAATGGGGTCCTTAATGACCATTTCTAGTTTAAGGTGGTTGATGGATTTAGTCATATACACTGCTGAAGAAATTGTCTACCCTTCCTCCTTTCCTTTTCTATGTAGGTAAGATAGAGGGGCAGCTATTGGGTGCAGTGGATAGAACACAAGTGCAGGAGTCAGGAGGACCTGAGTTCAAATCTCTCCTCAGACACTTGACACTCACTAGCTGTGTGACCTTGGGCAAGTCACTTAACCCCAGTTGCCTCATCCTGGGTCATTCTGATGAATATCTGGTCACTAGATTCAGATGGCTCTGGAGGTAAAGTGAGACTGGTGATCTGCACAGCCCTACCTCACTCAAAAAATGTCAAGGGCAAGTCATATCATCATTTCTCTGATGGCATGGTCTTCTTCGGCAATGAAGGATGAACACACACACATGAGGTAAGATAGCGTTTAGAGGAAAAGTATTTTCTATGTTAATTATGTTTAAATGTTTAAAGATAGTTATTTAGCTAAGTTAGTGTTTAACTAAACTTTTTCAAACAAGACCAAGACCTAATGCTGTTTCAAGATTTTGAAATTAAACAAAATTACTTCAGAATTGTATTTAATGCCTTCTTTCCTGTGACAGTTTACTCAGTTGGGCTTGGATTCTGTCTGCCCTCAAGTTACATTTTGTAACACAGCCACAAATGTATTGTAACAAGGCAGATTTAATATATATGTATATATATATATATATACACATATGTATATATGTATGTATATGTTTGTGTACATATCTATCTAATCTGTCTGTCTATCTGTCTATCTCTGTACCTATGACCATGTCTCAGTTTTTTTTTCCTTGGATTGAAATGTACTAGAATTCAATGTGACATTAAAATGAAAATTTTCCTAAAAAAACAACTTAAAAAATTTAATTGTTACCTGGGACTTTGTTGCAGATAGTGTCAGGGGTTTGGAGTTTATGGTTTACAACTTTCTGGACAGACTTTCAGACAAGATTAGGTCATTTTCTTCTCCTAGGAGTTTATCACCCGTAAGCTAACAGCCAATTAGAAAGAGTTAGCTAAACAAGTTCTTGAATTACCAGACTTTCTATTTATTGCCCTTATGTGACCGAGAGCACAATTATTTGCCCATGGTCAATTGGCTCGCAGTAGTAAAACATACTTGATGCGTAGGCAATCTCTTTCTGGTTGCATCTGGGATCACCTAATGTTTCTTCCTGGTAGATCTTTTGTAGACAGAGTAAGTGCTTTTCTTGGCAGCATGATTACACTATATATAAAGTGACTATGGGTGAAGCAGCAAATTCTAACTGGATTATGGGAGAAGGCTTGACAACTGAGGATGAAGAACAGGGTGGTTGTTCACTTGTTGGAGCCTGGAGACCAGGTCTGGTTAGACAATATGTGATTACTGTATGATTTAAAAATCAGTTAAACCAAAACATAATGAGGAAAGTAAATCATACAAAGCACTTCAGTGCCACACAGGAAGATTACTTCATGCAGTGGGAAGTATATTGGATTTGAAGTTAGTGGATATGGATTCAGATTCTGGTTTTTCTGCTTATTACCCATGTGACCTTGGGCAGACACCTCAAGTTTTTGGACATGTCCTCCTCTGTAAAATAAGGGAATTGGGCTAGATTATTTTGAAGTTCCTTTCCTGCTCTAAATTTCATGTTCTGATGAATAATTTGAAGCATCTGCTCCATTAACTTTTTTAGTGGACAGATAATACTTTTCTTCTGGGTTTTAATTCTGATTCATAAAATTATGTTATACATACTGTCCCTTTTCTGTTAAGTACTGTAAGTACTTTTTTTCTTATAGTGGACAGTTGTTACATCCCAGAAGCTGGGATTAATTCATTCAATCTGAATTCTGCTTAAGAATCCTTTAAAAAAATTGTCTCCACTTCATTTTAGCCCTCTTTCTCTGATAAATCCTTCCATCTTCCAATACTTCTAGAAAACTCTCTTATGCTCTTCAGAACACCCTCAAACACAATGATGCTGGAAAGAGAGTTGATTTTGTAGCTCCACTTTCTCTTTATCAGTCAGTCAATAAGTATTTATTAACAGCCTACTATGTGCCAGATGTCATGCTAAGTGCTGGGGATACCGTGAAAGGCAAAAGACAGCTCCTGCTCTCCAAGGAACTCATAGTCTGATGAATCTAATTGTCACCATCATCCAGCAACTTTTCCTTCTTTAAGATTTAATCTATTCACATTTATTACCCAATCCAGATCTCAGTCACTGCTGTCTGCTGATCCCCAGGTGCACCCTCTTTCCTTAAGTTAATATCTGACTCCCAGTTTTCCTCTCCTCCCCAAATCTTGCTCCTGTACTTGTGGCCTTCAATATCCCCTCAAACACTCTTATCTCCTAGTTCTTCAGTTGCCTCAACTCCCACCATTTATTCCTCCTCTACCTCAGCTGTGTATAGTGAGGGTCACGCTCTTGATCTCATCATCACCCATAAGTTTTCTACTTCCATGAACAAAACTCTGAAATTCTTTTATCTAATGATCATCTCTTATCATTCCATCTATCCCTATGCCTTATTCCTCTTAAATGTATTCTTTGATCTTCTACCTTTCAGCACTTTTTAGGCCATTGCTCCGATTTTCCTCTCTTCCTAATCTTAGTTCCATAAATAACCAATTCAAATCGACACTGTCCTTTAGAATCTCTTGACCCTTTGTTCTCTTACCACTTGCGCATTGTCAGCCTCACCCTTGTATCATTCCCACCATCTGCCTTTCCAGTCTTCACACATGCTACTGAACAAAGCTAGAGAAAGTCATTCAGCTGACTTGGCCGAGTCCATGACAAACTTGTTATCCAATATCAACTGGGAACTCACTGCAGCTAGACTTTTTGCCTTCCCCTAATTGGTTTTTCCTCCCAATTCCCTCAGTTTTTTCAAACCTCCCTCTCTCCTTGAAACTCCTATATCTCTCCTACTTCTCCCATCTGCTCCTCCCCACAACCTTGCTTCATACTTTACTAACGTAGTCCAAGCAGGCATTATAGCTGACAGGAGCAGTCACAAACGTGGCACGCATACTCCATTTCATTATGTGTACTCCATCTGTATGGTCACATCCTCTGATTGGTTGGTTCTTCCCAGAACCTCCATTTTAAGGAAAATGTTCAAGTAAGCCACATCTTCATTCCTCTCTGACCTCTACTTCTAACTCTTTGAACTTTCTCATGGCCCAGTGTGGATCCCTTTCCCCAGCTTCTTACTTTTTAGTCACTTTATGCATTCTCTGGCCCCGTTAGAATGTAAGCTCCTTGAGGGAAGAGGCATCTTTTGTTTTGGTTTGTGTTTGTATTCTTTGTGCTTAAAATAGTGCCTGGCATGTAGCAGATACTTAGTTTATTAACTGATTAGAACCAAGGCTTCCTGATTCTTTTCTCAATAAGAATTTACTCAGCCTCCACATTCTAATGTCAGATTTTTCACCTTTTCAAGAGAACGTTGGCTGTTACTATTGTATTATCATTATCTCTTTGCTCTGTATGAAGGTATCACCTTTGTCTTTTCTTGCACATAAATATGGATGATTCTATTAGGATAATACTCCTGTGGCTTCCTATCTCATAGGTTGTTATAAGGAAAGTATTTTATAAACCTTAAAATATTTACTTAATAACACTTACTAGCAGTGTGACCCTAGGCAAGTCACTTAACCCCAATTGCCTCTCCCCAAAAAGTTCACTAAGTGTGAATTGGTATTATTAATAGCATTATTTTGGTATTGACCAGAAGAAGATCACCAAAGCTGGGTCTCTTCAGAGACAATATATTTCTCTATTTTTATTGACTTATTATCATATTAATGTTTCATCCAGTTTTTCACAAAATCTTAGAACTGAAGGGATTTTAGAGATCATATATTCAAACCCTTTCACTTCATACATTACCAAGTATCTCCAGAGAGTCAAATGATTTTCCCAAGGCCATGCATCTAAGCCAGGACTCAAGCTCAATTCTCTTAGCTCCTAGTCCAATTTTCCTACTATACTACTTGATGAAGGTGTTGGAGGCATCTCTGTTCCTCTGCTATTCATATTTTGGGCTCTAACTTTAAGCTATTTTTAATCCTATTTGTGCAAGTTTCCTTTAACTTTTTAAAGCTTCCTACTATTACAACCTTTTCCTTTCTTATTTGACATATTTTGTCCTGTTACTTCCACCTGTTTTTGGTTGATTCCCCTCTCTTATAATTCCATTCATTATTGATATTGTAATCTATCTCTAACAGTTTTACTGTCTTATAATCTTTGATTTTTCCTTTCCTTCATATAGGAGGTAGTGTTTGAGCTGAAAGAAAATAAGGAATTTTAAAAGGTAGGGGTGAGAAGGGAGTGAATTTCAAGCATAAGTGATAGCCAGAGTAAAGGTATGAAAATGGGAGATGGAGCATTTTGGGTGAGGAATATTAAGAAAGACAGTTTGCTTGGTTGATAGAATGTGTAAAGTGGTACAGTGAGTAATAAAACTGCTAAGGCAGATTTGGCCTAGGTCAGGGGTGGAAAACTCATGGCCTTGAGGCCACATGTGGCCCTCTAGGTTCTCAAGAGTGGCCTTTTGACTGAGTCCAAGTTTTACAGAACAAATCCTTTTATTAAGGGGATGTGTTCTGTGAAGTTTGGATTCAAAGTGCTGTACTTGAGGACCTAGAGGGGCCATATGTGGTCTCGAGGCCACAGATTTCCCATACCTGCCTAAGTGATGATGGGCTTTCAATGCCAAACCAAAATATTCCTGTTTTATCTTAGAACCTGGAGGTAATAAGTCTCTAATGGAGTTTATTGAGTGAGTGATTGATGTGGTAAGGTATAACCTTTAGGAATATCACTTTGGCAGCTGTACAGACAATGGATTGGAGTGGGGAGAGATTCAAGGAAGAAAATTAGAAAGCTATCATAATAGTCTAAGTTGAAGTTTATGTAAAACCTGACTTTAGTGACTATGTGAATAGAGGAGATGGGATGGATAGGTGATGTGTTGTAGAGATAGACTTGACAAGACTTGACAGTTGCTTTGGAATAAGGAGAATGGAAAGTTAAGGATGATTTTGGGACTGGAAACCTGAATGGGAAAGTGAAGCTTCCTTCACCAGAAATAGGGAATTTTTGGAGACAGATAAGTCTGGAGGAAAAGATTATGAGTTATGTTATGGACATATTTAGTTTGAGATATTTATGAAATATATATGTCTACTTGGCAGTTGGTGATATGGGACTTGAAATCAGGAGAAACTAGAGGCTTCCAAATTATGAGTGAATTATTCTAGCCATCATTGAAAATGTGGATCTACTCACATAGGGTTAGAAAACCAATATATAAACCAACAGTCTGTAGCTTGTGGCATGCTTATCAACGGTGACCCAAGAAAAGATTTTGAGTGACATAGTTCATTCTGGAAAAAAATCCAAAGTAGAGGTAAATTTGTCTCAGGCTTTTTTCTCCATCATCATGTGTCCTTTCCTCATTCCCAACCTTTTCTGTTCCTTGTTTTTCTATTCTGTGTCCCTCTTTATACATGACTTTTTGATAGGGCATTACAGGATAATTAAGGTTGGGAAGAAGCTCAGGTGTGAATCCTGCCAGGGTTTTTGTATTTTGAAGGGAACCTTAGAGAGGGAAAACCAAGGTTGTGTTACTGGGGAATTGAGAGCAGACAGAACCTACAGCACTTCATTCCTTGGAAAGAGTGCTTCTTGGAGCCATCCCTAGCCACACTTGCTGACAGACATGTCCAGGCTGGCTTTCTTTGGATCAGAGTTCAGTTCTGCTTGTGGGGAAATGAGCTATGCTGTGAAGAAATGACCTGACCATTTTCCCCCCATGGGTAGAAATAGTATATGGGATTTCAACTTCTGAGAGTTGATAGAGAAATATATTTCCTTCTTCTTGCCAGATAGGTGGTGGACAGTAAGTGCAAAATGAGATATACATTTTAACACATGGTTAAAATATTGGTTTGTTTGCTTAATTGTAATTCTTCATAAATTAGCTTCATTAATTTAATAATTTTATCTCTATAGTCTTGTGGTCTTTTGAAAATCTGCTTCATAAAATTGTGAGATGGTCCCTTGTAGCACAAAGTGTGGTCTGGTAGGAGTAACAGAATAAAAGAGAAATTCAAACAGAAGTGATGGTGGGATAAGGGGAGCAAGAGATGCTGCTCCCTTAGCCGAAGCAATGTTGGCCAATGAAATTGAAGTTAAAATAAGTAAAGCACAAAAAGCTCAAGGCAGGATTGTTTTCTTTTATCTCCTTCCTTGATTTGAGTCCCCTTTCCTAACACATGCCATTTATGAGCTTGTCAGTAGCTACTCTGCCGGCTGGAGTGCTGACCATGGTGCTGACAGGGTTGTAGTGCACCCTCTTGAATTCCCTGTGTAATCAATCATCTGATGGTACTTGGAGGGCCTGTGCATTGCAGCAGGAGCACCTGAGGACCCTGTAGATGTGATGTGACCCATCTATACTATTTGCATAGCAGGAAGATGCTGCCCTTTAAGCAACAATGGATCCTGTCCCTTCGAGGTTACCTTCTGCATCCTAGGCTCCTCATTTTGCAGGGATGAAAACTACCTTCAAGACTAGTAACTCACTGGCTTTTATGTGAGATCTAACACTGAGGTCTCACCCTTATCCATCAGCAGAGGGAGGAGAATTTGGGAAGAGAGCAAACCCAGGATAGATATAAGCTAATGGCTGAAAACCATAAAGTAATCTAAGGAGAGAGGAAGTAGGACTTACTTAACAAACATTTATTAAACCCTTATTAAATGCAAGAAGCTTCATATAGTAGGATAAAGGAGAGAGTCATTTGCATAGAGCAATGCAATATTGATCCCCCAAGTTCATCTTAGAGAGAGTTTTGGTGTTGGTGGAGCAAAAATAAATGCCACGGTAAGCAGGAAAAAAACCTTTTGTCCCTGATAGTTTATCAACACATGCTTATGTTGTACTGTGTACTCTGAAAGACTCTTTTCAGAAATGAAAGATCAAGGAATCTTCTTATTCATCAATAATATGGCTAATCTTTGTGGGTGGCAGACAAATAGAACTAATCAGATTATGAAATTAATTTCTTATTTTCTTAAAATCAGAATAAGATGAATTGAAATTTCTGTAGGACATTAATCAATTCATGAGGTCATATCCTTGACTTCATATCTTGGTCCAAAGTTGAGCCTTGCAAATCAACTTGATTAAAAATGACAATTCTACTCTTCTCAAAAATTATGGTCAAATAAACTGACAAAAATCATTTACCAAATTTACTTGTTGATTGTGGACTATCACATTGAGCAGCACATTTTGTAATTTTCATTGAAAGAAATATGTATTAAGTATATTTCTGTGTCACAGTTCTGAAACTTAGTGGTCAGATGTAACTTTGTATTGACTGAGAATATTTTCTACCCCACTGGAGTTGATGTTATGATAGATAATGCTAAATATTATCTATCACCTGAGGTTGATGTGGCAGAGCATTTTATAGAAACAAACAATGATTATCCCTTTTCTTTTTAAATGTATTTTGGAATAAGGTATTAATCCTTCAAAAACTTGATTATGCATTTTGCTTTTATTATTCTACATTAATTTAAAAACAGTTCTGCATCCATATTCAAGTTTTAAATCTTCCCTCTTTTTCATTTCTGTAAAGTGTTTAGATTTTCTCTTTTAGAAGCATGATCTTGGTAGGTTAAAAATTAATCAGTTTGACTTATTTGTCCTCAGCTCATTTGTGATGTTACATTTGAGAAGAAAAGTCACTTCACTAATAGTGAATAAGCTGAAGATTAACTGTTCAGTCCTTACAATTCTGATTTCATGTATGTATGTGTGTGGATAAATGTTTCTAATAATAAATGGAAATGCAATTATATTAAAATATTTTTGAAGATCATCTGTGAATTGTCACCACTTCCTTTATAATTTTCATATACTTCATTACTTTGATGGATTGATATATATATCCCCTTCAGGGGTGCAGATTCCAAACCTCTCATCTTTGGGCAACTCTTCTCCCTAATTAAATTCTCTCTAATTAAATCCTCTATGGGAGACCCATGAATATTCTGGATTCACTTCTCTAGATCTTTTGACAGTGTGAGTTTACCATTGTAATGTATAGGATGTCCATTAGATGTTTCTTATTAATGCTGTATGAGCAGTCCATCTCCTCTGATCATTGATCTGTAATAATTTCCTTTATGCCACTTTTCCCAAGCAATTTTTCATTGATAAATATATAGATTAAAATTTACCTATATTCAAACATGTACTAACTATTGCCTTTTGGGTGATTGACAATTCTGGTATCTGGAAACTGTGGTATTTCATGGCTTGGAATTCTTCTTCTTCTTCATTGCTATTAAAAGGATGGGCATTTATTTCAAGGAAAAGCTTGGGAAGCATTGAAAGTACTGTTTAGTTACCAAAAGACCCTATTCTAGTCCTCCTAATGAATTCTGCTCTTAGCTCGCTGTCTTTAGCATTCGACGACCTTTATAACCTGCCCCACACTTAGCAATCTTCTTACACCTCATCGCCTTCCCCTCTGACCAAATCATCTCATTGCATTTCTTCAATCCACTGACACTGGTCTTTGCTGTTCCTTGAACAAGACACCACATCTCTCAACTTTGGGTTTTTTCATTGGCTGTCTTCCATGGCTGGAATACTTTCCCTCCTTATCTCCACCTCCTGACTTTCCTGAAGTCTCAGCTAAAATCCCACATTTTACAGGAAGCCTGTCTGTTCCCCACCTTACCTCTAGTACCTATCCTCTGTGGATTATTTCCAATTTATCCTGTCTGTAAAAGCTTGTTCATAGTTGTTGGCATGTTGTCTCTGCTTATTTTAAGTTCCTTGAGGACAGGGACTGTCTTTTGTCTCTTATTATATGCCCAGCACTTATTACAATGCTTGGCGCATAATAGGCATTTAATAAATGAATGTTTGCTGACTGATTTACCTCACTGTCTATTATCCACAGAGTCTATCCAAGATATATGCACTGTTGGATCAACTATAAAGATCATCCATTAAATTGCATAGCAAATTCTGCATGAGAGGCTTTATTTTTCATTCACTTAAAGAGATGATAATCCCTATTTTTCATACTCCTGTTTAATTTTAAAACACCACTAATGTTGCTAACTCACTGTGTGGTCTTCAGGAAATCACTCAGGCTTCCTGGGCCTCAGTTTTCTCATTTGTAAAATGAGAGAATTGGGTTAGATCTAGTCCCATCTACTTCTAACATTCTATGATGTTAAATACTTTGAACAATAAAAATATTGAATTTATTTGACATGTTAAGGTTTGCAAAAGGAATTTTCTCAAAGGAAACTTGAATTTTCATTTTGTGAAATATATGTTGATTTTTTTTCCTATAGTGAGGAGACTCCTATTTATGTAATGTTTTCAGGTTTATAAAACATAATTCTTGGGACAATGCAAGGCAAGTATTTTTATCCCCATATCATTATTAAGGAAATTGAAGCTCTGAGAAGTGATCCATGATCATAGAGTGAGGAGGCAAGTAGGTAGGTCAAGATGGTAGAGTGATGGCCCTGCAGTCAGCAAGGCCTGAACTAAAATCCTGCCTTGAAATTTATTATCTGTTCAAGTCACTTAACTTTTGTTTGTTTTAATTTCCATATCTGAAAAACAGGGATAGCACCTACCTCCCATGGTTGTTCAGGGTGGGAAGGGAGAAAAAAAATGAGATAATATTTGTAAAGTTCTTTGTAAATGCTGGTTATTATTTTGTTATCATCATTACTACAGTTGTCTTTGGTTGTTTATCGCTCAGCCCATATTGTCTAGTGTCTTTTGAGTTCAAATCCTATGCTTTTTACATTATGCCATGCTTCACCACAGCCCAGACTGCTATTGATGAGTGGAGAAGGTATGCTAGAAGTAAATTATGTCAGGGTAAATACTGCATGCTTCTTCCTCCAAATTTTTTGTTTGCGATATTACACTTGGGCATTTTAATGCATTCACACTAAGAAAAATGCCACTTCCGTTATAAATTGAGACCGAGTAAACTGCCAGCATTTTTTCTTTTTTTTACCAATTATCTTGCTAGTTACTGAGGACTGCTGTATTTATTCAAGTAACTATGGTCCATTCATAACTGTTTCCTGATTATGCAAATACCTGTTTCCTCAGATTATTTTGTAGATGAACAGAGACATATGAATTTGAATTATTTGTAGACAAACAGGTTAGCTTCTAAATAATGACTGTATTCAGATTTTTGTCTTCCTTTTGTTTCTTGTTATTGAAAGCGAATCCATAACTATTTTCTCAACATTCACCACCTGACATTTCAAAGGATAACAAGAAACTGTCACTTTGAAAGTGACAGGGAAAGCCCTCCCTCTTTAGACTGTCAAATTTCTGGTCTAAGCAGACAGCTGTAGTCTTTCTTCTTTCATCACTTTTGGAAATCACATCTAAGCTTCTTGGAAAGAATTAAATTTATGCTTATTATTTGGGGAATTAAAAAAAGTGGATTGATTTAAAAACTATGCTACTCATTATAGGTATAATCATGTTTAACTTTCAAAGTACAAGGTTTTCCTTTTCTGTTTGGATCAGCTCTTCCTGATCTTTTGTTTCAGTAGAGTTGTAGACAGAGAAAGCAATTTTGAAGATAAAAGTTGAGTTTTGTGCCAAAGTACTATAGTTGGACCAATCCTGATGGGACTTAAATTTCCCAGTGCATCTAGATTTGTATAGCTATGGGTCAGCAAAATGCAGAATGTTACATTTCTCTCATCTGCTAGGTTTGGTTTCTCACTATACTCATAATAACCCCCTAAAACAATTTCCTTGGTCTTTTACTGCTTTCACCTGTCTCTGAGTGACATGCTTAAAGATTTCATACATTAGATTTTCCTTTGGGAAATCTCTGAGTAATTTGAGGTTTACTTGAAATGAAGTATGGGATGTAAATGATTCCATTCAACCAACATTGATTAAGTACCTACTCCAAACAGAGAACAGAATGCTGGCTTTCTTTTGCTTAAATAAAATTTCCATCTTCCCCAGAATTCATGTGATATTGAGCTCTGAAGGGAGAGAGTTCTCCCTAACTAGCCCAACTCAAACCCACCATCTTACCTTTAGCTTTGGAGACAGTAATTAAACCAACATTAACATTCCTGAGAAAGTCATATGACTCCATCTCTATGACTTAGCTGGCTGAAAAAACCTCCTTGGCCATCACTCCTTCATATAGGTTGTCTTTTCTTTTAAGATTATAAGTTCCTTGAGGGCAGGGACTGTCTTCTTAAATTTGTATCTTTAGAATTTAGTACAATGCCTGGCACAGAGTTAAGTATTCGATGCTTTTCTTTTATTCATGTGTGCATTTACTAAAGCAAAGCTTTACAACATGACTTTTGCTTGAAAACAATGAGACTTAAATAAAATAGACAATGAAACACTAAAGCCAGGGCTTCTTTGAAAGATTTTTCATAATATATTTACATAGTTATAGAAACTGGCAAAAGCATTTTCAAGAACTGTGCCTTGCACAAATGGCAATGGATCTGTCATTTTATTGATGGGATTATTCCTTCCAAGGATGCAGATTGTAACCCCCCACACCTGCCAGTCCCACAAAGTTCTGGGGGTTGTATGTGTCCAACCAATGTACTGAGGGTCATTCTTGTGTCCTTTTGATGTTGTCATGCTACCAGTGCAGCATATGGGCTGTTCATGTCTTAGCCCTCATTCTCACTATATGACTTCCTTATTTCTTTTTCCATCACCATTTCCTTTGAGGACAACCTTTATGCCACTTCAGTATGATTCTTTGTAATATGTTGTAGCCTGGCACCACATGCCTCTCTTTGGGTAATCTTTAACCTCACTTCTTTGAAGACTAGGCATGGTGTGTCATAATGACATTCTTTGTATCACTGGAAGGACTTTGGTATTAAAAGCATGGGCTGTTATTTCAGGGAGAAAACTGTATCATTAAAAGAACTGGATAGTGTCCCAATGTCCATCCTATCTGCTCTCTCCTTGCCGTTCAATTTTGGGCCTGACTCTTTGTATATTTGTAGTATGTTATAGATTTTTTCTTGTCATGAGTACATTTTATTTTGGAATGATTATGCATATCCCAGGCTTCTTAGTATGTAAGCAACTTGATTATGTAGGTCTGATAACTAGATACTTGTGACCCAATGATATCATCTTAATGAATACTATTGATGCTTTGCCACAAACTATGCTTTAGACACTTGAGAGTCATTGTAAAGTATGCTGTCAGTCTAGGGTGGGGAGAAAGGGTAGGAAAAAAAGGAAAAAAAAGAAATTTACATGATAATTTTATTATATATTTAAAAGCAAGTTGTACGTAATAGATTCACAGTTTCATGTGTATAATAGATTCACAGTTTCATGTGCAATCACCTTTTTATTTTTTGTTTCATGTTATTGATATGGATTGTTTTATTCCATAAATTAAAAATAAAAGAAACTTGAAAAATATATTACCATGAGCAAAATACTAGACATTTGGTAGTTACCTTGAAGTGTGGCACCTAACCTTGGTCATCCATAATATCAATAAAATGTTGATTGGTTGAGTTCCCCTTGAAAAACATTGATCTCAAGCTTCCACTCCTGATAACAGTAGGATGGCCTGGTGCTGTAGTGGAGACTGGGTCTAAGTCCAAGGAAAACAGAAGCAGGAAAAACCTTTCTTGATAATGACCAGATACTTGAGAGGAAACCTGGGTGTGAGCTTCCAGTTTACTAGAGCATAGAGAGAATCAGTTAAGGCTTGCCAGAGGCTAGATAAAATGAAGTGTATCCCCCGGCCATCACTGCTAGGTCTGCCTAGCTAGATCCAATTCCCTGTACCCTTAATTTTCCTTATATTATTATACAGAGATAATTTCAGCATAATGTAATTCTGGATAATTATACAGAGTTAATTTCTGGCTGAGAAATTCATTTCATTGTCAACACACACAAAGTGGTGGGACAAAGTGCTAAATTTGAGCTGAGGGCAGGTGAGATCACTGATACCTGGAAATAATAGAGAAGAAATGGTTTCCAGTCTTAAAAGGCATATTTGTTCTTTCTAAGGAAAAACACTTTTGTACTTGTATTATCTTAGAAAGATATTAATATCCATAACTATATTTTATTTTAGAATTATTTACCCAGATACAAAGAAGGTAGTAAAAATTTTAGAAAACAAACAGAGTACTTTTAGACCAGGCCTACTGTGGAGGTAAATGAAGAAGTTTCCTATTCTAGGCAAAAGACATTCTCCCCAGAGGACCATATTGTTGAAATGAGAGAGAGAGGGAAAATGAGAAGGAGAAGGAGAGGAAGAAAGAGAGAGAAAGAGAGAGAGAGAGAGAGAGAGAGAGAGAGAGAGAGAGTATTGAGTGAGGTGAGTATTCTGGAAAATTGCCTATTTTTTCCACTCTACTTTGCTAGGGTAGATTTAGTCTCAGTGAAGTAGAAAAATGATAAATTTTGAGATATTCGCCCCAAAGCTTCTTTTTCCCTTGATAAACTTTCTAGGTTGAGGAGGACAGTGACATAGGTTTGCTGATATTTCATGCAGATCTTTTAGTTTTCCTGTCAATAAGTCTAGCAGCAGAGAATTCACTTACTAAATTGTTTGGAGACTTTGGGAAATCTGCATCATTTTGTAGGTTATGAGATTTCCTCTAATTTCTATTTCTTGCGCTAAGATCTCAAAACTGGGGATATATTTAGCTAAGTAATAGCCTTGATGATGCACTTTTCAAACATTTTTTTCTCTTTCTGGGGAGAATATTTTGCAGATAACTTTTATGTTAGAAAGTAATAGTTAAAGCAGTACAAATTCCAGAATGTGGAAATTAACTCTCATAGAATTAAAGGTAAACAGTGTGTTGCGTTGTTGGGGATAATATTGTTAATATGGTAGAGCCTCAGTTCTCCTCTGAGAGCTCTTCCCTTTGATTGAGCATTGCTGTCCCTAATTTTCAATCTTTCCTTATTCACTGGGGCCTTCCTTGATGCTTACAACAAGTATCTTCCAGCCTTAAGAAGTTTTCACTTGACCCAACCAAGCTATCTATCATTCATTATCTCTCTTCCTTTTCTCTGCCAGCCTCTTAAAAAACTCGCTTCTTAAGCCTTTGGAGTCTGGTTCCCAGCCTTATCCCTCAAATGAAATTGCTCCCTTTAGAGTTATTGATGATCTCTTAATTGACAACAAAAAAGTTGTTTTTTCTCAAGAAGTTTGGGATTGACTTCTCTACAGTATCAGGTGCTGCTGATTCTTCCGGATGCTCTCTCTCCTCATCTGACTGCTCCGCAGTTTTTTGCTGGATCATCATCCACATCCTGCCCTTTTTCCATACAGGTGTGACAAGACTGTTTTGGTGTCTCCTCTTTCTGTACTCTCACTCGGTGTCCTCATCAGCTCCCATTTGTTAGTTATAATCTCTATGTGGAGGACTCCTAGATCCACATATCCAAAAATCTAGTTACTGTCCTTAGTTCTATTATCTTATCTCAAACTGGATGTTGCATAGACTTCTCAATCCCTATATGTCCAAAACAGAATACATTATCTTTTCCTCTAAGCCTTCCTCTCTCCCAAACGTCTGTTTCTACTAAGAGCACCACCATCTTTATGGAGTCCCAGATTCTCAACCTTTATTGTAATGTCACCTGACATTTCCAGTAATTTGCAAAATCCTTCCCATTCTACACTTTTACAATATTTCTCACATCCTTTCATCTCTTTCTGTTCACAGGGCCACTACCTCATCACTTTTCACTTGGACTCTTGCAATTTCTTTTTAATAGTTGTCCCTGCCTCAGACCTCTTGGCTCTCTAAATCATTTTGCACGGTTGAGTGATTTTCCTGAAGCAAAGTTCTTACCATATCTCTTCCCTCCTCAGTAAACTCTAGTAGTAATTCCCTATTGCTAAAATAAAATATAAATCTCTCTGTTTAGCATGTGAAAACTTTCACAAGCTGACCTCAACCTATCTTTCTAGAATTATTAAACATGATTCCCCTTCACACACATAATGGTCTTTCCAAACTAGGCTTTTTCCCATTTCTCACCCATTATACTCCACCTACCATTTATCTGCCTTTTTATTGGCTGATCCCCCATACTTGGAATTGCTTTTTGCTCCCACCTCTTAAGACCCCTCTTTCCTTCAAAGTTCAGCTTCCATGCCACCTTCTACTTTCAGAACTCTCCTAGTTCCTAGTGCATTCTCACTTCAAATTCACTTATATTTATTTTGTACATACTTAAATATGTACAAACTATCCTTCCCAACAGAATATAAGAGAGATTGATTTTT
Organism: Bettongia penicillata ogilbyi; assembly: GCA_023548195.1. Taxonomy (NCBI): domain Eukaryota; kingdom Metazoa; phylum Chordata; class Mammalia; order Diprotodontia; family Potoroidae; genus Bettongia; species Bettongia penicillata. The sequence goes on from JAJHZJ010000200.1 coordinate 17,217,178, forward strand.
TTTATATGATCCCAAAACACACATGAAGTTGACTGACTTTCTCTCCCCTCTCACCTCCTACCCTATCTTGGAACAAAGGAAGGAAACCAGAATTTGAGTGCCTACTATGTGCAAAGTACTTTACAAATATTATCTTATTTAACCCTTACAGCACCCTGTGATGTATATGCCATTATTATATTCATTTTACAGATGAACAAATTAAGGGAGAAGTCAAGTGATGTAGTGATGTGTTCAGGGTCACACAGCTAGTAAGTGTCTGAGTCTGGATTTAAACTCAGGTCTCCCTGATTCCAGAGCTCTATCTACTGTGCCACCTAACTGCCTCTTGGGCAAGTTGTATTCATGATGAGTAGGAAGCTGAGAAGCTGGATAGATGGGCATGGGATTTGTATAATAGCTTTCATAATTGACTGCTGATTCTTTCTTTTTCTGCTAATGAATTAGAACTGCTAGGTTTCCATGAGGTAGACCAGAATGTTGAAGACTGGCTGCAGTGGGGAGTTGCTGGCAGTTTCTGTAGTAGCCCCTGCTACTGCTGCTTTTTGACCCCAATAGTCTACCAGTTAGTGAATGAGACTGCTAGAGACTGCAGCAGGGACCAAGGCAGGAGCTGTGAACAAAAAGAGTGCAAGAGCTGAGGCAGCCAGTCTTTGTGGGTCCAGTTTAAATAGTTGAGGAGAGGATTTGGGTTTCCAATGATCTCTCTCCCTCTTTAAGGCTTTTTCTCATGCCCACCTTCTTTTGCCATCATGGAGTTCATGATCCATACATAAATATCCCCTTATTTCCTTCAATGATCTGAGCGAGCAAATGGTTCAGGAATTTCCTTCCACATCTGGATATCTTAGATGGCAAGTGGCGAGAGGTTTATGGGTTGATTGGAGGAGGATGGCTGAGAATGATGAGTCAGAATAGACCAGACTGGTGACTTGAGTAGAGTGTCATCTGGTGGGCAACTCAGTTATTGCATTACCTCATTGGATAACTACTAACAGTGACATACTAACCATCTGTATGTTCAAGGAAAATTGCCCGTGACTAAATGGACTCTATGGTTATATGTAACAGAAACATTACATCTGAGAGGTGGAATTGCCTTCCTATTTACGAAGTATTTTTTATCCTTTATTGCATTTGGTCCTTGTAACAACTTTGTGGGGTAAGTAGTACAATCATTGTTAGCCTTACGGATGAGGAAGTGGGGCATTGAATAATGAGGTGACTTGTACAAGATCTCAGAGCTAGGAAGTGTAGAGGCTGTGCTCAAATCCAGGTCTCTAGACTCCAGATCCATTATGCTTTAAGTAGCTAATGCTGGATGGGTTATTAAATTGGAAGAAATACATTGTGGTTGGCATTTTAAGGAAAATCCCAGAAATGATGGCTAATTCCTTCTAAAGAAGATAAAATCAGTCTTACCTTTTTTCACTTGGGGTTCTAGTGAAACTAAGCAGAAAAAAAATAGCAATAGTACTTCTTACAGAGAGGGACATTGGAGGTGGAGTGCTCTGTCCCTTGGTTATTTATCCTTTACTGCTTTCCTCATAACTTTATTCCATTTGTTCAATGGGAAGTAAGTCTATAAGGCTATAAAATCAGATAACAATAGGATATCTTTTTATGATGTATAAGTGAAAAAATAAAGAGAGTAGAGTGTAGATTAATAAATTTAGTCCTAGAAGGGACCTGGGGGCTCAAGAGTCTGACTCCCTCATTTTACAGATTTGGAAACTGAGGTCCAAAGTGATGTAAGTCTCTTCCCCATGGCTACATAGATAGTAACTGGGTGAGCTGGGATTTGAACGTTGGTCTTTTTACTCTAAAAGTAGCCTTCTTTCCCAGTGTACCACATTACCTTTGATGATTTGGGAGTTGGCAAGAGAAAGGAACAAAATGATTCATGCTACAGGTACTATATTCATGCATGAAATTAGATGTTACTCCTTACGGAGGTTGGGGGGGAGTAATGGCTTCCATGGTAACCGTTGTCATAGCTGTATTTTGAGTCATCATTTTAAAAAAATATGAAAGCTAAATAATACAGCAGTGAGTGATGCAGCCTCTGTGCTATTCATGTCCAAACAGCAGCACCAATGAAATCTTACTTTCAAATTAATTAACATCTCTTAGTTCAGTGTTATCAATTCAATAACCCCTCATATATTAATCGTCCAGTGTGAAGGTCCAACAAAGGCTCTGTGAGTTGCATTCTTTTGGATTTAAGTAGTTTGAATGGTAAAATTGAAGCATAAGACCTCAGAACTTTAAGGAATCTGCTCCCACTTGCATCTCCCATATCTGATGATATTTGATTGAATTCCTCCTCCCCACTTTTTTTGGTAGCTATGTTACAATTCTTTAAAGAAATCTCAAAGTATAGCTGAGTCATCCAGGAATGATATTATCTACTTGGACTATCAATGCCTCATGTTTTTCATCTTATCTGTATAGGGATGGGGAACCTGTGGCCTTGAGGCTACATATGGCCCTCTAGATCCTGAAGTATGGCCCTTTGACTGAATCCAAACTTCACAGAAGAGGAAGGCCCACACTTGAGGACCTAGAAGGTGTGGCTTTGAGGTTACAGGTTCCCCACCCCTGAATTCTATTACTTACAGAAGGATTTGTTAAAGCACTTTCTTAGGTGCTGGGACAAACCAAAATAAAACATACTAAGAAACAGTTCCTACTGTCAAAGAGCTTACATTTTACCCATATTTTAGCCACTCCATTCCTGAATGGCTGTTAAAATTGAGAAAGAAGAGATCATGAAGCTTAAATCCCTTACATTTGATTATTTGGTAAGTAGCTCTTGCAAAGACTATGGTAGAGGCATAAAGTAGCAGCCAAAATAACATTTGGGGATGATTTGTGGTTTCCTTTAACCATGCTGCTGCTTTCTACCATTAGAATGGATCATTGAGAGTTGACTGTTTTAGGCTTTTAGAGACCAGACCCAGAATCAGTCATTTTCTTGGATTGGTCTAAGTTGACTGAAAGAAGTTGTTTAGTTTGTATTCTGTAGAGAAAAGTATGCTTATGTTGTCTTGGGTCTGATGAAAAGATATTTGCCATGTGCAAGGACCTACAGTTTCTCCTTTTTGTTTTGAAGATTAATTCTAGATCAATTTTAGGAGTGTCTGTAGAGGCTGTGCGACGAACACAGGATTTGGACTCAGAAGGTCTGGGTTCAGGTCATTGCTCTACTTTTTGCTCACTTGTGTGACTTTGGGGAAGTTATTTAATCTTTTTGTGCCATAATTTCTTCATCTTTAGAATACTAATATTTGCAATAAAAATTAACAGCTATAATATTTAAATATTTATGTTTTATTTAATAATAAAGTAGCTATTATTTAAAATGATAGCTTATATTTCTATAATACTTTACAGTTTGCAAAATGCTTTACATACATCATCTCATTTGATTCTTACAACAGTCCTTTAAGGTAGTAAGTCCTACTATTATTTGCATTTTAAAAGTGAAAGAACTTAAATTTTTCCCAAACAAAATCATCTCATTTGACACATTAATTGGACTGAAGTCCCTTCCTATGATTCTATGAATTTTTTTTATCATGTTTTAGCAAATTGTTTAGGGTATATATGCCATTTTTCCATCTCCTGGTGTGTTTTGTTTTATCATAAACTGTTTATCATAAAGTTACTTACTCAAAGCCCAAGGCATAGTTTAACATTGACTTGCCTTAAGAACATAAGACACTTTACATTTAATTCATAGGCTTGTTCCTATGAGTAACAGAGTAACATCACTTTCCCTTTCTTCCTCTGCTACCTAAACTTTCAAGGCTAAGCTCAAGTACTTCCTCCTCAGTGAAGCCTTCCCAGATCATTCTAACAGTAATCTGGGCTCATTGGCATTCATGGATGGCACTTTATACCTGTACTAACTATTTGGCAATTGATCATGTTTATGCCACCTTGTGATATCCCTTTTATTATTACCCTTACTGTTAAATTCTTGTCCTGTTTAATTTTTCACACATTTATTCCATGTTTCCCTGACCTGAGTTAGGGCAGAGACTGTGTCTTATTCTTTTCCATATCTGCCACAGTGTTTTGCAGGTAGTAGGTATTCTATATACAATGTTGGGTAGAGTACAGTAAAAAGAAAAACATCCTCTTTCTCAAGCCTTCCCATTTAAACCGTTCGGCAAAAATATTCAGCAAATTTTCTTAATTTGAAAGACCATCTTCATGTAATATTTACAACTGTCTAACTTTTAAGTATAATGATTCATATTGTTTTAAAGGTCTTTTAATTTTTCAAGGCTTAAAACATAATCATAATAATAGTTAGCAATAAAGAATTTGGAATTTCCAGAGTGGCACAATAGTCAGCTTACTTGGACACAACCCATTATATCATAAAGTTCAGTAATCATGAGAATAGATCACATTTATGTAGGCACTTTTAGGTTTACAAAGCTCTTTACATGTATTATTTTATTTATATTCCCAGCCAACCAGGAAGCTATGGGCTACTCTCCTCATTTTGCAGACAAGGAAAACAGGTTCATAGAGCTTTAAATGAATTGCCCAGGGTCACGCAGTTAGTAATTACGTAAGCAAGCATACAGACCCAGGTCCTGCTCTCTTCTTAGTTGAAGGGGAATCTGTATAGGATCTTATTCAAAGAAGTTTATTCCCAAAGGACCCAAAATTTCACCTCTTCGGCTACTAACACAAATCTGTGGCAAGAGCCCGAGGTCAGTATTTTTCTAAGTCTTTGGTACACATAATCTATTTTTTTGGATGCCTCTCTTGACCAGTTTTGGGTGCTTAATCTCTTCAGATTTGACTGGCTTGACTGCTTGATTAGTCTATGGATAATATAAGGTCATCATCCAACTTGAACCTGAAGCTATTTGGCAGAGGTTATTTTCTATGGATATAGCTTAGGGCCATTTCTGCACTTTAAGGAAGTATCACAGGAGTAGGGAAATTATCCACAGATTGCTAAAGTATTCAAATTCTTCCCCCCTGCACATGTCTGAATGCTTTGCTCTGTGTAGACAAAAGTCTAATGGATTTTGTGTAGGTACAACATTCTATTATTTGAAATGGGTGATGTGTTTTATTTATATCCCCAGTACAATGCAGAATCATCTAACTCATCCCTGATGTGAACTTCTTTTTTTTACTCTGCCTGTACCTCATACTTTAATGTTAAGAAAAACAATTTAAAGCCAAATTTCACAGAGCATCTTTCCCTTTCCTTATTCCCTGAAACTCAATTAAAAATTTAAAATCTGTTCAGAAATTAAAAGATGACCAATACTCCATTAACTAATCTTTCTCAGTTTTTAAAACTATCAATCATCAATTCCCTATTCTTTCCTCTTTAAGATACCACAAAAAATATCCCCTGTCCAAAAAACAAATGAAGTCTGAGATCTGATCTTTGGTGATTTCCACAGAGTCTCTTCATTTTGAGGCTCTACAAGGAGAGTGTGCTACTAGTGGTGGGCACTGCAGTATAATGAATAAAGAGCTAGACATGCAGTCACGAAGACCTGAGTTCAAATCCTACCTGTGACAAGTATCGGTTGTGTGATTCTGGGCAAGTCGTGTACCATCTCAGTGTTGTAGGCAGGTCTTGAAGACTCTTAGCTACGTAGAAAATATTGACTTGTATTGGTAGAGGTTGTTGCCTCCTCTGGCAGCACTCTATGTCAACGAGATCACAGGTCTGCTCCCTCTCCCTACCAGGATACTGTGGAAGAGAAACATTTGGTTGTCAAACAGATGGGTCTTTTGGGGATAGTGATCTCAACCACAAATCACACAGGAATTAGAAAAACAGAACCAAAGAAAACACTTTAATATGAAAAGCCAACAAATGTGGAGGGGAGATACAATATCCAGTGAGACAGAGAAACAGATTTTTATAGAGAGGAGTGGAGAGATGAGTCTTTTCTTGTGTGTAACAGAAGAATCCTGGCATACACAGGAGAGCCTCCTGTACAGGTTCTTAGATCTGCTTTTCTAAAAGGAAAGTAACTTTTGAGGGGTCAACAATCTACTTTAATCAAGCACATATATCATTCACTTAGTTCAGGGGAAAAAGTAACTCTCAGTAACATTTCACTGTGGCATCCTTTTATTCAGGTGAATGTGTGAATTGGATTACCATTTTTTTCTGCCTGATGAACAACAAAAATTCAGATAAAAGTAGTACAAACAGGTCCATGCCCTAAACTTAAAGAGAAATGATGTTTGCAAGAAGCTTTAAGATATATAATTGAATAACTGTAGAGAAAGGACTCACATGCTGAGATTTTGTTTTCTTAATCTTAGTTTCCCAAGTCAGTCATAAAATACAGTTATTTTGGCTCTTCGCTAAGTTTCATTTCTTATATCTTTGGAATTTAGCTCCAAACTCTTCTGCTTCAAGAACCCATTGATGATGCACACCACCAATATCTATTCAGTCCTCCTCCATGATATCTTTTCAATATCTATCTGGTCACTTGTTCTGAATTATATTGCATTTGAAGTTATTCTTCATTGTAAAAAATGTATGTTTTTGGTCTTCCTGGTGAAACTGTAAACTCTTTGAGAAGACACTAATGGAAGAGGTGACATAGTTTAATAATAGATTGTCCAAAGTTCTAAGAGGCAGCCCATCAATATTTTCTTGTCGCTACTCAGTCTTGTTACTTTTAAAGGAAGTGGAAAAGTAGGAGAGTGCCTTTTCTCCTTACTTACATGCCCTCAACTTTGTTTATGTTCACATATACCATCTAAATCAAGCATTCTGTTTAATTAATCAAGACTATTTATTGATCGTATGTCCCTTGCATGTGAAGCCCTGTTAACTCCAAATACTGGTGCAAGTTTTGGGACTTTAATACTATTTCCATATGAATAAATATCTTATTTCTGTGCTATATTGACTTTTTTGTCCATTTTTATGTTGCCTATTTTATAATGAAAGTTCCAATGGTACATGACTATGCGTGGTTAAATTCTTTAATATGCCCTCCCAAGTGATGGGCACCTAAGTTCACTTAATGTCTCTTGACGATAAATTTCAATTTAAGTCCAAAGAACTTTAGAGTCCTTTATCCATCTATTCATTATGTCTTTCTTTAAAATAAAAAGTTGTGCATCTTGATTTTTGGTGAAGAAGTTTCGTATATAAGATATGATCTATTTGTGTTCACAGTTTCTAGATCAGATATAAATTCATTGTGCATTTCTTGTGTGAGGAAGAGAGTTACTACAGAGCACAGTCACAGCTATTTTCAGTACACTAGGAGAGCATTGAGTTCCACTCCTTCTTGTGCTCATCCTAGGCTATAAAATCTTGCATTCTCACAAAGAGAATGGTAAACATCTCTATAAAAACTATCATCAATCATTTGACTGGTGTGTGTTTCGAGAAAGAGCAGTAGATGAATAAGGATCTCATATAGCTCTCATGAAGTGTTATTGGACCTCTGCCTACCAACTTAATATATGACCTTGGACAAGTTCTTTAATCTCTTTGAGAGATGACATTGATATCACAGGCACTTCTTAAGCTTATGATAAAAAAGGGATACAAATGAAATCTAATTTCCTTGTAAAAACAGTGGTCTAACAATTCTTATCCAGGGCCTTAATACCCAACTTTTAATATAAATGATCACAAATATCATAGCTAGATAAATGCTCCACCCTTATAATGTCAAATTTTCCAAAGTATACTTATTTTTTCCATGCCTCCAAAGAGGCATTGCTTCATTATTCAGATACCCCTTACAAAAGAAGAAGATTGCAACCCTACCATACCTTAGTAGATCATCTTTATGAGTTCCTGTAGTCAAATAAATTCATCATCTAGTGGAAATGAAAGAGGGAGTGGGTGGGAAGGGAACAAGCTTTTATTAAGTGCCTACTATGTTCCAGCTAAGCACTTTACAGATATTATTTCAATTGATTATCTGGCGGCTCATTTTCTAGTTTTGAGGCTGTCTGCTAGGCTATCCATCACTCAGGAGACACATAGTTCATCATTGGTCTTGTATTTGAAGCCTTTCGAAGTTGTTAGGACCTGCAAGAACTTGCTGTCCTCTGACCTAGTCTGAGAACCTTAGGCTACTTCCATGCCTTTGTTTCTTAGTTATTCAAGGAGACACTGTACTTAAGATATGCTGCCATTGACCTGGAGCTGAGAGACCCTGAGAATACTGGGACCTGGAATAGCCTTTAGTCTAGAAAGTTTATATAAATCGATAGGCAGAAGAAAGTAGAGTCTATAGGTGGTAAAAGGAATAATCCAGTTGACTGGAGCATAGGGTGTAATGTAAAGGAGTGATAAAAGATAAGGCTAGAAAGCTAGTTTGAAGGTAGAGAGCTATGAATGTCAGACAAAAAATTTTAGCTTTATCCATTAGCTCATAGGATTAAGGTTTTAAGGGACTCTACAGATCATTAAGGCAGCTAGGTGTCTCAGTGGATAGTGCTGAGCCTGGAGTCAGGAAGACCTGAGTTTATCTGGCCTTAGACACTTACTAGCTCTGTGATCCAGGACAAGTCACTTAACCTCTATTGGCTTAATCCACTGGAGAAAGAAATGGCAAACCACTCTAGTATCTTTGCCAAGAAAACCTCATGGACAATGTGGTCCAGGGGGTCACGAAGACTTGAATACAACTGATTGACTAAGCAACAATAGACCATCAAGTACAAAGGTTCTCTTAATCCGAGAACCTTGAAATTATTTAATTTTTTTTGATAATTATATTCCAATATCGTTTGTTTCCTTTGTAGTCTTATGGATTTTTATTTTATTATTCTGAGAAGGTGTCCATAGGCCTTACAGATTGTCAAGCGTTTGAGAACTCCTCATCTAATCTAACCCTATCTAGAGCAGTGGGTGGTAGAGTAGTGTAGTACAGTGGGTAGTACAGTAGAGCAGTGACTGGAGTCAGAACGACCTGAGTCCAAACCCAGCCTCAGACATTAATTAGCTATGTGACTTGGGTAAGATGCAACCTCTGTTTCAGTTTCTTCAACTGTAAAAATGAGGATGACAGTAGCACCTGCCTTCCAGGTGTGTTGTGAGAATCAAATATTTTTAAAGCATTTAGTATCATGCAGAACATTTAACATAGCCTGACATGTCCTTTTATTGTTAATTGTTCAGGTGTGCGTAATTCTTCATGACCCTATTTGGGGTTTTTTTTTGGCAAAGATAGTAGAGTGGTTTGCCATTTCCTTCTCCATCTCATTTGATAGATGAGGAAACTGAGGTAAACAAGGTTAAATGACTTACCCAGCTAGCAAGTGTCTAAGGCCAGATTTGAATTCAGGGAGATAAATCTTCCAAACTCCAGGCCTGGTGCTCTATTCACTGCCCCTTGCCTGCCACACAGGCACTTAAAAATATTTAATTCCTTCCTTCCTTTCATTTTACAAATGATTCAACTGAGGCCAAGAGTGATTAGTCCTTGCCCAGGGGCACATAGGTAGTAGATAGCAGAAACAGGGTTTAAAGGTAGGTACTCAGACTTCAGATCTAGTACTCCACCTCCCCTCAGTTGGAATTGCAAAATTTTGAGCAGAGAAATAAGACCATCTCCACCTATGAGGAAAATGTCTGACAAAAATTGTTTATTGAGTCCTTGTTATGGTGAAAATAATGGAATATGACATTGAACCAGGCATAAATCCTTCTCTCAAGGAATTTATAATTTCGTTGTGGAAATGAGGGAGGTAAAGAAGCAAATTATAATATAAAACAATAGAAAGAGACATAAACAAAGTGTTATAGGAATTCTGAGGAAGGTGAGTATTGTACCAGATGCCACGAACAGGGCAAGAAGAGGTGGCTTTGAAATTGGACTAGAAAGATTGGATAGATTTGGGTAAGTGGAAATGGTGTGGAGAAGGTTGCAGGTGAGAAGGGGGAGGGCATTCCAGGTGGAGGGAAGGGCACAAGTTAAAAAAAAAAAAAGGGGCAGAGGTAGGAAAGGGTTGGGTGTGTTGGTGTTGCCTTCTCTTTGACATGTGTCCCACTCTACAAATGATTGCCAGGCCTACTTCTGCTTTTGGGAATGGAACCTGGGGGAGGTAATGATCATGATTCAATAGGTTGAATGTAGGTGTTACATTATCCTTGTCTTCTTTATGTGATGTGGTGACAAAAGAAAATTTTGTCTTGGATAACACCTTGCTGAATATGCTCTAATTTGGTATTTAAATTTATATGGATCTTTTTCTTAGACAGGTTTTTCATGGTGAAGAAAATAGGATTCCTATTTCCTTGGGGTTCTTTGTTGTGGTTCAAGTTAGAGAATAACGATGGAATTTTCTGGTATTTCAAAAAACACACACCAGCATAAAAAGTGTACATCAGATCTAACCACATGGAAAAAAAAGGGCTAAGTTCTGACGGAGTAGTTTTTTCAGTTCTAATATTGTGATATCCCAAGCCAGTTAAATTTGCTGATATAGCATTTCTAAGCTCTAGCTTCTGATGGAGGCTAGAGGTCTTTTGTGATTTATCACTTATATGTGTAGGGAGAAAATGGTTAGTTAAATGAGCAGGATAGTTAAAATCAGTCCTTAATTTGTCAGACCTCTTGTATAGTTTGTCATGCTCACTTTTGGAAGTCAAGGAGAATATACTACTACTAGTTATCATAATGGGTTAATTTTATCAGACTGTTCCAGTTTCTTGCTGTAAAAAAATGCATATATTTCCACGGAAACCATACAAAAATGTGTATTTTTTTAAAAGAGAGAGTGATTAATATGTTCATGTGAAATATAGACCTTGATGTAAAGCTGTCAGTTAAAGGATGAAGCAAATGAATGAGTCTTTTTCTCTTTTTGTATCTATAGGCTGTGCATCTGGCCCAGGCAAGCTTTCAGATCGAGGCTTTTGGCTCCAGATTCATTCTTGACCTCACACTGAATAAGTAAGTATTTAATTCTCTTTCTGTTAAGGAACAAATACGGCCAAACCTTTGTAACTGTCCTGTTCATTTATTTAGAGTTGCTTTTAATTTGAAGCAGTCGATGTTGTTCCTTAATAAAATATACATGGGGCATCTAAGTGGTGCAGTGGATAGAGCACTGGCCCTGAAATGTGGAGGACCTAAGTTCAAATCTGATCTCAGACACTTAGTAGCTGTGTGACTCTGGGAAATCATGCCCAATTTCCTCCAAAAAACAAAAACAACAAAAATGAAAACATATATGGTAAATTGAATGGAGTCTCTACTTCACCCCCTCCCCACTCTCAGTTCTCATAAGATTCAGCATAAGACAAATGGAAGCAGGTATGGAGTTATTAGAAGGGAGAGGGAATTCAGTTAGACTGTTTTGGAAGTCATTGGCCTGAGACTTTGCTAAACTGTGAATTCTCTCAGTGTTTGATGAACAGAATCACTGCTAAAGAGGTGGAAAAAAAAGATGCAGATTTGGAGGAGCAGGGATTTAGGCTTATCTCAGGCTATGCCTATGAGTCGCTCTGAGTAAAACAATGAATTATGAACTAAAATACCTAATAGTCCAGACCTCTAAAATATCTTATTCATGATGGATATCCACGATGGAAGTTTAATTCTACTGTAACTTTTATATTGTAAAATTTCTTACCTGCTAAATGAATGTAATTGAGAATAGTATTCCCGAATGACAGAGCTATTCTAACTGGGCTACCTAGAGGAGCTCTTGAATTTGGCCCTCTCTTTATGGCTTTATTGTGAGTAAGTAGGCTGGAAATTGGGTTAAAAAGGTTTTTCCTATTTGCAGATGGATACTTCTGAGAAGGGGCTACATAATATACAAGTTTCTGCATGGGATGGGATGCTGACAAAAAAATGAAATAAACACAGTTAAGTACAGGATAGTAAAAAGAATTCTAAAAATATTGTGTACTATTTGATTTTTAAAATGAATAAATATTTGTATAAGCATGATAGATGGCCTAATTCACATGTAAGCTAGCCTCAGTTTTAGGCTTTTCATCATGTTGTCTTTGTTTGTTTTTCTAATTGAGGTTAATATGAATGGTATACTAAAAGGAAGTGAAAATTCGCACTGGAATGGTTTTGTGAAGACTTTCTACCACAACTTTCTGTCTCACAATTTGGGGCTAAAATCTTTCCAAGATGGCATCCCAACTGAATTTTCCTTCTGTTTGCTAAAACTGGAACATTTGTACAGATGCATTTTGTATAAAGATTTTAGTAGAGTGTTAATCTAGGATGGGGGAATATGACTATATGTGGAAGTAGGTTGCATTTTTAAAGTTTTCCTTAGTTACCTCTGTTTCTCCTTCCCTCCCCCTCTCCCCTATGATTGAGGCTTTCGTCACAATTGACCAGGACTGTATCCTTGCAAGAAAGGATGCACCGTCAGATGCGCTGGACAGATGAGCTCAGCTCCTCTCTGAGAAAAAGAATAGGGGTCTAAAGAGCATCTATTAAATTCCAGATCTGCTGAATTCTGTGAACCCAGCAGAAAAAAATGCTGAGTCAGCTGGTGTGACACTTACTCAAGGGTTTCTGCTGGTTTCAGTCAAAATGAATCAGCAGAACTGTTTCTCTGCCCTCTCCCTCCCCCACCTCAGTGTTGAAGGTGTTGCGGCTAAGCACCAGTTGAAGTTTTTTTCTGGATGCTGTGTCAGCAGTGCATTTTTGCTAAGGGAGAAGACGGTATTTTGCCAAAGCTTGGTGTTCGCTGAGCAGCAAGCTCTGATTTATTTTCGTTTGTTCAGGTGCAGCATTCTTCCATTTCTTACTTTAGGCCATCACAGTGATCACAGTAATCGCTACTTTGAGTTGGGAAGATCTCTCAGAGCTTCAGTTTCCTCTTTTGTAAAATGAAGGGGTTGGACTAAATGACCTTTAACCTCACTTCCAGCTCTAATGAATTTATGATCCTATTGACTTTAATTAGTACTTCACATACATGAGTTCATTTGAAACTCCTGTCAACCTTGTGGAATAGGTATGGCAGAAGTTATTCTTATTTTCCAGATGAGAAAACTGAGTCAAATCTGGATGATCAAACAGCTAATTCCAGAGGCTGAATTTGAACCCAGACTTACCCACATCCAAACCCAGCACCCTATCTACTCTGTTATGCTTCATCTCCAGTATTATTCTGATTGAGACAGAATTAAGAGCAAACACTACCATGACTGTTACCATTTTAAATGATCTAAATATGCCCATGACCTTCTGGATAGTATTGAAAATGGGCCATGTGGCATAATCGGGATTCCTAGAGCTCTGGAGGCCACGGAGCAAGCAGAAATGTTTGAAATTGACACCGGAATTTTGCAATTACATTAATTATAATAAAGATGATTTCAGTGATAGGCAAGAATGTCTTGGACTCCATTATACAAGACTCAGTTGCTCAACTATTAAAAGGATCTTGTTTATAACACAGCAGTGTGCTTGTAAATGTTTAAAAACTATCTCTCTGAAGAAAAATTTTTTATGACACATTTTAAAGTTAACTCGGCATTGTTAACATTTTCTATCACCATATTAAGTCTAGTCAATTACCAGAACAATAAATCAAGCCCTGATCTGTAGTGTTTGTCAATTTCTGAGGTGTAAATGCCTACACTGAAAGTTTAACAATCAGATCTTGTGAGTAGGTATGGTTGGCTCCAGCATATGAAGTGATCACACAGTATGAATCCTGAAGACAATTTTCATAGTGAGGGTTTAGCATAATATGTAGAATATCTAGTGAGAGGCATCTGATGTAATGGGAATAAAAAACAAAACTCCTTCCCCCATTAATGAGAGCCAGATGATTTAGGTTCACTTTGACTTTGCTATTTAGTAACGTGTGACTTGCAGCAAGTGACTTTATTCTACCTGAGCCCCAGTTTCCTCATCTGTAAAATGATCTGGAGAAGGAAATGGTATATCACTCCTGTATCTTTGCCAAGAAAACCCCCAGTTATGGTCGTGGAGACTCAGGCACAACTGAAATATCTCAACAAAATGGGGATACTATACATTTTCTAAGGTTCATAGTGCAAGTGTTTTAAAATTTTGAGCTAGTGGCATCACTTAATGATTTGGAGACTTGAAAGCAGGAGATGAAGTTGACTGAGGTCTCCTTGCTTAAAAAGAATTTTTATGGACTGGAATAGAAATTTTATGGTCTGAATTGTATTAATCTTCAGGCATTAAACATTGTTCTAGGCCTGCCCAGAATGAAGTTATCATTGTAGTATGATGTGCTGCTCATATACCCTATCCTCTTTGGAGTCATCTGAATTTTTAGGGCAGGACAATAAATAAATTATAATTGCGTGGTGCAGTAGAAAGAATTTTGCATATGAAGTTGTAAGACCCAATCATAGACCCAATCTGCTACTTCTACCTTGTCACTCAGCTTCCCTGGACTTCAGTTTCCTTCTCTGAAAAATGAGAAAGTTGTATTAGATTATCAGCTTTGAATCTGTGATTCCATAAATGAGTGTGATGGATGAAGGGACTGACAGGGAGAGTAACATGAAAATAAAGCAACTCAAGTGATGGTCTTGGCACTTACAGTGATCACCACTCTTGAAAAGTGAGTTAATTGATAATAGTATTTGACAGTCACTAAAATATTTGGACTCCAAAGTCTGGGTTTTTACAGCTTGGCTGCCTATGAAAGGTTAATTGGGTGCATGGAGCTCACAGATCTCTCTCACCAAGGTGGAAATGGCTCTACTTCAGTCTGAAATCCCTAATACTTGAGTGAGGACTTTTTCCTTGCCTAAGACAATAACAACAGGTGCACAGTACAAGGGGGAGACCGTTTTGGAAAATCGTTGTAGTAGGAGTTGAGCCATTCTAAAAAATAGATGACAAGGATCCCTTTTCCCAAGGGTCTCTCAGGAGTCTACGAGCTAGTCTCTTGTAGTGTTAATGTTAATAATGACACAAGGTCTCCCCTTTTTATTCTAGTGTAGCCCCTAGTATCTGCTTTATCTCTTGAGTTGTCTTTCTCTGGGTCAAAGGATCTGATTCACACTTAGCTTGACTAGCCTACTGATTTCTGTTGATAATGTAAGAGCGTAATTATCTTTCCCTCCTCATCTAATGTCACAGTGAATCTGTAGGAGGATGGGGGAAGAAGTCACTTAAGGAGATAAAGGGATGCTCTCAGCCCTTTGCAATCTACCTCTCTTATTGAGTCTTTTTTTCCCCTCTTACTTTATGGTGAAGACCTTCTCTGAGACGGTGTGAAAGTCAGAGAAAGAAACCACAGTACCATGAGCAATAAAGAAAAAAAAAGGAAATCCAGAGTAGAGGATAACTAACTGCTAGCTATTATGAATTCGTATCCCTGACATATAGTAAGCGATTAATAAATGCTTTGTCTAGGCTAACTTACTCTAATGTATTATGAATTCTGTTTGGCTAGTGAGTACAAAGAAATTGCTTTCCCCTTTTCATCTATAAGACTGCAATGGGGACTGATACGTGTGCCCTTTTTCATGAACTGCAGCTGAGTGCAGGTAAGATTTCCTCTATCTGCAGCCCAAATCTGGGATAGAAGCAGGAAGAGACTTAGAAGGGAGATGTTTGGGGCTTAGTTTCTGTTATTCTATGTTATTCTGTGTATAATGCAATTATGTGATCATAGCATGCTAAGTCATTAAATCTGTGAATGCATTGAAGAGTGACTGGAGAGTGAAATATTTCATCAGATGAGAGCTTAGGTAGCTACAGATGGAAGATTTCACATTTTAATGTTTTAAACAATATTCTATTCAATTTCCTAGATCAAGGATGCTTAACCTAGGACCCGGAACTTAAATAAAAAAAAACCCTATATTTTAATCATTGGTTTCCTTTGTAGTCCTATATATTTTATGTAGTCCATTTAAAAATACTATTTTAAAGAAGAGGTTCATAGTCTTTACTAGGCTGCCAAAGGAGTCCATGACACAAATAAGGTTAAGAACACTTGTCCTAGATTAAATTTGGAACCCACCCAGTAGGGGGTTAACAGAATCTGTTTCCAAGCTAAGTGTGAAAACAGTGGCCAAACATTATGGTAGTGGGGAGATCAGCCCTGATGTTTTCAGGCTCATCAATTTTTAGTGGCCACCATATTTACTGTAAAAAGTAGCTGCTGACTCAAAGCACATCCCAGAAAATAACTGAGGTGGTAAATGCAGATAGGACACCCATCTAATTAAACACCCTTGCTGGATAATTATCACAGTGACAAGCTATATGCCTGAAGGCCTAAGGAAAGCAGTACTGGAGCCACAACCAAGCATCCCATTGGCATCAATTGTTTAATTCATGACAGATTTCATAATGTTAGTGTGGTATACTGGGGAAAAAAGCCTCTGGCCTGGAATTATTAAAAACTTGGGTTTGAGTCCAGATTTTAGTATTTTCTAGCTCTCTCAACAAATCATATGACTTCTCTGAGTCTCAGTTTTCTTTTTTATAAAATGGAGATATACTACTTGTCCTACCTATTACTGTGGAAAGATTGTAGATCTAGATATGTAAAGGATTTCAGATGTCATTTATTCTGTCTTTCACTTTATGAATGAGGAAACTGAGGCCAAGAGAAATTCAGTTGCTTGTCCAAGATCATACAGAAAGGATTTGAATGAAAGTTGTCTGACTCCAGAGTCAGTGTTCTTTCTTTGGTGGCATAATGCCTTACAGGGTTGTGAAGAAAGTTCGTTGTAAGCTTAAAAGTTCTCTAGATATGTGAGTTATTGTTATTACTACTGACATTTATCCAGCACTTTAAAGTTTGCAAAACACAGTATGTATGTTATCTCATTTGGTCCCTATAACAACCCCATAAGGTAGAAGCAATTAACATCCTCATTTTACAGATGGGGAAACCAAGGCAGAGAAAGATTAAATGATTTGCCCAGGGCCACATGTTAGTAAATGCCTGAGTCCGTAGTTGAACTCAGTCTTCCTGACTCCAAGATCAGCGTTCTTTTCTCTGCTACATAGCTGCCAATGATTCCATGAGGTGCTTTTGTTTGTTTTGCACGTTGAAGTGTAAATGAATATAGTAGGAGCTTAAGGGTTTTTTTTTGGTTGTTTTTCCTTGAAAATGAGGTGTATACAGATGGCCTGCTCATGAATGGGGAGTAACGTCTTCAGACAACTTAGCCTCTGGTGGTGGAAGCTCATTCTTGTGGTTCAGTGTTTTCCTTGTTGCCCTGCAACTCAGAAGATGAGGCATCAACCAAACGAAATAAAAAATAAATGTTATTATCCTTTCTGAAAGAGTTGTAATTCATTGAATATTCAGATGTTTCATTTTTTACACCTTTGGTGGTGTGAGAGTTAAATGCTGATATTCTCAGAACCTGCTTTTATTTGTTATTGGATTGACCCCAAAGGCACAAAGAGAGGAAAGAGAATCCCCAGGACTCTTGTGCTGTAAATCCCTCTTTAGTGAGGTGGCACCATAGTCATAAGGGCATACCCCTCAGCTTTTCTTAAGAGAAAGTTGTTTCCAAACCACAGTTTGTATGGGACTTGAGAGGTGTATTCAGGTATATAGACATGACTAAAAGCAAACCACACACATCAAAGTCTTAGATTTTATTCTTTTGAAATTTATAGTTTGTTTTGTCGCTAAAGTGGTAATATTGAATAAACTTTTTAAACATTTAGATTTGGATATTTTTAGTCTTTTCTGAGTAAGCAGACATGGTTCAGTAGTTATGAGCAACTTAAATGAACTGTGGTATGTAGAACAGCTGCTTGTGATCTTGAAGAGAAAAGACTAAATCTCTTTAACCTTAGCCTAAAAATGTTAGGGGGTGTCCTTATCCAACTTGCCCAGATACATTTCCCTGCCAGCATGTAGATCGAAAAGCTTTCTGTATGGTGCTGGAGAAATCAAATATAATTGTGTTAGAGAGACTCATCCATGGCAAAGTTTGTGTTGAGAAGCAAGAGTAGAGTTGGAAGATGGTTACAGTATGTTCGAAATACATCTAGAAACAACTAGGCAGCACAACGGATACAGGCCTGGACCTGGAGGGACCAAGCAGGTCAGGAAGCTTCTGCTTAAAGCTTCCTGGGCTAGATGTTATCTGACGTACTTGTGTCAAGGCCCAATGGGCTCTTACAGTAACATTTATATAGTGTCCACTATGCTGCCTAGCTGCCCCGATGTGATAGTGGGGAGGAGAGTGGGGATATTTAGTCCTGCCGCTGTCACATGTACCTGGACAGGGGTGAAGCATTAACCTAGCTCGTGTTGTTTAGGTCAGACGGGATGACTGCTAACATCTCTTCCAACTCTCCGATTCTGTGCTCTCATTATTTTTCTGTTTCCTGTCCTGATAGCATTGTTAACAATGCACGAATCTTTTTTTTTTCCTTTGAATGATGGGAATGTTACTGGCAGATGTAGGACTCATTTGAGGAAATAGAGAAAAGCAGGGATAATGCAGAGAGCTGGAAGGGAGGAGATGCCTTGGGTTTTTTCCAAACTTTGGAGCTGGTGGCCCACATGTGTTAAATGAGAAGAAGAAATAATGAGTAGGTTCAAAATCAGGGTGGGGTGGGTGGTGGTGGAGAAATCATCCCTGGAGCTAATCTGAGATTTATGAAAATATCTCAGTTATGATTCTCCGAGTATCCGAAGGGTTTAATTTAAGATGAATGTGTCTGTAAAACGCTGATGTGAAGAAATGTATGCAATAGCAATTTGTTTATTAAAAATAATTAATGGAATGTGTTTAAAGAAGAAAATATAATTAGTGTAGTATTAGTTTAAGAAGCCCAATGCTAATTGGCACAGTTAATTCATTCCATACTCAGTCAACCATTGCTTATTGGATGCCTGCTATGTATAAGGCTATGTGTGGTGTCGTGGTGGACAAGAAGATATTGAAAACAGTGTCTCTGCCCACTAGGATTTTATAGTTCATTAAGGGAGATAAGGTGTGTACACAATCATGATAAAACAAAGCTTAGAGTTTGGAGAGCCACAGAGAACTGCTGATAGATAAGTGATATAAGAGTTCAGACAAGGCCCCAATCACTTTTGACTGGCATAGTTAAGGAAGGCTTCATGGAAGAGGCAGTATGAGTCTTGAAGGATGGGCTGACCTTTGATAGAAAAGGAAGGAGGAGAAAAATTTCAGGCAGAGAGAATAGTCTGAGCCATGGGGTGCAGAAGTGGGAAAACCTCAGTCTTTTGGCATTCCTTAAAACTAGAATTCCTAGGATATTAACAGTCTGGACATATTGGACAGTCTGTAAAAGGACATAATGGCCTTCAAATTTCATATTTTACTGGATGCTAAGTGTTGACTTCAACCTTCATTTGCATGTATTAGCTTTTGGTCTTTTATTTTGTTGTTTAAATAGAAACTTCTGAGGAAGAAAAATAGTGCTTCACAAATAATTCCATTAGAGGAAATGTAGTATAATCCATTTTCAAACTATTAAAAAAGGCAAAAACACCCTATGAGCTTTTAGAGTCAGAAACTAGCCTTGAAGTATTCTACTGAAGTGGTGATTTGTTGTCAATCTTCTGCCAAAATACTGTTCTGATGCCCCATCATGATGCGGAGGGGACCCTGAGTTTTTTTATTTTTTTTATTTTTTTTTAATAAAAATTTATTTATTTAACTTTTTACATTCATTTTCACAAAATTTTGGGTTCCACATTTTCTCCCCTTTTATCCCCTCCCCCCACCCCAATACACCGAGCAATCTAATTTTCCCTATCTCCAATCTGCCCTCTCTTCTATCATCCCTCCCTTCTCTTGTCCCCATCTTCTCTTTTGTCCTGTAGGGCCAGATGACTTTCTATTCCCCATTAACTGTATTTCTTATTTCCTAGTAGCAACAACAATACTCAACAGTTGTTCCTAAAACTTTGAGTTCCAAATTCTCCCCATCGCTCCCTCCCCACCCATTCCCTTTGCGAAGGCAGGCAATTCAATATAGGCCCTATCTGTGTAGTTTTGCAAATGACTTCGATAATAGTCATGTTGTGTAAGACTAACTGTATTTCCCTCCATCCTATCCTGCCCCCCATTGTTTCTCTTCTGTCTTTTGATCCTGTCCCTCCCCAAGAGTGTTGACCTCAAATTGCTCCCTCCTCCCATTACCCTCCCTACCATCACCGCCTCCCCTTGCTTATCTCCTTCTCCTCCACTTTCCTGTATTGTAAGATAGGTTTTCATACCAAAATGAGTGTGCATTTTATTCCTTCCTTTAGTCGAATGTGATGAGGGTAAACTTCTTGTTTTTTTCTCAGCTCTTCTCTTTTTCCCTCCACTAACAAGTCTCCTGCTTGCCTCTTGAATGAGATATAATTTACCCCATTTCATTTCACCCTCTTTCCTCCCACTACATTTCTCTCTCACCATTTACCTTAATTTCTTTTAAGATATGGTCCCATCCTATTCAATTCACTCTGTGCGCTCTGTCTCTGTATGTGCGTGCATGTGTGTATGTGTGTGTGGGTGCACACGTGTACGTGTGTGTGTGTGTATGTGTGTGTGTGGTCCCACCAACTACCCAGATACTGAAAAGTTTTAAGTTACAAATATTGTCTTTCCATGTAGGAATGTAAACAGTTCACTTTTGGTAAGTCCCTTATGACATCTCTTTGCTGTTTACTTTTTCATGCTTCTTCTCATTCTTGTGTTTGAAAGTCAAATTTTATTTTCAGCTCTGGTCTTTTCATCAAGAATACTTGAAAGACCTTTGTTTCATTGAAAGACCATATTTTCCCCTGAAGTATTATACTCAGTTTTGCTGGGTAGGTGATTCTTGGTTTTAGTCCTAGTTCCTTTGACTTCTGGAATATCCTATTCCACGCCCTTTGATCCCTTAATGTAGAAGCTACTAGATCTTGAGTTATCCTGATTGTATTTCCACAGTACTGGAATTGTTTCTTTCTAGCTACTTGCAATATTTTCTCCTTGACCTGGGAATTCTGGAATTTGGCCACAATGTTCCTAGGAGTTTCTCTTTTTGGATCTCTTTCAGGCAGTGATCGATGGATTCTTTCAATACTTATTTTGCCCTCTGGTTGTAGAATATCAGGGCAGTTTTCCTTGATAATTTCATGGAAGATGATGTCTAGGCTCTTTTTTTGATCATGACTTTCAGGTAGTCCCATAATTTTTAAATTGTCTCTCCTGGATCTATTTTCCAGGTCAGTTGTTTTTCCCATGAGATATTTCACATTCTCTTCTATTTTTTCATTCTTTTGGTTTTGTTTGGTGGTTTCTTGGTTTCTCAGAAAGTCATTAGACTCCATCTGTTCCAATCTAATTTTGAGAGAACTATTCTCTTCAGTGAGCTTTTGAACCTCTTTTTCCATTTGGCTAATTCTGCTTTTGAAAGCATTATTCTCCTCATTGGCTTTTTGAACCTCTTTTTCCATTTGGCTAATTCTTCTTTTTAAAGCATTCGTCTCCTCATTGACTTTTTGGATTTCTTTTGCCAATTGAGTTAGCCTATTTTTCAAGGTGTTATTTTCTTCAGCATTTTTTTGGGTCTCCTTTACCAAGGTATTGACTCATTTTTCATGCTTTTCTTGCATCTCTCTCATTTCTCTTCCCAGTTTTTCCTCCACCTGTCTAACTTGATTTTCAAAATCCTTTTTGAGCTCTTCCATTGCCTGGGCCCACCAGACATCCCTGGGATGTCTGGGATACAGAGGCCCCGACCTCCACATCTTTCCCTGATGGTAAGAATAGTTCCTCGTCATCAGAATTGAAAGGTGGGAACATCTGTGCCCCCTCAAAGTAGCTCTCTATAGTCTTATTTTTCTTCCCTTTTCTGGGCATTTTCCAGCCAGTTACTTGACTTCTGAGATTCCTGTCCACCCCCGCCTAGATCTGCCCAGCTAGTGCTTGGGGTCTGAGATTCAAATGGGCTTTCAGTGGCAGGGGCAGCTGCTATTCAATGTGAGCTTAAGTTCTGGTGCTTGGGTGGGGGCAGGCCCGCCTCCCAGGCTCAGTTCCCTCAGGGGCTTTATGCAGAGACTTTCAGTAATGAAGATCCTGCCTGCTCTGGGAGTCCCGGGCCCCACCGCTGCCTCTGCCGCTCCCTCCCCCGCTGCCTCCCGAGGGGGCCCGAGTCACGGAGACACCCCGCTCCCCTCTCGGCCAACCCAGATGTTTCTCTCACTGACTTGGAGTGTCTGTGGGCGGAGGGACCTTCCTGGCCACTGGAGGTTCCGTCCCTGAAGCCTGCTCGGATCTGCTCCTCTGGGGCTGTGGCCAGGGCAGCACAGGGGTGGGCTCTGCTTTCCAGGGCATGATGGACCCCTGGGGACCGCTCTCCAGGGCTCTCTGGAATGGAAATCTTTTCCACTGTGTTTCTGTGCGCCTTGCAGTGATTCAAAATTTGTGGGGAGTTCTTTTTGCAGGAAATATATGGGCTGTGGGTTCGGAGCTAGCATACGTGAGTCTTTCTACTCTGCCATCTTGACTCCACCCCCGAAGATGAGTCCGGACCCTGAGTTTTTGAAGACTCTTCTCACAGTGTATACTCTGGTAGGTCCTTCCAATCTGGAAAGTCCAGGCCTGCCTGCTGATGGATTATATGTCCGCCATTCAAAGGCCTGCCCTGATAGAATGTTGGCCACCAGATAATGTATTCCAAGTCACAGCAAGTCATGAAGGCCATCTGTTAAAGTGTAGTAGTGGTTGTACTTGCTTTGGTAAAGGGAGAACCCATGCTGATGAAATCATGAGCCTTTGCAGTATTGGTTTGTGCTTAATAATTTAATTCATGATTGTTGACTTAAAAAAAGGGAAACAAAATTTTGATACAAAGAAAATATATTGTATCCCAGAGTGATTTTTCTTCATCTTATTTGTTGAGGAGGGCCATCTCAATTCAATTATTACTTGCTTGAATTGGATAAATTCCACATTTAAGCTCTTTATTGCTTGTTAAGCATAGTTCTATTTATCTTATCTTCCCAATATCCTACCACAATTTTCAAGAGTGGACTCGAGTTTGTACAATTTCTTTTACAGTAATCTGCTTTGGGAGGTGTTTAACCCTTAGGGAAGAAGGGGATGAGAATAGATTTTTGTGGAAACAATGAATCTTAAAATTTTCCTAAAGCTCAAATGTGACTTTTTTCTCCCTTACTCAGTGAAGTCCAGTGACTCCCATTGACCTCTATGATCAAATATAAATTCAGGTATTTAAAACACATCTTGGCCCCTTCATATTTTTTCAGTTCTATTACACAGTTCTTTATATCACCCACTCCATAGCCCAGCCAAATTCTTCTTGCTTTTTCTCCCACAGGAACCTCTGTCTCCCATCTCCTATGGGATATGCCAAATCCTATCTTGGTGTGTTTGGATTGGCTATGCCTGATGCTTGAAATTCACTTCCTTCCCACTTCTGCCCCCTAGAATCTTAAGTCATTCTTTCTCCCCCTCGCTACTAGAGCTGTCCACTCCAAAATTACCTTGTATTCATTTTGAATGTATTCTGTATCTATTTACTGACATAAATAATTATCTTTCCTGACTTGTTTACTGAATGAAAGAATATAAGTTCCTTGAGGTCAGAGAATGATTCAGTTTTGTCTTTGTAACCCTAGCACAGTGTCTGGCACATAGTAGTAGATGCTTAATAAATGCTTACTGATTGATCAATTAATAGGAAAAACTATGAAACTTGCCTTTTAAATAAATTAATTATTCATTGTCTATGTTATCTGGACTCAAAAGTAATCAGAAGTTCCTAGTCTTGGCAGGGCTACCTCACTGCTGAGGTTGCTTTCCTCTCGGGATCCTTTCAAAACAGTTCTCAAGCATTTAGATTTTGTCAGCCTTCTCTGCAGTGCAGAATGGTGTTCTCTGCTGTTTCTCGGTATTGCTTGGCTAATTCCTTTCTCCCTTCTTCTATTCCCAACCACCCAAAGTAGGCACAGTTGGTATATGAAAGATGAGTATAAGTATGTAAGTCTATAAGAAAGACAAGTATAAGATATAAGTATATAAATATGTAAGTATAAGATATAGGTATATGTATATATATACATATAAGTATATAAGATATAAGAAAGATAGCTCTAGGCTGGATATGATCACAGCTTTCATTGTTTCTTCCTCCTTTGATTCTGGGGCACACTTTGTAGGAGTCCTAGAAAAGCACCAAACATGACCTTGGACCAATGCAGAGAGCTGTTAAGATTGCCACTTATCACAGTGATGACCCAGCTGAAAAAGTGGTGAGCAACAAGACTAGTGGGCCCTGTAGCTGCCAGCTAATATCTCAATTAATCAACAAGTACTTATTAAGCACCTACTGTATACCAGTGAATATGTCAGGTTCTAGAGATACAGATGCAAAGAAAGAAACCGTCCCTACTCAGGAGAAGCTTACATTCTAATGGGAGAAGACACATACAGATAGAAACATAAACAACATAAATAGAAGATGAACAAGTACAAATATATACAAAAAAGTGTGCGTAATGTGGGAGGGAGCGAACTAGAATTGGGGGAATCAGGAAAGGTTTCATGCAAAAAGTGGTGCTTGAGCAGAAATTTTAAGGAACAGAAGGACTTTATGAGGTGAAGGGAAGGTAGGTTCCATGCCAGGAATGTAGGATGGTCAGGGTAAAGGTCATTTGGGGAGAAGGGAAGAAGTCATTTGGATTGGAGTAGGGCGAAGCAGTAATTCCCAATGAGGTGGGAAGATAGGATGGGACCAGGTTGTATCTGCCTTTAAAAGCTAAACAGATGAATTTATGTTTCATCCTAGGGTCAATAGGAAGCCACCAGATTTTATTGAGTAAGGAGTTACATGGTCATATTTGTATTTTAGGAAATTATCTTTGTAACAGTAAAGGGACTACAGTGGTAAGAGACTGGAGGCAGGAAGGACAATTAGGATGCCTAGAGACAGAGACATGGCATGGGATAGGAGGGATGGGGTAGGGGTGGAAAAGGTGGGATGTGGTTACTGACTGGGTACGGAGGGGAACAGAGACTGAGGAGTCAAGAATAACACCAAAGTTGGGATGGCAGTGCTTTTGAGAGAAATAGGAAAGTGTGGAAGAGGGATGGGAAGAGGGAGAGAATAAGTTACATTTTGGACATATGGAGTCTGAGATGTCTGCAGGGATGTAATAATGATGACAACAGCCAGCATTTATATGGTGCTTGGAAATTTGCAGAGCACTTCACATAGGACGTCTTATTTGATGTTCACAGAAACCTTGTGTGAGGTAAGTACTATTATTATCTCAATTTTACAGATGAGGAAACTGAGGCAGACAGTGGATAAATGTCTGCCCAAGGTCAAGGCTAATGAATACCTGAAGCTGGGTTTGAATTCATTTCTTCCTGATTCCAAGTCCACTGTGCCACCTAGTTGCCCCAAACTGGATGTCCAGTTTGAAATGTTCAGTAGACAATTGATGATATAGCTAAAGCTCAGGGGATGCACTGGGGCTCATCTGCATAGAAATAATAATTAACATATGGGAGGTTATTCTGGGAAGACTCACAGTTAAGGGATATGATGTGGATGACCAGCCATCAAAGGAAACTGAAAAGTGGTCATACAGGTAGGAGAACCGGGAGAGAATAATAGAAGGAAAATCCAGAGAGGTGAAAGGATTCAGGTAGAAGAGGATGAGGACTGAAAAAAGACCTGTCAAATTTGACAATTAAAAGATCATTGGTAACTTTGAACAGAATAGTTTCAGATGAATGGTGAAGCCATATTGCAGGGGTTGAGGAGTGAGTGAGTGAGAGGGAAAGAAGTAAAGGGAGGGAGTATAAATAGCTTTTTTTGAGGAGTTTGGATGAGAAAGGGAAGACAAATTGAATGACAGCTTGAGAGAATGATAGGATCTAGGATGAGGGAAGACTTGATTATATTTGAAGGCAGTAGGGAAGGAACCATTAGATCAAAAGAGTTGGAAGATGGGTGAGATGAAGTAAAGAAAGGAAGAGAGGGAGAGATGGAGGAAGCAATTTGTTGGAAAAGGCAAGAGGAAATGGATCAAGTGCATGTGCTAGAAGGATTGACCTTGGAACAGAGAAGGGCTATCTCTCTATTAGAGACCAAAGGGAATGAGTAGAGAGAGGGGGATGGTGTACAAGATTTTTGAGATATTGGAGAGGAGGCAGCTGATGTCAAATGACCTCAGTTTTTTCAGTGAAACAAGAGGCAAGGTCTACAACTGAGGGGGCAGGGGAAAATGTGGTAGATTAGAGTATGGAACAGAAAGTTTCCAATAGTTTTTGTGCAAGGTAATATAGGGAATCAACTGGGGAGAAATAAAAGGATTTTCTTGCTGCATTGAGAGTCCAACTGAAGTTGTATAATTTGAATTTGAAGTATACCAAGTCAGCATGTCATGAGACTTCCTTATGGCTATGTCCAACAGCTGGTCAGTAAAGAAGGAGGTGAATAGTAGGTGTAATCCAAGGTTGAGACTTAACAAGAGATGAACAGAGATAGGATGAAGGGTAAAAGATTTGAGGGTAGAGATTAGTGTAGAGTTGTAGTAGCTAATTGTTGTTGAGGTTATAGGGGAATGAGAGTAAAGTCAGAACAGGGGTAATGTCCTAAGAAAGTACTGAGGGAAGGAGATTTTGATGAAGAAGAAGAGTAGTTTTAGGAAGGATGAGGCCTAGGGAGCAGGGGATTGATAGAAACTTATGGTCAGATACTGGAATATCAGGGCTTCTAATTATGGAAGTAGAACTTTTGTGGGTAATGTTGAGAGAGCTAGTATGGAACCATTTCTATTAGTGACTGAAGTGAAAATAGGTCATTGGATATAAAGGAATTTGAGTAATTGGGAGATTGAGCTAATATAGATTAGCTATATGAATATTAAATACCCCTACTGGGGACCGGAGTTGAGGAGGAAAGGAAACTGGTGATCCCAGTGCTGAACTTGAGGAGGGAGAGAAAATGACTTGGCCACAGATATTCTATAGCCACTATAATTTAGATGGGTTAGAAAATTTTGATTGGAGGAAATACTGTTTAATAAATAAGGTAAGAAATAGTTTGGAAGTGATAGTGGGCAGTAAGCAGTGTTGTAACTCCTCTAGGACTGGTATGTATGGATATATAGGTGGGGGCAGTGAAAGAAGGAACAGCCAGTACTGGTAATGATAGTCAGTGAGGCAGGATAGTCAAACAAAAGACAGCCTTTCCGTAAGTGAGGGCTAATAAATAAAAGAAAGGCGAGAGCCAAAGACAGCCACTATTTCTTAACCATTTAGCATGCATAAAATGGTGCTACCATTTTTATTAGGTGCCCATCTTTTTTTGTATGTGTCACTGATGAAATTCTTTAGTGTTCTGCCACCAACCCCATTTCTCCCATGAGCTCTATAGTTTTTATTGTGAGATTTTGCATAGTGCAGTGCTTTTTGGGAGGACATATTTTGTGTTATAGCAAAACTGATTGTATGTGTATGTGTGTATATATATATACATATATGCACATATATGTATATATAATATATATACACCTATATACTTTTGTATGTAAACACATAAAGTCAGTATGATTGCCTGTAGCATGCTAACTATATTGTGCGTTCATGATCTCTCAGTCCTTATCTAGAATAACTCTCTAAGGTTTTAAGTTGCAGGAAAGTGAAGACCTGCCTTGGTAGAAAGAATTTCTTAAACCAGAGAAATCACTGGTCAAGTCCCACTCCCCAGTACAAAATAAATATAAGGTAATTAAATACAAGGTACCTGGAGAAGAAGGGCTATCACAGTTGGGAGGGAATCAGGATTAGCTTTGTGGAGAAATTGGTACTTGAGCTATGTCTTGTAGAAAGTAAAGGACTCTGAGATGGACAGGTAAGTAGTAAGAATTAGAAATCCTTTTGTTAACAACTTCTTGGAGCAGGGAGGGTATTTATTGCTCGAAATCTGTATAGGCAGTGAGGTGGTGGGAGGTGGAAGAGGGCAAATAAAAGAGGCTGAAAAATCTTACTCACCACCCTAATTTAGTTGTGATCAAGATGAAGTCCTATATTTGGATTCAAGGAATCAATTTCCTGTGCACAGGATGGGGAAGATGGCTAGATGGCAGTTCATCTGAATGATGAAGGACATTTTGGTGTACTACAGGTTCAATTTGAGTCATCAGTGTGGCCCAGTGGCCAAAGATAAAAGCAAGCTTGGTAATCATTAAGAGTCACAGAGTGTCCATAAGAAAAGAGGAGATAATTCCTTCTATCCTCTA
Organism: Bettongia penicillata ogilbyi; assembly: GCA_023548195.1. NCBI lineage: Eukaryota > Metazoa > Chordata > Mammalia > Diprotodontia > Potoroidae > Bettongia > Bettongia penicillata. The sequence goes on from JAJHZJ010000200.1 coordinate 17,245,396, forward strand.
CTCTGGTCAGTGGTCGCATTTCATGAAGACATTGGCACATATTTTCTTTCTCCCTTATTTTTCCTCCTGTGTGCTGTTGAAGTGAATTCACTAAGTTGAGGTGACTTATATTGCATGAGAAAAGCTTGTGTATAAGGACAGGTGTCTGTCTATAATATATACACACACACATATACACACATTACTAATAATTAGTCTTCCTTTGCATGTTCATTTGTGTGTGTGTGGGGGGGGCAGGTATCGTTCACCTACTGGGTCCTCTTACTTTCAGTGGGGCCAGGTTTCTGTCTTCATTGGTGATATAATATTTGCTGTGCTCATTAATGGGCTTTAATTGAGCAACTGATATAACAAGGAAGAGCTTTGACTCTTTTCTCACTGGCAACTTTATCTGATGGTTTAATAGCAAGAAATATTTATCATAAACAGCTGAAGTACAGCTCTGAGCTGATGACAATATTGGGAAGGAAAGAAACAAGCATTTATTAAGTGCCCATTCTGTGCCAGGTACCACGATAATATAAATATGACCTCGTTTGATTCTCATAATAACACTGGGAGTTAGGTGTTCTCATTATTCCCATTTTACAGTTGAGGAAAATGAGCCATACAGAGGTTAAGTGATTTGCTCAGTGTTAGACCAGATTTGAACTCAGGTCTTTCCGATTCCAGGCCCAGTGCTCTTTCCATTGAATTTTATAGATAATATTTATATTCTAATTGCTCTTCTGAGAGGTTTAAAAAAGCCTGTTACCCCTAGGCTACATATGTACTCACAATTTGGTCTTTAAACTCGTAGTTAATGTTCTTAGAGGTGAGAAACATGACATCTTTTCCTAACAATTAGTTAACATGTTTAACTTTTTCTGTAAAGATCCTCTAGACAAGTTTTAACATTGTCTTTAGATGAAATAGCAAGTTTTGATTGAAAGAAATGGATGTATTTCAGGATTACTTTAGATATCCTCAATAAATGTTGAGTCCATTTTATGCATTCAGAAGCAGCAAACTGTGACTTTGAAATAGGCAATCATTTGCTTCTGGTTTTCTAATGAGAATGGACACCGAATTATAATCACGATGAAGACCAGAGTTCATAGCTTGGCTTGTATGCTCGTTATCTGTGTGAACTTGGTTAAGTTGCTTAACTCTTTTGAAAGTTGTTCTCATTTCTGAAAATGAGAGGAACTGGATAATAAATCTTCTTTAGGGTTCCTTCAACCTATAAGTCTATGGTCCAATGAATTTACAGTTTTGTTCAATTAAAAAAAACCCCTTTCTTAGAAACTTCTAGGACTCAGGGGTCAGCTTACCTGTATCTAGAGGAATAAATGTGCTTGCATTTTTTTAGGAATAGAGGAGAAAATGCTAGAATTTTCTTGTTATATCTTCCTATTTTGTGATGAGGTCAGGTTGACCTGAGAGCTGATGCCAAATGGTTTTGGAAGAGAAGGAGAATATAAAAAGTTGAAAATAGAAAATAAATTGGACTTCCAACTACAAGTGACCTGCCTTGCTATTTGATGGAAATTTATTGCAAACTGGCACTGTGAAAGATGGTTTGCATTTTAAAAACTTTGAGATAATGGTAACAAGTTTATGCTAAAGTCAAACTATTGGTGTGTGTGTGTGTGTGTGTGTGTGTGTATGTATGTATGTATGTGTGTTGCATTGAAACCATTGTTTGGGTTCTTTTATTCATTGTATATAAAAGACCTTTATCTTATCTGACTTCACCTCTGTGTTCACAGTGGGCATGGGCTTTGTCCTGAGAAGATGCTTATGAAAAGCGGTGATAATATATGAGTTAGTGAAAACCAAAGACAAAACCCAAAACAAAAGGTGCCCCAAATCTCAAACTCCTTACATTCATGAGAATTATCACCGCTTCATTAATGTATGACATAATGTGCTGGATAGTATAAGATTTGTTCCCTCCTTTGAATGTGACTTGCTTGCAGATTATAGAGTCACAGACTGAGAACTAGAAGGGACATTAAGTAATCTCCTGGTCCATCTCCCTCATTGAACAGATGAGGAAATAGAAATATTCTAGGAAATAAATAGACTAAGGTCATGATTGCTATTTTCAAGCCTTTGAAAGACAGCAGTATTGGGAAGGGAGTAGACTTGTTCCATTTGACTCCAGAGGGGTCAATCAGGACCAGTGGGTGGAAGTTGTAAAAAGGCAGACTTAGACATGAGGTCAACAAAATATTCCTCATAATTAGATCTGTTCCAAAGTATATGGGCTGCCTAGAGAGGTGGTGTGTTGTCCCTCAGAGGTCTTGAAACAGAGGACTGCTTTTTTGGGTTATATAATATGTGTGTGCATGTGTGAGACTCCTTTTGCACGTGGGTTGGACTAGAGGTTCCTTCTAGCTTTCCAGTTCTATGATTTCTGCGATGTAGCTGGTTAACAATAAATGTAGGCAGGCTAACCCTCCTAGGCTGCATCAGCAATGCTCCTTAGTACAGAAGTGCGTATGGTGGGCATTCTACGTGAGCAAGACCTGCATTCATGGAAAATTAGACACGTCTTGTCCTTGACCCCATGTTAAAATAAGCTGACAAATCATGACTTTGGTGTGCTGGAGTTGCTCTGAAAGAGATGTTCTTCAACATCTGGGTGTTTGGGTAGAAGTAGTAAGAGGAGTCTGTGCTTGATTATACACTCACCCATCCATGTTTGGATTATTTGATGGAATAATATCTTGGCTGAGCCTCTAATTCTTTGCTCAAAGGCCCTTCATTTTTAAAAGGTGGAGTCCTAGAGTTGGAAGAAACTGCTGAGTTCATCTTTTCCAGCCTGTCCTGAAGCAAGAATGACCGCTATTGCGTTCCCAAAGATGAGTTAGCCTTTGCTTAGAGATAGTAAGTGAGGTGAAAGTGTTTTGTTGTTAGCTGTGTCTGGCTCTTCATGACCCCATTTGGGTTTTCCTGGTACAGATGCAGGAGTGGTTTGCTATTTCCTTCTTCAGCTCACTTTACAGATGAGGCAACAGAGACAAACAGGTTTAAATGACTTGCCCAGGGTCATACAGCTAATAAGTGTCTGAGGCCACATTTGAACTCAGGAAAATGAATCTTTCTAATGACAGGCCCAGTGATCTGTCTACTATACTGCTGCCTTGATGCCCAAGATATGTCCTCCTAAGCCCAAGGAAAAATCTATTTCAGTTTTAGATCAGTCCACTATCTAAACATTTTTCCTTTCACTTAAGTCTAAATTTTTCTTTCTGCAACTTTCACTCATTGTTCCTATTTCTGCTTTCTGGGGTCAAGCAGAACAAATCTAAAACCTCTTCCACATGACAGCCTTCCCAATACCTAAAGATAGCCAAGTCTTCCTTTTCAAGATTTAACATTCCTGTTTTCTTGGACTGATCCACATTGCCTTTCAGTTCATGTCAACTTAATGAACATTTTAAAGGGCTTAATATGTACAAAGAACCTTACTGGGCACTGAGAATACAGATACAAATGAAAAATCCTCCTTGCCCTTGAGTATATATTTTACTGGACAGTTGCCACATAGATACAGAGAAGTAAATTAAAAAATGGTTGTTGTGGTTAATATTTTTTGATATTGCCTGTCTCCCCCCTCCCCCCCAATACACAATACAGTCCATTGGGTTTTCTTGGCTAGGATACTGGAGTGTTTTGCCATTCTTCTCCAGTAGATTAAGACAAATAGAGTTTGTCTTAGAGACATGCAGCTGGTAAGTGTCTGAGATCAGATTTAAACTTAGGTCTTCCTGACTCCAGGTCTAGCACTCTTTCCACTGAACCACCTAGCCACCTCAAATACAACATATATGGAAAGTAATTTTCAAGAGGGAAAGAGCACTAACAGTTGTGGGGATAAGGAATCAAATAAGCCTTCCTTTAGGAGGTGGCCACTTTAAGCTGCACCTTAAATGAAGCTTTGGATTCTAGGAGGCAGAGGGAAGGAAGGAAATCCTTAATAAAAGGTTTTGTTCCATGAAGTTTGAATTTGGTCAAAGGGTCACATCTGAGGACCTAAAGGGCCACAGGTGGTCTTAGGATCACAGGTTCCCTACCTCATTATAGACCTATGCAAAAGCATGGAGGTGAAAACGGAAAAGAAAGCCTAGGGAACAGCTAATAGGCCAGGTGTGCTAAACCATGTCATTTGTGAAGGTAAAATAAAATAGGATCAACCTTGTGAAGATGTTTAAATGTCAGGCTGAACACTTAAAAAAATCCTAACTGTTTTTGAGCTACTGAACATGTTTGTGTAGCAGAGTGTGTTGGTCAAAGTTGTGTTTTAGAAATATCAATCTGGCAGTAGTGTGGAAGATTGATTGGAGTAGAGCTAGAAGCAGGAAGACAATGATGAGGCTATTACGGGAGTCCAGGTAATAGCTTGTCAATGTCCTTCCTAAAATCTGCTTCCTCAGTCTGACCAGGGAAGAGGACAGAAGGACAATCACTTTCCTGTTCCTGGACTATAGTCACAGATGTACAAAGATTCCACCTTCTTCACAGCTTTTGCTCACATAGTGTGAAGAGGACTTATGTTGTTTGGGTTTTTTACAGTCAGGGGTATAGCTAAGCTTACACTCAAAGTTCCTTCTTCTGGGATTCCAAATGAGCAGGCCTCTGTTTTCCTTCAGAGTAGAGGATTGAAAGATTGAGAGTTAGGCAAATGGAAAACCTTTCCAAGCTCTTAGCGACCATGTCCAACTTTTAAATCTCCATTTTGAAGATCGGGAAATAAATTGGAAGGGTTGAAACTACTGAATGGAATAAAAAAAAATCTACAACCACCCAACTTCAGAATAACTAAAAACTGTATGTTTTACACTTAACTCTTTCTCAGGAGGTTTTCTAGGTTACCTTATTTTGTGAGATACTCCTTTATTGAAGGATCCTAGATTATTTTGATTATTTTGACAATTATTAACTCATTTCACAATATAATTCATTGCATCTAGAGATAGAAAGGACCTTAAAATAATTTTATTCAATGCCTTCATTTTATAGATGGGGAAATAGAGGCCTTGAGAGGTTTTACTGTTTTGCTCAAATTACACAAATAATTAATAGAAGTTAATAGAATAGTTAATAGAAGAATTGGTATTTGCCCCCAAGTCTTTTGATCTCAGACCCAGTGCTCCGTCCATGGTACTGACCTCTTCACTTAGGACTCTTAGGACTACATTAAAAACCAAACCAAATGAAACCACACATCCCCTTGTTATGTTAATAGATCTCTTTGCAACCTGATTCTTGGAATTGCTATTATCCTTGAGAAACTAACTAAAACGCTGTTCCTGCATTTTCACTTAGAATGTAAAATAGGGTTGTGGATTCTTTTCTAAGAAGGAAAGATTTGAAAGTTGAGAAAAAAATTTGAGAAAAAAATATGTCTATATATAATATATACATATGTACACATATATGTATATATACATATATATAATATATTTTAAGCATCCAAGGAATTATTTATAGGATTGCTGCCAATATTCAGCACTATCAGACAACAGGAGATTTTAATATTTGGAAAAGAATAATTTTTTGAAGACTTGAAGACCTTCCTATGAGGTGAAAGCATTCTCAAGTTTCACTCTTCCAGAATTTTGCTATTTCAGTATATTTTGTAGATAGGCTAAACTAAATGTATTTAAAAGAGAAGCATTATCATTTAACTTACATCCTATTAATGCATATAAAGCAGAATGTTTTAAACATGATTTTATTCCGTTTCTAAAAAGAAATTGAGGCATTATAAACATTTTGGATTTCTGGCAGTATAAATGCATCCAGGAATCCTGATATGTTTCTTAGCATCCTTTTAAGAAAAGAACAGCATGCCCCTAAGGTTAGCTTTGATGGTAGCTGGTAGACAAGGTCTGATACTATTGTAGGTCCAGAGAACACACTTCTTTTGGGTTTGAAGTAGCAAGTAATGGTGTTGTATTTAGGGAAGAAAAGGGGGCAGTGTGAAGAACTTGGATGACATCTTGTATTGTGCTTTTCAGTGTTCTGCTTAAATTTGATTGACCCTCCCTGTCTGAATATGAATGAATGAGAATTTATTTAAGCACTTACTATCTGCAAAGCACTATCCTAAGTGATGGGGATACAAATAGAAAAGCAAAACACTTGCTTCTTTCCAGGAGCTCATATTCTAATGGAGAAAAAAAACACAAATGGAGGATTTCAGCTGCCAGGCAGATGGAAAAGTCCCATGATACTTAAGGGTGCAGAGGCAAAGCTGATGTTAGTGCTTCTTTTTAAATGTCATTTCCACTAATAAAGTCATATTGACTCCTGATGTTGAACTATTTGACAGTGCCAAGAACTCTGGTGACAAGACCTCTCCTTTTTGGTCTTCAGGAGCTGTGATGGTAGCACCTGCAGGAGCAGTTGCCAGGCTGCATCTCTCTAGGGGTTACTTCCTGGAATGATGGCTGAGGGTACTGGGCTGGAAGCAAAATATAATACATATGTATTTATGTGTGCCTTGCATGGGAGAAGTGTTATGAGATATCATCAAAGACATATTTGAAGGAAAAGGAGCTGAATCAGCTATAAAGTGAAAATGATGACTAAGAAATAGACAGTGCACTTCACTCCTATCTATGAAATGTTAAAGGAATCAGAGGAATACTCATGAAGGATTTACCTAAAAGTACATAGGATCACAGATTTAAAGATGGGATGAACATGAAGAACACATTTTTCAAAGAGATTGTATAGCCAGGTAGCGCCCACACCAATGAACAGTTCATGGAACCATTGAAACATCAAAGCAAATGCACCTTGAGTATAAGCCTATATGCTTTACAGTTGACAACAAGTTTGGTTTTTGCTCAAAACAAAGACCCTTAAGATGATTACAGGTAAAAACCACTTCTTGCATAAGTAACAGGCCTACAATTGTATCCTCTGATACATGTTAGAAGTGTACAATTATGTCAGTCAAAAAACTTTTATCCTTATCTTCAGGGACTATTTTTAAACATTTTCTTTTATGAGCATAACATGTTGTTAATACTGACAGATATATAGTAAAAATATCAGTATATTCTGTTGGTTTTGGAGAAAAATAGAAAAGTGAAACCTTGAGAAATAACACTAAATATTGGCTAAAATTTGTCACATCCTTATTGAAATTCAATTCACCACTGACTAAGGACCTATTCTAGGCAAGGTCTTCCTCTGGAGGGGGTAGGTGGTGGTTCAAAGATAAAATACACACACACACACACACACACACACACACACTCATACACATATACCCTGTCTCTGCCCTCAAAGAGCTTGCTGTCTAGTAGAAAAGAGAAGATGGATATAAGTAATTACAATACAGAATATAATATCACAACTGCATAGATGTAGAAACAAAGTAATAGTGGGCAAGTTTAGAGAAAAAAAGTAACTTCTGACTTTTTGAAAGTCTTCATGGAAGAATTGATACATTTCATCTGGGTCTGGAATGAAGGGTTCTTTTGTAAAGATGAATCCTTGAAACTCAGTAAATATAAATCTTTCAGTAAACCCTTTTTTCTTGTAAACTAACTTTATAGTTTGTGCTGAATAATTTTTCTTCTTGGTTTTTCTTCTCTGTGGAAGAAAGTTAATTATTCATTATTTTATGAGAATTAAAAAAATATATTAGGTTAGATATTATGGAATGAAGCTTCATCATGGCTATCATTTTGGACCTGTGGGAATTGTACTTACTTATAAGTACTTTACCTATAAAAGGTTATGATGGTCTTTAGGTGAATCTACCTTGCCAGTACACTGTGTTGTACATTATTATATAATATGAACAAAAGCCATTAGTATAACAGTCAAAGGGCCTAATGTAAGATTATTTACCCTTCAAGATCTAATCTACAGGATGATAAAGCATGCATCTGCTATTTTAATTCTAGTGACAGATCACATGCCAAGAAATGTCCTATTAAGTATGTGAGTAGATAGAGGGAAAAAGATGCAGATGTTGAATTCTAATGGTACATAAGTCAATAAATCAATTATTTTGGAAATAGGAGAAGGAGAAAGAAGGCCAGGAAAATTAGAGGTGAAAAAAGGCAGAGGGAAAGGAAAAATCTTCCTCAGAAAACACTCTTTCAATACCTAGTCTGAGAAGTTGCTTATTTGTGGAAATCATAATGCATACTCACCCTAGCTACACCCTCTGTGGTCTCTTTTTCTCCCCCAGGTCAGTTTGAATGTGTCATTGTTTTATATCTATCAAGGTGTTTTAGATAAATGTTCATTGAAATAATATATGTTAGTTTCTCTTATTTTTAGGAAGATTCGGGAGACAGAAAAAGTGCTTTTTACAAATAATTACTTGCCTATAGTCAATTTTCAGTTGCTTTTTTGCCCACAATCCACTTTATGGATTATTGGTAGAAAGCTTGAAAGGTTAAGACAGTTTATTTCTGTCACTGGATAGATTCTGGGTGCATGGGAAATATAAATATATTTTAATTAACCTAAAGAAATGCCTCAATCCATGGCAGCTGCTTTTTGGGAATTTAAGGGATTTCCATAGAAAAATAAATCAGGTGATGATGTTCAAAGCATTTGTATACAATTTGTTGTCTAAGAGAAGTGTCCAAGGCACCAAGATTAAGTGACTTGATCATAATCGCACAATTCTTATGTATCAGAGGCAGTTCTGCAACTCGGTTCTTTCTGACTCAAAAGTCTATATGTTAGCCGTGTTGCCTCTCAGAAGTGTGGATTATTATTATTATTATTATTATTTTTTGGATCATGCACTCTTTTGTACTTTCTCTATAAAATATTTGATATGTTCAGCAAAAGAATATATCTAGAAATCTAACATATGATCATTTCTTTATGTAATGTCTTCAGGCTAAAGTGGTTAGTAGTACTGAGCCACCTTTTTAACCTACCATAACTGTTTTGGTGATAGTTTAACATTAAACTAGTCAGAAATTTTTCCAAGAAATTAAGAAAGATTATGTTTATTAGTTTGTGTGTAGACAGGTACCTGGCTAAAAGTTAAAAGTGGTTCTTTAGAGATTAAAAATTGCAAGCAAGTACTGAGGTGAGAAGTTCAAGTGTTTTCTAGTTTATGTAAATAAATTGTTAATCCAGCAAATGGATAGATGGGTAAAAATGGTAAATGGATAAAAGAGAAGATGTTGACTCTGACATTTCTTGGAAAGGTTTAGCCAATCACCACAGGGTGGAATCTAAAAAAGCTAAGAAACTCCCTTAGTAAATGTAATAATTTACTTAAGAATCAAGGGAAAGCAACAAAGTCCACAAGTACGTGGGATTTCCCTAGTTATAGTTGATATCAGAACAAAGCTACACTAAGGTTATGTGCCTTCCTGTGATATCCTGAGTTCTTGTTTTGACATACCATAGGACACATCTGGAAGCTGGCCAGCTTTGCCAGACTGATGGTGATTGGCCCATTGCTACCCTATATCCATTTATATTTCAGAGTAAGCAAGTAATTAATTTAGGAACTTTTAACAACTATAAAAATACAAGAAAAGAAAACTCTGCATAACTATGTATGTGTTTATTAGGCATAGTCCAGCTAAGAATATATCCCTTGGGTGGTATTATCTTTCATTTAGTGCTTATTCTGGCTGTTTCTGGGGAAGGGACCAAATATGATACCAATGTTTAGCTGATATTACTAAATAATTTAAAAGGTGAGCTTATTTGAAAAAAAATTGTGGTGTATGATATCAATTCATAAAGTAGTGAAAAAAATGGAAGGGAAAATAATATGTTAGAATGCTTGAGGCAATGTCCAATTAAGCTACATCCCAAGAGCATCTCTAGACGGTACTAGGGTGACTACTAAGAGGCAGAACAAATTTGTTAGTGTTTCTATGGAAACTGTTTTTCATCATCAGTGATGTTATTTATCAGATACAAATATTAGATAAAATACTTTGATAAGTCCATAATCTTTTGGATTGTAACCCATCAGGGTCTCTCCTCATTTTATGTAATTCCTGTCTTTATCTTTGCATAAATCTTCCGTAAAGAATTTATTTAATCACTGTACTGGGGACATTCCCATGTTGAGTTTATCTTTGCTCTGTGTAATGAAATACTTCATTTGGTGCCTGCTCATAGGTGAGAATTCTCTGTGCAACCCAAGGGACCTAGTGCTTATCTTATGACCAGGTGGTGTTTCTCTGTATGACTTGGGAGAACTAAGCCTTGAATTACATACACATGAATGATCAATTTCAGCTGTACGAGATAAAGCTGTAGATCTCCTTATGGATGAAATAATCCTTTTTGATAGTGGATCTAGTTGGTTTATTCCTCTAGTGAGCTTCCCCTTTATGCCACAAAGATTTCTTTTAACTTCCTTGCTATCAAACCCTCTTTTCTCATTAAAGCCTTTATTTTCTTGACCAACTCATTCTCAAAGAGGGTGTATAATACAGTTGCCAAGTATTGTCCTCTACTGTTGAGGTATTTGAAACTTAAGAAAACCTTAAAAAAACATTTTTTGTCCTTTCTACCTTTCCCTACTCCCAATTAAAAAAAGAAAACCAAAACCCTCATTACAAATATTTATAATAGAGCAAAACAGATTGCTGAATTGGCCGTGTCCAAAAATATGGCTTATTCTGTATCTCAAGCCTATCACTCGCTCTGTCAGAAGGTGGGGAGCATGCTTAATCTTTAGTCCTTTGGAATTCTGGTTGGTAATTACACTGATCAGAGTTAAGTCTTTTCATGTTGTTTGTCTTGGTGTTCTTGTATAAATTGTTCTCCTAGTTCTGCTTACTTCAGTCACCAATTCATACAAATCTCCCTGGGCTTCTCTGAAATCTCTATTGGGTCCTTTGGAATGATATGATAACTCACTAAGTACTGGCTGAATTTACTCCCTAGGTCTGATCTTACTATGGTTTCAAGAGCAACTATTACCCAGGGCTTCTCACAACTGCCTTACAGATTTTGTCAGCCTTCAACACCATGTCATCATTACTGATCCAACTTGGCCAAATATTTTCTTACTCTCTCTCCCTCTCCCCCAGCATTTAACCCTTTGTAACTCAGACCCTGAGACTCAATTGCCACCAATGACCATCACCAGAAAGAGATCTCCAGAAGTTTTTTAACCATCCACCCGCACCCCTACCTTGGCTCTTCTACCTTTAAACCACTCGGGAAGAGCAAACCTTTCTTGCTTCTAAAAAGAGACATTTAAAAGACTCTTCCTCAAATTTCTTCATCAGAGAAAGAGACTAATGAAAGTTATCTGTGAGCAAAATCATAAAATCTCAGGCACAGGTCACTTGTAGGACAGGGCCACCAGTGGGCTTTAAGGAATAAAAGACAATGACTTCAGTGTGACCAAGTTCCAACTGCCCATCTTTGTCAGGCTACAAACAAAAAAGTTCCCTCCTTCAATAAAATAGAAAGTTTTCTGTGAGCATAGCATAATCACTTTTTTTAAAGTAAGCAAATAATTTTATTCACTTTTTAAAAAAAGGAGGAGAAAGCTATTGATCGGTGTCAGAGCCTAAATGAATTGAAATCTCTTTTCAAGGTTTTGTAAGTTAATATTTATATATGCACATATATATTTAAAGTGCAGATGTTCTCATGGCTTCTTTGAAGCAAGAGATTCTGAGAAAAAAATCAGCGTAATAGATTAAATGCTAGACTTACAACCAGAAAGAACTGGGTTTGAATGTCACTTTTTAAAAATGGTATTTTATTTTTCCCTAATTACATGTGAAAACAATTTTTAATATTCGTTTTTAAGTTTTGAGTTCCAAATTTTATCCCTCTCATCTTTCCCTCAACTTTCCCTGTGATGTTAAGTAATTTGATATAGGTTATACATGTAAAAATTTCCATCTTAGTCATTTTGTACAAGAAAATTAGAACAAAAAGGAAGTGAAAAATAATGTTTTGGTCTGTATTTACACAATATAAGTTCTTTGTTTGGAGTAGATAGCATTTTTCATCATGAGTCCTTTGAGATTGTCTTGGATCATTGTATTGCTGAGAAGAGCTAAGTCATTCATAATTGTTCATCCTTCAGTATTGCTGTTACTGTGTACAGTGTTCTATTTCTGCTGATTTCATTTTGTATCAGTTCATGTAAGTCTTTTCTGAGATCATCCTACTTGTCATTTCTTATAGCGCAATAATATTTCATTACAATCGTGTATCACAACTTGTTTAGCCATTCCCCAATTGATGGGGATTCTTTTAATTTCCAATTCTTATCTACCACAAAAAGAACTGCTATAAATATTTTTGTGCAAACTGGTCCTTTTCTCTTTTGCTGAACTCTATGGGATACAGACCTAGTAGTGTTATTTCTGGATCAAAGGCTATACACAATTTGATAGTGATAGCCCTTTAAGAAGTTTGTAATGGGCCTTAAAGTTCTAAATTGCTCTCCAGAATGATTGGATCAGTTCACAACTCCACCAGCAGTGTGTGTGCCACTTTTTTCACATCCCTTCCAACATTTATCATTTTCTTTTTCCTGTCACATTAGCCCATTTGATGGGTTTGAGGTGGTCCCTCAGAGCTGTTTTTAATTTACATTTCCTAATTAGTAATGTTTTAGAGCATTTTTTCATATGACTATAGATATCTTTGATTTTTCTGGAAATGATCTGTTCATATCCTTTGACTGTCAATTAAGGGATGAGTTGCATTTTTATAAATTTGACTCAGTTCTCTATTTGAGAAATAAGGAGAAGAAAGCTTAGGTCTTTATCAAAGATACTGTAAAAATTTTGCCCAGTTTTCCTTTTCTTTTGAATTTTGATTGCATTGGTTTTGTTTGTGCAAAACCTTTTAAATTTTATATATTCAAAACCATCCATTTTACATTTTGTAATGCTCTCTATAACTTATTTGATCCTAAATTCTTCCCTTGTTCTGACAAGTAAACTTTGAATGTCACTTCTGACACTTGTTATAGTACAAGGCAAGTCCCTTAACCTTTCTAAAACTTTCCTTTTCTCATCTGTAAAATGGAGCTAATAAAGGTTGTAGTACCTATCTCACGTAGTTGTTGTAAGGCATTAAAGTACTTTGCAAACTTTAAGGCACTATAGAAACATCAGATATTATTTAGCTCAGGGGTTCTTAACTTGGGTCCATGACTTTTTAAAAAAAATATTTTGATAATTGTATCTCAAAAATCGTTGGTTTCTTTTGAAATCCCATGTATTTTATTTTATGCATTCAAAAACACTAATCTGAGAAGAGGCCCATAGGTTGACACATAAAATGGTTAATATCTGACTTTGTTTCTGCAAACATTGAAGAGGGAGGGAGAAGAGGGATTCTAATTTATAGTACAGTAGAAAAAGAATTAAAATTATTAGATTAACCACTTCTCTCTCTGGACATCATTTTCCTTATCTGTACAGTGAAGAGCCTGAACAAGATGACCACTAAGTTCGCTTTCAGTTTTAAGTCCTGTGAAGCCTGATTGCATCCCCTGTGTGTGAGCACCACATATATACCAATTGACCCCACATTGTACCTTGGGAAGGACTACCAAATCCTTCCCTTTGTAATGGGCCTTAAATCCCTACTTAGGAAGATAGCTACAGTATTACAGACCTGGAACTATCTTTCCCCAAGACTGAGAGGGCTGGCTGTCTTGGATGTGTTTGGGAAAAGAGAAGGAGAAATGCCCAAGCCAGCACTGGCTGTACAGTCTGGTATACATAGGAGCTCATTCAAACCTTGGTAGCTGTCTTAAAGCATTCAGAGAGGTATCATGGAAAGCTGAGCTTAGAGCTATTCTGCTGAGCCCAACTGGAAAACAAGGGGTTAAAGCCACAGAGGCATATTGGGACTTGACATATGGAGAAGACAATTTAATGATGAGAGGTCCCACAAAGTGGAATGTGGCTGAGGGGCAAGATCAGTTGTCGGATCTGGTATAGAGGGAATTCTTGCCCTGATTGAACCAGAGGTCCTTTCTGGGGGGACATAACCCTTGCACACTCCCTCCCTGGACCAACCCCAAGGGCTCTAGCTCAAGTCCAACTCCCCTGACAGCATTCCTGGACACTACAACCTATATTGGTCTCTCTCTACCTCCTCCATATCTTGTCTGTTATCTTCAAAGACTGTTCTGCAACCACATTGTACTTGAGAGGACAGCCTTGGACTTACCTCACCTTGCTTCCAGCTTCCAAAGATTTCCCAGATATCTGCATTCCATACTACCATGCTGTTATTTCCCCAGATTTCCTTTATATGTTTTCCTCCCATTAGTATATTAGCTCCTTGAGGCAAGGACTATTTTGTTCCATGACTGTATGTATACTGTCAGAATTCAGCAGAGTGCTTGGCACACAGTAAACAATCAATTCTTTGTCTCTATCTAATCTTTCTCTACTATTATCTATCATCTACCTATCATCATCCATCCATCCATCCATCCATCCATCCATCCATCCATCCATCTATCCATCCATCTATCATCTATCCATCCATCCATCTATCCATCCATCTATCTATCTATCTATCTATCTATCTATCTATCTATCTATCTATAATCTACCTATCATCCATCCATCTCTTTAATATGGAAAATTTATCCTATTCTTCTGTCTTCTCTTCCACAAATATTAAGCACCTGCTGCATGCAAGACTAGCCTTAGGCACAAAAAGATCTGGGTTCAAGACTTTTTGAATATGTACTCGTGTTGTTACCGTGGACAACCTGCTTAATCTTTCAGTGCTCCCAGGATGACATCTTCAGACTTAAAAATTACAAATGACTTACTGATTTGCATTAATGAAGGCAATTTTCACCTTAGGAATTCCTCACACCTAGAAAATAAAAAATACACAAAGCACACACAAATGTACAGTAGTGTCTACTATGGGCAATGAAAGTGAACAAAGCATGGTCCTAGCCCTACAGGATCATGAATAAAATATGCTGTGCCCCCTGCTAAAAGCATAAAGAATAAAAAGACTCAAAGAATAAGCAGAATCACTCAAAAGGATAACTCTTGTAGTTAGCTTCCTTTTAATCCTCAGATTCCTTTCTTTCTTTGACATCTCATCAATCAGCAATCTATAAGCCTTCCTTAGTCAGCCATTCAACAAGCTTTTATTCAGTGCCTGCCATATACCAGTTACTGTGCTAAGAAATGGGAATACAAAAAAAGGACAAGACAGTCCTTGTTCTCAAGGAGTTCACAAACTAATAGGGGAGAAAGAATGAAAAACAACTTTGTAAAAACAATATATAACAGGATGAATTGGAGATAATCAAAAGAGGGAAGGCACTGGCATTAAGGACCTACTCTGTGCTGGACACTTGGCAAAGTACTGGGAGTTCTGACCCCTTTTCCCCACCTCCACCCTAACTGAGCAGCCCCTGCTTTCCAGAAGTTTAGATTGTATCATGCACAGGAATGCAAGCCTTCCATCCTTTCACTTTTCTTTAGCAATACAATTCTTTTTGCTACTTGGCTCTTTCTGCACAGCACTAAAAATTTCTACAGAAGAACTAAGGTCATGCAGCAGACATAGAGAAAAGAGACACAGAAATGGACCCAAGGGGAAAAAATCCAATATCATGGAACTACCATCTATGCTTAAACCAGAGGGGAAAAAAATTTAGCGAGCATGTGGGAGGTAAAGAGCACAGTCAGAACAAAAGGCAACTCTCTCCTTCTCTATAAATAGTAGACTGATTAGGCCATTTTTAGACTGCTCTGCTTGTGTAGGAGCTCTAGTCTATTAAAAGAGTAAAACTTAGAGAGTGGGAAAAAAAGTTCAGAGAGGGCACCAAAGGATTAAGAAAAAAAAGTAAAGTTCTGGAATTCAGACAAAAAAACCCAAAATAAGTAGTATTGGTGCTACTTCATTCATTTGTTCAGTAAGCCATTTATTTGTTTTTTTAGTTTTATTTATTTTATTTTAAATTTATGGAATAAAACAAGCATTTCCATTACATAGTATAATTAAAAAGATGATTGCACATGAAATTGCATATCTATTATGTACAACTTGCTATTCCTTTAAAATATAAAATAAAGTTATACAAATTTCTTTCTTTCCTCCCCCACTCTAGAAATCACTACCATTAACCACAAATATGTGTATTTTATATTTATATATGTATGCATATATATATATATATATAAATCATTACATTACATACTCCTCTTTATCAGTTCTTTTTCTGGATGCAGATAGTATCTTCTTTCATATGTTAACGCCAAGTACCTTTTGCTGGACCCTGAAGGAGATGAAGGGACAAATAAGATAATGGCCCTGTCCTCCCTCAAGCTGCTTATAATCTAGTAGCAATAATTAGTCTTCCTTAGGGGATTTTCATCTCATAAATTAGATGAATCACAGAATCATAAATTTGGAGCTGAAAGATACCTTAGAGGTCTTCAAGTCTGACCCCTAATTTTACAAATGAGGAAACTGAGGCTCAGAGAACTTGTGTGATTTTCCCACTGTCACAGAACTAGAGTCTGGGGTTAGATTCAAACCCAAGTCTCTTAAGAAAGTTTGGAGATTTAAAAAAAGAGAAACCTGTTTATTTTGACAGTGTGAGTTCTTTGGGTAACTAAACCAGATGAAGGATGAATACATACCCTGGGACGAAGTAAGAGGCACAACTTCAGAATATTAATTTAACTTCATTGAATGCTTCCATTGCAAATAGCGACCTGATTTCATCATTCACAACATAGTGACTATACAAAGGAATATTTTCTTTCAGACTCATGCTAGTGACCTGGTTAGGTAAACTTCACTAGAATATACTAGTTCCTACTGTTTTGACACTTAAATGAAAGTCATTTTCTAGTATGATTTTCATTTCCTCACTGTTAGTCTCTCACTGTCTAAAGTATTTAATGATATTTTTTAAAGAAGGCAATGCTTTTAGAAAGGAAACCAAAATGGAAAGCAAGGAAAGCGCTGAGAAATGTCCACAACTATGTTGAGGCGACATTTGAGTTAAGGCAAGAAAAACTATCCATAAATATTTTCTAAATTTAATGCTCCATAAAACTTATTGTATTATCACAGTGATTACATTTCTCCACCAAATATAATATTCAACAAAATACTCTTTAGAGTAACCTGCATCTTTGAAAAGGGACACATACTAGTAGTCTACAAAAACCTATATAATCTTTTTTTGTATTTTCAATTGCCTACACAGTGGGACATTCAATAATTAAAATACACTCTTTTATGTATGCAATCTGAACAACTCTTATGGCATACAATAGCACTTAATAATCCTTTCAAAAGGCTTAGATAGTCTAAAACCAGAACACATGAAAATAAAGGACATCATTGAGCTAGTTTATAATTAACACCCACACTAAATTGCAATCCAAATCTAGACAGAATGAGTGAAGTACTGACATAATGGGTTTGTTTCCTTTTCCCCCTCCCTCATTCCTTAACTAGAGAAATATTTTTGAAAGTGCTCAGCCCCTGAATAGGAACTAAAGAAAACAACTTCTTTAAATTCCCCCTCCCCATCCAAAAAAAAAAAAATCCATACAATTGCTTATAATTCCTTGTTTTTCAAAATTTCAAGAGAAAAAAAATGCAGGGACTAGAGAAGATGTTAATGGTATTTCAACTTTAACCCAAGACTCCATGACTTTTATACTTTTCCAATGCTTTGCAAATAATTCTTCACAAATTTGTTTTAGGTTGTTTTAGATTTTTCTAATGACATAAAATGTCACTAGTCTCAGCCAGGTTTTAATTATATCAATTTAGGTTCCTACTTAAGGGATTCTATTTGTTTCCTAAGTTTATACTTTAGAAGGTTTAACATTTCTTATAGTATAATCAAATGAAGTACACAGTCCTCTAATGGGTGAATGCAACTCCTAATCCTATACTGCCCCATCTTGCAGTTAATTTTTTAAAAATAAATTTTTATTGATACTTTCTGTTTCTTACATCACCATAGTTTCCCATCTATCCCTCCCACTCCTCTCCTAGAGAGCATTTCATATGACAGTATTTGTTTTTAGAGAAGAAAAAGAGAAGTTAGTACAACTGATTGTTACATTGAAAACACCTGAAAATATGTACAATATTTAATACATGTGGATCTCCCACCTCCATGAAGGGGTGAGTTGAGGTGCCTTCTCATATCTCTTTATTTGAGTTCTACTTGATCTTTGTAATTTTGTTACATTTACTTTTGATTTTTTAAATATATCTTTGTTCTTTCCATTACATTATTGTAGTTACTGTGCATGTTATTTTCTTGGTTACATTTATTTCACTTTGGATCAGTTCCCTTAGATCATTCTTACCAAACCCCTATCAGAGGAATTTGATACAAAGAATTTTTCCCCATTTGACCACTTTGCTTGTTATCCTAGATGCATTAATGTCTATGCAGAAGCTTTTCAGTTTTCAGTAATAAAAGTTATCTATCTTTTATAATTTTGTTGATCTTTTGTTTGGCTAGTAATATATCTCTTACCCATAGCTATGAGAAGTATATGACCTGTTTTTCTACTAATTTCTAAATAGTATGATCTTTAATAGAAAAGTCACATATATATTTAGAATGTATCGTGGTACATGGTGTAAGGTTTTGGTTTTTTTGCTGAGTTGTTTCAGCCATGCCCAAATTTCCATGATCCCATTTGGGATTTTCTTGGCAGAGATACTGGAGTGATTTGCTTTTTCCTTCTCCAGCTCATTTTAGAGATAAGGAAACTGAGGGTAAGTGGAGTTAAGTGACTTGACCAAGGTCAAACAGCTAGTAAATGTCTGAGGCCACATTTGAACTCAGGTCCTCCTGACTCCAAGCCAGTGCTCTATTCACGGTGCCACCTCTTTGCCCCTGTAAGGTGCAAGGCAGCAGGGGTGAGGAACTTTCAGCTTCAAGGTTATATGTGACCCTGTAGGTCCTCAAGTGCACCCATTTGAATCCAAACTTTACAAAACAAATCCCCTTAACAAAAAGGATTTGTTCTATAAAACTTGGACTCAGTCAACAGGCCTCACCTGAGTACTTACAAGGCCACATGTGGCCTTGAGGCAGAACAAACCCCACCCCTTGTAGGTGTAAGTCTAATTTCTACCAGATTGCTTTCCAGTTTTTTCTAATACCTTCCATCAAACAGGGAGTTTTTCCCTAAGTAACTTATGTTTTTCAATTTTATCAGACATTGGATTATTGAGTTTTGTTATTTTTGATTCTCCCTTGTCTAGTCTTTTCCAATGATTAATCTCTTTTTCTTAAAACCAATACTAGATGGTTTTGAAGAATGAAGCTTTATAGCATAGTTTGAGGTTTGAAAGTGCTATTTCCAGTTTGTCCTTACTTATTTTCATCATTTCCCTTAATATTCTGTATCTTTTATTTTTCCAAATGAATTTTATTATTATTTTACCAAGCTCTGTAAAGTATTCCCTTAGTGATTTGATTGGTATAACATTAAAAGTATAAATTAATTTTGGTAGTATTGTTATTTTTTTATTATATATATTCGCACAGTCTAGCCACGATCACTAAATATTCCTCTAGCTATTTAGGTTGTTCTTTATTTCTTTAAGAATGCTTTGCAATTGAATCCATACTAGTCTTTGTTGTGCTTTGGGGGGGGTTGATCCCCAGATATTTTATGCTGAAGCTATTGATTGTCTCAGTATCTTTGCTGATTCCCCAGGGTTTTCCAAGTGAATTGTCATATATCAGCAAACAGGGATCATTTTATCTCCTCTTTATCTATCTTTATTCCTTTAATCCTGTTCTCTTTTCTTATTGCTAACATTTCTAGAACTATATCAAATGATTGAGGGGAGAGTGGCAATCCTTTCTTCATTACTTTATTTATTGGAAATGGTTCAAGTGTATCCCCATTGCATATGATGTTTGCTTTTGGTTTTAGATGCTTTTTATGATATTAGAAAAAGGTTGCTGTATGTCTATATTTTGTAGGTTTTTTTGTTAGCATAAAAGTGTACTTTGTTAAAGGCTTTTTCTGCATCTATTGAGATGATCATATGGTTTTGGATATTTTGGTTTTTAATATGATTAATTATGTTGATTGTTTTGCTAATGCTGAATCATTCTTGCTTCTTTGGTGAAAATCTGACTTGATCATAATGAATGATATCTTGCATAAATCACTTTAGTCTATTTGACAGAATTTTGTTTAAAACTTTTGAATCAGTGTTCATTAATGATATTGGCTTATAGTTTTCTTTCCATATTTTAACTTTTCCTGGTTTAGATATTAAGAGTACATTTGTCTCATAAAAAAGGATTCTAGTAGGATGCTTTATTTTTTCAATTTTTGAGAATAATTTTTGAAGTATGTTGTTCCTTAAAAGTTTGATAGAATCTCCTTGAGAATTCATTGGATATAGGTTTTTTTTCCCCTTTGGTAGTGACTTTATACCTAGGTCTGTTTTATTTTTTGAAATCAATTTATTTAGGCTCTCTGTCTGATCTTCTCATGGTTTGGGTAGTTTATATTTTGAAAGTACTCCTCTATTCCTTTTGTATTTTTAATTTTGTTAGTATATAGCTGTGCGTAATATGTTCTGATTTTTTTTATTTCTTCTCTTTTTTCTGTGATTTCAACTTGCTAATTTGCTATTTTATTGATTTGATTTTCTATTCTTTTCTTTTAAATCAGATTAGCCTAAGGGTTTATCAATTTTATTAGTCTTTTCAAAGAGCCAACTTTTAGTTCTATGTTTATCATTTTTACAGGTTTTAATTTGCATTTTTAAATTTCTCCTCTAATTTTTAATATCTCCTTATTTGTGCTTATCTTAATTTTATTTATTTTCTAATTTTTAAATTGAATATTTAGTCTATTAATCCTCTCTTTTTCTGTTTTGTTCCAGTATGATTGTAAGGATATATGCATTTCCCCCTCAGCACTGTTTTAGCTGAGGGATATTGAAGTCTCCTGTTACTATCTAAGTCCTCTTGAAGCTCAGATAATGTTTCTTTTATGAATTTGGATGCTGTCGTATTTGGAGTGTATAAGTTTATTGCTGATATTTGCTGATTGTCGATAGTTCCTTTCAGCATCGTCTAACGTTTTTGTTTGTACCTTTTTATTTTTATAATGTTTGTTTTTGATTTGAGAGCATGAAGACAACTCCTGAGTTTTTGGATTCACTTGGTGCAAAAGAAAACTTTTCCTCATCCTCTTAGTTGTATTTTGTGTATGTCTTTGTTTTTTAAATGTCTTTCTTATAAGTGATAGATTGTAGGGTTTTATTTTGTTATCCATTTCCCCCCACTTCTTTCATTTTATTGGATTGTTTATTCACATTAAAGATGTATGAGTTAGGTTTATATTTTCCTCCATTTGTTTTAAAAATAGTTTTTCCTTAACTTATGATTTTCCCCTGCTTTTGCTGTGAACACAGTATTATGTTCCTTCAGTTATTTTACCTTAATCTTTTTTATAAGGTAGCCTTTTCCCTACACACATAGATGTGTGATCTCTGTTTGGCTAAGAATAGCTCTCTTCCCCTTGCCCTGACCCCCTCTTCTCATTTATTATCCTTTTCCTGTTAGAGTTTTATTTGTTCCTTTCTCCTCCTTTTATCTAGGTATATATTTCTTCCTCATCTTTTTACTCTCAATTAGCCAAATAAATTCTCCCTTCCTGTCTTCTCCTTCAGCTAGTCCTGTTTCATATTTTTTTGCTTCCTTTTCCAAAAAGGATTTCTCTCATTTTCTTCATTATCTAGTTTCTCATTCTGTTTACCCTATACCCTCATTACTTGACTCATTATCTCTATTATAATCTAGTTTCTCTCTTTTCCCTATATTTTTTATAAAATAAAAGCTTCCAAAGTATCCATTCTAGGCTCTGCCTCCTAGGCATTTTCTGTCACTGCCTTGTAGGGCTTCACCATGGATTTCCCCTTTCCACTATGCTTCAGTCTTAGAACAATGCCAATTATTGCAGGTGTCAGAGAGGGTAATGCTATGTGGTTGGCCCTTCCCCTGTCCTACTGATGTTATCCTATTTTGTTCATCCATTTTTCTTTCTACATTTGCTTAGAAATCTCTTTGGGTCTATGCTTTCCCATTCCCCTTATGCCCAGGGGTTTCACTTTTTCCTTCCTCTCCCCTTACTTCCTGGAAAAGTTGAGTTTTCAGACACCGAATCCCCCAGGCTTCATCCAGGGTACGGTTCTCATTTCCATTCACCCACAGAAGCATTCATCAATGGAACTCCCTTCCTTTCCAAAGTAAGGTCTCCATCTTTACCTACTTCTCTGTAGACTCTTCTTTTGCTGAGACCACAGACATCACCTTCCCTTCATTGCTTGATTTGACCCTGGAACATCACTTACCCCTCTCTATTCCCCTGTTCCCCTCTTCCTCTTTCTTGTGTTCTCATATGTTATAATGTAGTCCCACAAATGAAACAAACATTCACCTGCAGGCGGTATTGGCAGGTTCCATCCATAATGCCCTGTCTACCTTTTCACTGTTACTTCTATCAAAGTTTTGCCTTCACCCCTATCTCCCTGTGTGCCTTTAGAAAGAATTCTCTTTGATCTTTCTGTTGTCATGCTGTTACTGATACTCTTTGTATTTATTCACCCCTCCTGCTGTTCTGTTGTTTGGAATGTTGAAGAAGTAAATGATAAATTCAACTCTGGTTTTCTTTCTGAAATATTTAAAAAACTTCTTTATTATTGAACACACACCTTTTGTTCTGTCTGGTTAAACTCAGCTTTGGAGGATAAGTCATCCTATACTGTATCCTGAGTTCCAGTGATCTACAGAATACATTATTCCATTTCCTCCATTTTTTTCTGATGGGCATGGAATAGTTTTGTGTTATCCAAATGTTCTTTCCTTTGTATTTTAAAGTCTATCTCCTTTTGACTTGGTATTTCTGAAATGAATTGTTAAATTTAACCAATTACATGTTTTAGAGTTTTGCAACCTTGGTTCTTTTTTTCTTTTTTTTGTCTGGAGTCAGTCTCTGAATTCTTTTAATTGAGATTTCATTTTGCATGTTTGAAAGACCTGGGAAGTTCTATGATTGGTTTCATTTAATGTTAAATTTTTGGTTCTGTTCTATGATCCACAGGTTGTCTCAGTGAATGCTGTCTTCAAGATCCATGTTTTGCTTGCATAGTGAGCATATTTTTTTTTAATGTTCTTGGTTTTTTGCTTATCTTTTTCTTTGTTGTCTCTTACCTCTGTGTATTTGCATCACTAATCTTTTATTTTCTCTTCTGTTTCTCTGGTGAGGCTTGCCATTGAAGATTCAAGTGGTCTCTTCTGCTCATTATTTTTCTATGCAAGACAAAAATTCTGCTCTCATGATTCTCATTTCTCTGTTAAACCACTCAGGAACTATGCTACAGTTCCACATTCACCTCTAATTTCAAAGAGTCCTCCGTCTCATCAAGGATCACTTTCCTTCATTTTGCAGTATTTATTCATAGATATCTGAACTTATTTACTAGATCTGAAGACCGTATTCCTTCTGTTACTCTTTATCTTCTGTTACTCTTTCATCTGTTTATGTTGAAGATCTTAGAAATTCATTCTGTAATTTTAGGTATTTTCAGGCTCCCCACTCCTCCTTATTTGCCTTATCATTCATTTCCTGACTTCCTTTCTTCTTTGGTTTCCTTGGAGCCTAGATCTCAAAGCACCTCAGCTATTTATCACAATGCTTAATTCCCAGATTGTGCTGGGTTTACCAGCCTAGGTTTCTGCCCCAACTGATATTTGGAAGGCCAGAAATAGCCTCAGTTGAATGTGTATTCTTTCTCTGAGGCTTGGTAGAGAACTTTACAACTCCCCATACGTACAGCATCTTGACTTAGTGACCTGTCCCACTCCTTCTATTCCTTAGTTCTCTGGCCTAGAATTGGCAGTTTAGAGTTTGCTGTCACTGACTGTTCAGAACTTTGCAGTGCTGGTCAAGTTGCAACCCTTGGAAGGCTTTTGTTCCTTAAGGGCTGTAGCCAAATTGGTTGTTGAGGGCCAAGCAGAATTTCTCAGCTTGGAGCTGGGGTCTCTACAGTACTGGAAAGAAGGAGTGGGGAATAGGGAGCAGGGGAAGGTTTTGATGCAAACTTGTATCGTGTCCCTAGGTCTGCTAGTGAAGCCTCATTGTGGGTACCATGGGAGGTGGGGGAGTAGTGCTAAGTGAGTTCAGGGTCAGTGAACATCAGTTCCTGGGTTTTTTTTTAGCTTTTTCTTTTTTTCTGATTCTAGATGTCCTAAATCATGGGAACAACTGAAATTGATTCTTCTCTGGCAAATAATTTCCATTTTGGAGAACTTTGAGAGGTTATGGGAACAGAGAAAATGTCTGGTTCACCATCTTGTTGCTTATAAGACCCAGAAACTCTTCGAGTTATCTTTTTTCCCATTACGTTTCCCTGAACAGACTGTACATGAAGTGAGCACACGGAACGTGTTTCATGCTCTTCTGTAAATCCCACAGTGTCTACCGTAGTGATCTACACATGATAATTGTTGATCGATTGGCCTAGCCTTGTGACCTGGATTTAGAAACGTTGGCTTTTCATCTTGAAAATCTTGTTGGTGAATTTGGAAATTGAATCCTGAGAACTCAAGTACTGAAGCCGGTAAAGTTTAAAAGAATTCAAAAGCAAGATTTCACCAGTATCTTCTTCTGAGAGGGCTGATTAGCAAAAATAGCCCTGTCACTTCAATAGAAAGGATGAATAAAATTTTTGCCTTAGAAGATCAACGATTGCCTTATGGCAGGCAGTCACCTTAATGTTCTGGCTGGAAATCTGTAACAGAAAACATCTTCAGTTTGCAGGGAATGGTTGAAATTATTTCATCTACTGGAACTTCAATTCAAACTAGCAAACATAATAAATATCTATTGTATATGTATAAGGCACCATCTAAGTGCTGGAGATATTAAAATAAGATAGTGTCTGCCTTCAAGGAAATTAGACTTTGCTGGGGAAAAATATGACACAAACATAAACAAATACAAGAAGGATTTGGAGGGGGTGGTGGTACATGTGAGGTAGAGGTTGAAGCTCAGTTTATTTGAGTTTAGGAGTACTGAGCTGCAGTAGACTACATCAGTCAGTGTCCACACTAAGTCTGGCATCTTCATGGTGAATCCCTGGCAGCAGGAAACCAGGTTGAAGAAAAAAGTTATTACCAATCAGTAATGGGTTCAGGTTCATGAGCAGCAACTTCACTTTTAACCTGGGCAAGCAGAAGAGATAGAGCTTTGCAGAGGTTCTGGTTTTATATGTTGAGATTTATTGAAGATGACCACATTTGAAAAAATACATACAAGAAATATCATAATTAATGAAGCCATCTAACAAAAGGAAAAACAGTATAAAGATGCCTCACCCCTGGTGCATCACTCATCCAATGGGCAGTCCCTATCTACCTTTCTATCTCCATCTGTGATCCCTAGGTTGATCATGCTCTAAGATTGACTTCTACCCTAACCGAAAGAGTGTGAAAGGCTGAGGGCAGGAGTCTGTCTTACTATAAGAGGCTTATTGCTGTTTGTAGCTCACAACTGCCCTCTATACTCTGTGCATAATTGCTAACCTCCCTTTCCCTCTGCTGCCTTCTATGTCTTGTGTTCTAGTCTTTGTGTGAACACTGCCTGGCTATGCTTCCATGATGATGATGATCATCATCAACAAACACATGACATCCAGTAAGGAGATACAAAGGTCCATGACATGGGCCCTGTTTGGAGTAATTTATGATCCAAGCTTTTAATCAAATTCCTGGCATTAACTTAAGACTGACCTCTGCCACTTGGAAAAGATGATCTGAGTGGTCCTTTCTAGTTGTAAAGTCTACCAATCTGTGAACTCTGAAATGTATACCTAAGTCTAGATTCTTAACCTTTAAATTTGGGGTACCTGTGACACCCTTCCACCACAATGCTTTCCGTTAGCATGATAATGCCAGCTCTTTCAACCCCCACCTGCTCCCATTTTGCCCAGCTGCTTACGTGTCTTGCTCCCTATGCTGGTGTTGACACTTAGTTGATATTCAGTGAACTTGCCATTACAGATCATTTACAGTTTTTTGTTAGAACGTATTTCAGGGTAAAAAAATTGTCTGCTTTTAAGATTCATCTAAAAATAGCTCTCCTGAAAGGCTTTGAATAGAATAAATAGAATATATTCTCTCTCTTTTTTTTTTCTGTGTCACAGTTTCTCCAGGATTTGGTTTCCTCCTGATGCTTTAGAGGGTTTGGCTTTTTTTGATTCTAATGCTTGGGGGCATTTTAACAAGGCATGTATATAAGATTGGACTACTGGACCAGTTTTAAGACAATTTGAGGAAAATTGCCCAGTTGGCAAAGAAGTCTTATATTAAAATAGTTTTTGAAAACCTCATTTACAGGGCAAGATTGGTTGCTCTGCAGTTTTCCCTAGGCACTGATTTTATGACTGCCCAGTCAAGATGAAAATCCCATGTGCCTACAAAATATTTTCACATTTCAGAGTATATATTTAGAAAACCAAACACAAATAGTTGATTGTGTAAAGGAGACAGTGATTTCAGTAGCTATTAAAGAATGTAAATCTAGTCTCTTTTAGGGTTGAGGCGGAATTTCCTGATTATAATTAGGTAAAAATAGATTAAGTTACTCAACTCTTCACTCTCTCATCCATATTTTTCAAAGGGACTTCAAGTATCATTTAACTTGCTTATAGTTATAGTGCATACATTGTAAGCCTGTATTTTCGCCTAGTTTCTCTCAATTTACTCACATGCATGACATGGTAAGATGTTTCTATGTGTGAGTGGTTAGGTTAAAAATATGCTATTGCATATGTGTAATTATGATGCCCAGTTGCCAAAGGACCACTTAAATGTGTTGATTTTTATCATCTACAATACAGTCAGAATATTTTCTATTACTTCTTCATATTACCCAGAAAGAAAAAAATATTTTCCCTAAGCATTGACTCCTAGCAGGTTCTCATTTTTTTTTTTGCTTGGTTGTACAGATCTGTAAAGAATTAGTTTATAAAACCCTAAAATAGTTCTGTATAAGGAGTACAGAAGGAGCTGTTCTTTCAGCAATGGGTGTGAAATTAACCCACTTAAGGTTGCATTGATGGCTGATTATTTGAGAAGGAAATGTGACTAACAGTAATAATGAAACTTTTGTTTGTATAGTATGTTCCAGTTTTCAAAGTACTTTCACATAAATTGCCATGTTTGACCTTCATGCCCTGACAGGTAGTTACGGCAAGTGATTTTACCCTTATTTGACATATGGAGAAAATGAGTTGTAAAAGATTAAGTGATTTGCTCAAAGTCATATGATTGCTAAGTGGAAGAGCTGGGACCAAGATCTAGCCATTCCAACTCGTTCAGTGCTCATATTTATTGACGGTCATCATCCTGATCCATTTTCAAGGGGTTCATATATTACAATGTCCATTCCTTCCTCAGGTGAGAAGTTACCATGAATTGTTAACAGAATCAAAGGATTTTAGATTTACAGAAGATCTTCATGATCATTGATGCTTATCAATATTATCTTATTTGACCGTTATTTAGTGACTGAATCTAGACTGGTGTCTGTTCAGTCCGGTGTTGTTTCTCCCCCACTGTAAGGGTCCAAATTTTACCTACTTAAAACATTTGTATGCTTTCCTCCTCCACCCCAGAGTGTTATTTTTGTTCTCATTCCCATCTGATCAATCCTAAACCTTTTCACAATTTAATGATCAAATTTACTTGTCTAGAAATGACTTCTTTAATATTTTAAAAGGTTGGTGATTCCCTCAGTTTTATGCTGAGCCAAGCTCTAAAGGACTTTTTTTTTCTCTGAAGAGGTCTCTTTCTTCCCTAAATTCTTTTCACTTTGATCTGTGCCTTTCTGTCATAATCTCGAAGCACTGTTCCTGATGT
Source organism: Bettongia penicillata ogilbyi (assembly GCA_023548195.1). NCBI lineage: Eukaryota > Metazoa > Chordata > Mammalia > Diprotodontia > Potoroidae > Bettongia > Bettongia penicillata. The sequence goes on from JAJHZJ010000200.1 coordinate 17,273,312, forward strand.
AGCATCAGAAACAATAGATGGTACTGTGGATAGAGCACCGGACACGGAGTCAGGAAGAACTGGTTTTGAATGTGGGCTTAGATATTTACTGATTGTGTGAACCTGCATAACTCATCCACCTCAGTTTGACTGTTTTCTCATCTGTAAATTGGGGATAATAATAGAACCTGTCTCCCAGGGGTGTTTTGAGGATTGAAAGAGATAATATTTTTAATGTGCTTTGTAAATCTTAAAGAACTCCACAAATAGAAACTATATCATCCTTATCCTCCTCCTCCTCATCATCATGGAGTGAGAAAGTTTTACTTCCTCAACTCAGGCCAATCCTCAATATACATATCTTATTTATAAGCATTTTTTTCACATGAGTTCTCCAAAGAGCTTTGGAGAACAGTTTTCTCCCGTAAAGTATACTTACCTTTGAGTTCATACTGAAAACAGCAGTTGTGGTGGTGAGCTTCTAGACCAGACATATCAAACATACTGCCTGAGACCTCATGCTGCCCGCAGTATCAAGTCAGATTAAAACATAGTTCCTGTATGATTTTAACATGTTGATATATTAATAAAAAAGAAATAATAAACATGTGGTTTTTTATATTTTATATATTTCTTATACATTTTATTTTCTATATATATTAAGAGTTAGCATGTCACTTATATAATTTAGTGGACCCATTTCTATTTGGATCTCATAGCACTGGTCTAGACTATTGTTTAAACTAATGAAGTATTTTCCATTGCAAATTTGAATTCTTTGGAATCCTTCATAAAGTCTAGTCGAAGAAAGCAACTGAATTGCAAGACTGGATTCCTACTTAGTATAGAAATAAAATAAGTAGTTATATTAAAGATTTGATGACAAACAAATCATTCAGAACCAGCACTTTACACTCAGTGTTAAATAGCTGTACTTTAATGCTTTTCTAAATTCTCTCTATAGTTGAAGGGTTTCATTATACATTACATTGTTTTATGAAATAGAGACTAAATAGAGTGAAATTGTGAAAACTCTTGTATCTGTATACATTTTTAAGCATATAAGGAATAAAATCCAAGAGAGAAGCATTTGTGTGCAAAGTTATCCAGAAACAAACATAATTTTGTTGGCCATTATAATCAATGTTATTTTGTTTATCAGTTTTATGGAAGACAGAATTTATGAGAGAGTCAGCATGAAGTAATGGCTGGAGGGCAAGACTACTAACCAGCTGTGTAAAAATTCTGCCTTAGATACCTCCTGGCATGTCACTTAATCCAGCAAAACCTCAGTTTCCTCTCCTATAAAATGGTAATAATAGTAGTGCCCCTAGGTGGTATAGTGGATAGAGTGATAGGCCTGGAGTCAGGAAGATATGGTTTCCTGAGTTCAAATCTGACCTCAGACACTTAGAACCATGTGACCTTGGGCAAGTCACCTTAACCCTATTTGCCTCAGTTTCGCATCTGTAGAATGAACTGGAGAAGGAAATAGCAGACCACTCCAGTATCTTGGCCAAGAAAACCCTAAATGGGGTCACAAAGAGTGAGACATGACTAAAAAATCGCTGAACTGAAATAGCAGTGCCTACTTCACAGGGGTGTTGTAAAGATCCAATGATAAGCACAATGTGCTTTGTAAACCTTTAAAGTACTTTTAAACAATAATTTTCCCTCTTGTTAGATCAAGATACTCTAAGAATATAATTTTAGCCAAAAGTTAATTTTTTTCTTCCATTTAACCTGTTATTAGAGGGGTTTAAAAAGGAATAAATCTACTGGATCATTTTCATATTTGATTCTAGTGGTTACAGAGAAGCATGGCATAATGTGTAAGATAACTAGTCTCAGAATCACAGAACCTGGGTTCAAGTTCCACCTCAAACATGTAATAATTCTGTTGTCTTGACTTAGTTACTTCTCAGTGCTCCAAGGCAACTCTCTAAGACAGGAGATGCTTATCTGCACTGATAAAGGTGGGTCCTCATTCCAAGATCCCTATACTGATGAGCTCTGGGCGCAAATTGAAGTGCATGAAGGATTACGATATTCTATTTATAGTCTCTTGGACTTTATGTGCAAAAGATACTGGCATTACTGAGGAGTGTTGTGGTAAAATAAAGTGTTTGCTATGCAGTTATACAGTCAACTGCAATAGAAATGTTGATAAATACATTTTCTGATTGGTCATCCCTTTGTCTGTAATCTCAGCCAATCCATCTCCCATCTTTGTTTTTTTCCTTTTTTAAATTAATTTGTGAGTTTTCAGTTTTCTGCAATCACTTCCATAATTCTTAGATTTTCTCCCTCTCCCTCCTTCTTTCTCCCCGAGAGAGCATGTAATCTTATGTGGGTTCTACACATACATTTCTTATTAACCACATTTTAACATGAGTCATGTTGGTTTTTCTTTATGCATATCATAATGAAAGTTGATTTGGGTCTGTTCTTTAAACCCATATAGAATAATCCTCCCTTTCCAGATGTCAGACTTAGGAAAAATCTTCTGAAACGTAGCCCTGACCCTTGAAATGCAGCACGAAATAAAAGGCTTCTCCATCGTCTAAGTAGCTATCAGAAAGCAAAGTAGTAAGGATCATATATTTTATTTAGAGGATAGCTCCTCAGGCCCTCACTCAGTGGCCTGTATTATTTAGCATGCATTCTTACCAGGTTTGGTAAGGATTGCCAAGCACAGAAGAGTAGAAGAGCAGGGAAAGCATCCCCAGGACAACAGAGAATAGCGTAGCAATGAGCTTGAAGCAGAAGCTTGGAGAACTGAAAGAACTACGTTGGAAGATATAATATTGGATATATAATAATATAATAATGGATAACCCTAAATATCAAGGATTAATTAAATTATGTTTTTTAAGGGTATCACCAAAGTTTTATTAAAGTTTAAACCTGCATTAAGACTTTTGCACTATCCCATATAGTCTTTGTTTGGGATACATTTTAGAAAATGTAGACACATTTGAAAAAAAAAATTCCTTTCAAAATGGGCAAAAGAAATGAAGTTGTGGTGCTTTAAGGAAATAAATTCCATTTTTAGAAACTAAACATACACTGAGCTTCTTTGTTTCCCAATAATGCCTGCTCTTCATTCATCGCATTCATGTTTGATCATTAGCAAGTGCCCTGGGAAATGGGAAGAGAAAGAGATCATTGAGTTTCTTGAAAGTTTGCTGCTGGGACATGAGTTTGAGGATGAAAACATATTTTCTTCCTTTCTGATTGATAATTTTTTAACTTAAAATTATTATTTATTTTTGACATTTTTTTCTTTTAAAATTTAGAGTTCCAAATTCTCTCCCTTTTCTCCTCACTCCCTTTCCTATCCATTGAGAAGGCAAGTAATAGAATGTCAGTTATACATGTAAAATCATGCAGAACATATTTCCATATTAGCAATATTTCAACAAAATCTAGAAAAATAAAGAAAATGAGAAACAAACTTCAATCTGTACTCAGAGTGTATCAGTTCTCTCTCTGGAGGTAAAAAGTAAATATCATGAGTCCTTTGGAATTGTCTTGGATCATTGCATTGATCAGAGTAGCCAAGTCTTTTATTATCATCATTACAACATTGCTCTTACTGTGCACAATGATTTCCCAATTCTTTTTACTTTACTTATTTTCATACTTTTTCTGAAAACCACCCCCTCATCATTTCTTATAGCCCAATAGTACTCTATCACAATCATATGCCACAATTTGTTCAGCCATTCCCAGCTGATGAGCATCCCCTCAATTTTGAATATTTTTCCCATTGCAAAAAGAGCTGTTATAAATGTCTTGTACATATAGGTAATTTTCCTTTTTCTTTGATCTCTTTGGGATACAGATCTAGTAGTGGTATTGCTGTGTCAAAGGGTATGAGCAGTTTTTGCTGTAGTTCCAAATTGTTTTCCAGAATGGTTGGACTATTTTCCCAATTCCACCAGCAGTTAATTAGTGGACCTGTTTTTTCCTCATCTCCTCCAGCATTTGTCATTACTGATGTAAGAGGTGGTACCTCAGAGTTGTTTTAATTGGCATTTCTTGAATTAATGGTGATTTAAAATATTTTTTTTGCTATGACATAGATAACCTTCATTTCGTCTTCTGAAAACTGCCTGTTCACGTCTTTTGATCATTTTGTAATTGAGGAATGGCTCTTACTTATTTATTTTTAACAATTTGACTCATTTCTGTACTCAGTTCTTATTTGAGAAATGAGGTCTTTATCAGAGGAACTTGCAAAATTTTAAAATATTATTTCATTGTCTGTTTTTTAAATGTAAATATAGTTTTTCTGCTTCCCTCTTTTAATTGGGTCTATTTTTGCTTTTGTTTTTGTCATGATTGCTACCCCTGCCCTTTTTACTTCAACTGAAACATGTTAGACTGTGCTCCAGCCCTTTATTTTAACTCCGTGTGTGTCTTTCTGTTTTAAGCATGCCCCTTGTACATAACATATTGTTGGATTCTGGTTTCTGATCCATTGTGCTGTCTGCTTTTACTAACTGTGTACTTCCCTCCATCCCATTATCTTCTTTTCCTTTCACTCCCTTTTTATCCTCTTCCTTATCAAAAGTCTATTTTACTTCTAACTAGTGCCTCCCTTAACCTAACCTTCCTGTTATTATCTCTCCCCTCTCCATTTCTCTTTTCTGTTTCCCCTCCTATTTCCTTATTGGGTAAGTTGCATTTCTGTATACAACTAAGTGTGTGTGTGTGTGTGTGTGTGTGTGTGTGTGTGTGTGTATATGCATGTATATATGCTTTCTTCTTTGAACCAATTCTGATGATATTGAAGTCCAAGAATTACTTGCTACACCTTTTCCTTTGTAAAAGTCTTACTTGCATGCTTCTTTTATGGGAGAAAAAAAATTTCCCCTTCCCCTTTTCTCAGTGCACCTCTCTTTCTCACTCCTTCATTTTTTTTTCTTTTGGAGACCATTCCAACATAATCAGCTCACACCCATGCCCTCTGTGGGTCTAAACCACCTTTAACTGTATTTTAATTTAAAATGAAGTTCTTAAGAGTTACATATATCATTTGCCTACATAACCCATTTTTTTGAGCATCAATATTACTTTGCACAAGGAATAATCCATTTTAAACTTATATTCCAAGACTTTTTAAGAAAATGAACTAGGTAATATGAAATAATTTCTTTGAAGGAACAGTATTATAGCCCTTTGGAAGGAAATGAAGCTCTTTTAATTTACCTTCTAATAATTCTGTGAGTTATAATTAAAACATATGACCCTTATGGGCTAAAATTTCCAAATGAGGAACCTCAAAATGCCTTTAGCAGTATGACCCAGAGTAGCCTTTAAAGCAGGACTTCCTGGGGTCCAGTGAGCCTGGGGATGAATTTCAGAGGCAAAGTGAATTTGAATGGAAATGAAAAATGGAAATGGAAAAAAAAATGACATTTTTATTTTTACTTAACTCTAACAGAAATTTAACATTTTCTTCAATTATAAATGCTGGCAACAAAGCACAGTAGCATTAGGCTTCCAGACTGCCAAATGTACAAAAAACCTAATTTCTGTCTCACAACAGTAGCTGTTATATAGAGCACTTGAGGTTGTCTTTTTTATTTGGAGAATACTGATCATCCCTGGAGTGTATGTATTCTGGTTACCACCTACCCCCACTGTGCGTGTGTGTGTGTGTGTGTGTGTGTGTGTGTGTGTGTATGTGTGTAGCCACTGGTGAATTCCACTAGACTTTAAAAATTCTATTTAAAAATTGCCACCATGAAAAAGAGTGAATCATATTTTCCATACTTGCTATATAGCTGAGTTGTATTTCACTGTGCCATATCTATTTGAAATTACTGCATAATTATGCTCTTAATTGCCTTAGTATATCTCACTTTGCTGAGTTGGAAGTAATTTCCTACATCATACACAGCAGTACATGAAGGATAATGATATTCTATCTATAGTCTATTGTACTTTGTGTGCAAAATACACTGGCATTAATGAAGAATGTTGTGGTAAAATAATGTTTTTGCTGTGTAGTCACACTGTCAATGTCAGTTGAAATGTTGATAATTCTATTTTCTGATTGGTCATCCCTTCGTCCATAATCTCAGCCAATTTATCTCCCATCTTTATTTTTCTTTATGCATAACACGAAAATTGATTTGAGTCTGCTCTTTAAACCCATAGAGAATAATCCTTCCTTTCCAGATGCCAGACTTAGGTAAAATCTCTTGAAACATAACCCTGAATCTTGAAATATAGCACAAAATAAAAGACTTTTCCACCCCTGAAATATCTATCAGAAAGCAAAAGTAGTAAGGATCATGTACTTTATTTACTGGACAGCTCCTCAGGCCCTCACTCTGTGGCCTGTATTATTTAATACACAGTTCTTATCAGGCTTGGTTATTGGGATTGTCAAGCACAGAAGACTGGAAGAGCAGGGAAAGTACCTCCAGAACAACAGTGGGAAGTATAGCAATCAACTTGAAGGAGAAGAAACTGGAGAACTGAAAGAACTATGTTGGGAGATATAATAATGGATATAATGGATATATAATAAGAGTATAATACTATATATGTACACACATAAATATATATATGTACAATAGTGGATAACCCTAAGTATCAAGGATCAATTAAATTATGTTTTTTAGATTGTGTCACCAAAGTCTTATTAAAACTTAAACCTGCACTAAGGTTTTTGGGATACCCTGTATGCTCTTTTGTTTTGGGTTACATTTTTGAAAATGTAGATTTATTTGGATACATTTTAGAAAACAATTCCCTCCAAAATGGGTAAAAGAAATGAAGTTGTGGTACTTTAAGGGGGTAAATTTCATTTTTAGAAACTGTACATACACTAAATCTCTATTTCCCAACAATGCCTGTTTTTCAGTTTTTCACATTCATGTTTGATGACTAGTAAGTGCCCTGGGAAATGGAAAGAGAAAGAAAGCATTGAGTTTCTTGAAAGTTTGCTGTTGGCACATGAGTTTGAAGATGAAAACATATTTTCTTCTTCCCTGAATAATGCAGTTTTGAAAAAAGTAAACTCCATGTCTGAATCTTTATAGGCAATAGAAGACAGTTGTATCTTACTAGCTCCTACTTTTCCTTCTTTTTATATTAGAATCATTTAGAAATAGTTTATATCAACTTGATCAAACCAACATGTATTAAAGTCTACTGTATGATCAATGTCATTTGATTTGAATATAGACGTGACTATAAAGCAAGTTATGATGCTAGAACTGGTGATACTAAGAGTTACAACCTGATTCCTGCCTTTTTGGGGTTAGTAGTCTTATTGAAGAGAGAGAAAGACACATAGGAAGAAGGAGGGAAAAGGGAGAGGGAGAAGGAGAGGGAGAGAAAGAGAGAGAGAGAGAGAGAGAGAGAAGAAGAAGAAGAAGAAGGAGGAGGAGGAGGAGGAGGAGGAGGAGGAGAATGATAACTGACAATTTACAGGTTTTGAACCTGAATGATCCTAATATGGGGAATGTCTTTATAGAAACAGGGAGTTTTGGAAGTTGGGCCAATTTGGGAATGGTAAAATATTGAGTTCTAACATGTTGAATTTGAAATTCTCATAGTCATGAAGGTGGAGGTTTCCAGCAAGAAGTGATGTCATACTGGATCACAAGAAGGAATTAGAGTAGGATATACAGACTTGGGAGGTATCTGCATAGATGAACTAATAGCAGCTGTATGAGATCACCAAGAGATGGGGAGGAAGAAAAATAAAGTTGTCATAAACTTATAAATAAAATGTAGATTTTACTCAGTTTGTCAGCCTGCTTTGTTTCATTGTGTCAAAGCTTGTGTTTTGTTATTTAAAAAAATTATAAATGTAAAGGAATTTCAGATAATAGAATTTGCATCTTTTGTATATTCTACTGGTATATGGTTATGTAATCTGATGTATTATTATGTAGTAAAGACATTGATTTTATGGGTAACAAATGTGAAAGATATATAATATGTCTAGCCTAATGCATCATTCAGCTTTTTCCAAGTTCTCCCAATTTTGTGGAAGAAGACCCCTATATGGAATTTATTTTATGAAGCTGTGGGATATCTGTGCCCTCACTTTGAAGAATTAGGTTGACAGGGTCAACCATACCTTAAACACATTGTAGGAGAACTAAGCAAGAGCAGTGTCCCAGAAGTCAAGAAGATGGAGTCCAGGAAAGGGTTAACAACTGTGTCAAAAAGTTAAGATATTAAGGAGATCAGATTTACCAATGCCCTGGTAAACTTGGAGAGAGCAGTTTTAGTTAAGTGGTGGGGTCAGAACTTAGTTGTAACTTTAGTCTCCGTGGCCAAAAATAGTGGTTCATTATCCGGTGGCAAGCAGCATCCCAACTGGCTGAAGCAGCAAGGCGACAGACACAGTGGATGGAATGTTGGACTTGAAGTCAGCAAGACCTAAGTTCAAATCTTGCTCCAGATACTTACTAGCTCCATAACCTTGGGCAAGTCACCAGCCTCTTTCAATTTCCTCATCTGTAAAATGGAGATAATAGTAGCATCTACCTTACTGGCTTGTTGTGAGATTAAAATGGGATAATATATATGAAGTGCTATACAAATTTTAAAATACTAGATATTATTATTAATCATTAGTCTTTCTGAATTTATCCAGGCCAATCTTTGTACAGTATGCATACAGTTCATCCCTGGTGCCACACTTAAAACTTTTCTGGTTTAGTAAACTCTCTAAGTTTTGTGCTCCAATGCATAGCTAATGGAGCTCTCTGGATCATCTTTGTACCAGATGAGGCATGGTACTTATTAATTTAAAAAACAAGGGTGGTTTGGTACACAAGGGGATGAATTTTATTTTTCTGAAGATTCTGCTGCAAAAAAAAACATTCTTGTATAATGCATAGAATGTCTTCATTTCAGAGGAATCTGGAAAGTGACCTGGTAGACTTGCAGAATGCTAATAGCTACAGTTTTGCATTTTTATATTATCAGCCACTTTATCTTTCTTAGCTGAAGATAATAGGAGAGGGGGAGAAATATATCTTAATGTCTTTTTGGCTTGAAAAAAATGACTTCTGAGTTGGCTTGAAAATCTTCATTGTTCACGTCTAAGGAAAGATATTCTACAAGCTGAAAATAACTTTCTATATAAAAATCTTTTTAGAAGCAACATATAACTTTCTCCAAAGACTTCAGATTTGTGATAATTGAAAAAAATCCTCTCTTGGATTGTTCATGATCCCAAAGGATGGATCCATCCCATGTACTGGGAAAGAATTGAAAGGTTATTAATAAAGCCTGAGTACAGAATCCAAAATGATAAATGACCATGCTAATGTGGGAAGAGGCTTCCTTGGGGAAATGCATTGAAAGATGATTGGATTTAAGAGTGAGAGGAATTCTTTTCCTGGCTCAGGCATTCATTAGTTTGGTGATCTTGGCAAGACACTTAGTCTCTAAGTATGTGTTTCCTTATTTGTAAATAAAAGAGTTGAATTAGTTGATTTTTAAAGGTCCTCTGGTTCCAAGTCTTGTTACCTTTGTAAGTCATATTCAAGTACCTTATTAGGACTGCTTGAAATTTATATCAGCAAGATCCAGAAGGTCCATGTTGTAAAGGCTTTAGGTGCGGGACTGGTGATGGCCTGGTTCTGTTTGTCATATGAAGACCAGCCTAGCTTGATGCAGAAAGAAAGGCTTATGACCAGTAGGTTGGCCATCTGGTGATTTTCTTTTTTGGGGGGTGGGGCTCAATAATTGATAAAGAAAATTAAAAAAAAAAAACATCCTGTAATAGTTCCTGGGACAAGATTGGAAAGCTTCTTTCCATCTTTTCCATAAAAATAATGTTGATCATACCTGTAACTTTTAAGTGCAGGAGGTTTGTTTGCTTGTTTTGTTTTTGGTGAAGCACTTAGTTGCCATTTGTAATGTTAATGGGATCCTCTGTGCCCCTGTGGAACCCATTCAGGGAATTTTGCTTAGGGGAGGCTTTCTTGTAGAAAGGCTTTCACAGCTTTTGCTAATTTCTAATTAGGCACTGAGTGCCTGGTTGTGATGCCTTCTGGCTCTGAGAAGTTGTGTGTGTGTGTGCGTGTGTGTATATATATATATATATATTGCTTTGGGGGCTCCCTTATGAGAAGGACCTTGCAATTCCCTGGTGGAGACTCTGAGTAGCTGTATGTTCAGGATTTCTCCTCCCTTCCCCCCACTGCTCAGATGTAAAGGCTCTCTTGATGCAGGGATGTATGTAAAGTGTATAACAATATTGCTTTGATTCAGCAGTAGAGTCCTGTGTGTTGCTCTTTATTTCTTTGCTTATATTTTCTCTGAAGTTCAGGGTGCTGACTTTTCTTCTGAACTAGTGAATGTAATTAAAAAAGATTGTTGACCCCTTCAATAGCTATCTAAGAACCTGTGCTAGCAGCCATCCTGGATATGCTAGTGTGGTTGCCGTTACACCATCTTGGAAGATTCTCTGTCCTAATTATAGAACTTACACATTGACAGGTCTAAGATAACCAGACAGTTTAATTTAGGTCATGAAAAAAAGCAGCATTTATTTCCTTACCTTTTCCCACTCCACCATTTATTCAATTTCAGCAAATTTTTATTAAGCTCTCATGTTCAAGGTACTGTTTTAGGCAGTGAGGATACAAAGACAAAGTGAAATGCAGTCCTTACCCTCAAGGAGCTTACTTTTTGAGTGGGGGAGGGGAATCATGAGAATAAAATGGATACAAAAATAGTATGAAGTAGAAGGTGAAAGTTCCATAGTGTTATGGAACTTGTCAGAAAGGAGGTCACTCTTCTGGCTAGGATGGGGTGAAGGGAAAGATCAAGGAGAGTTACAAATGAGAAAGGTTTCAGGGAAGGCAATATTTATTCAACCAGAATATCAGAAATAAAAGAATTTTGAGGTCCCCTGACTGGTGCATGAATCCCCTCTATGATAACCTTGGCAAGTGATTGCTCTCTGCTTGAGCAGCTCTAGTGCTGGGTAATTCACTGTCTCACAAAGCAGCCTATTATATTTTTGGACAGCTCCAATGGTTAGAAAGATCTTCCTTATCTGAAAATCTTCCTGTCTGCTCCACTTCCCAGACTGGTCCTAGATCCCCTTTCTGACACAACACAGAAGCTTAATTGTTTCTCAAAACCAGTTAGGATTGAGACTGTAGTGACCTTCATATTTAGCTGTTGTACAGGGAGTAAAAGCATTTGAGATCCTGGGTCATTAACAATACGGGTGTTTTTTGGCAATTCATTTCAATCTAAAGAGTTTATTGAGCACTTGAAATGTACAGAGTGAAAGGCAGCTTGGTATGTTGAAGCTCTCTCTCTCTCTTCTCTCTCTCTCCCTCCTCTCTCTCTCTCCCTCCTCTCTCTCTCTCTCTCTCTCTCTCTCTCTCTCTCTCTCTCTCTCTCTCTCTCTCTCTCTCCTCTCTCCTCTCTCTCTCTCCTCTCTCTCTCTCTTTCTCCCTCCTCTCTCTCTCCTCTCCTCTCTCTCTCTCTCTCTCTCTCTCTCTCTCTCTTCCTCCTCTCTCTCTCCTCTCCTCCTCTCCCTCTCTCTCTCTCTCTCTCCCTCCTCTCTCTCTCCCTCCTCTCTCTCTCCCTCCTCTCTCTCTCTCTCTCCCTCCTCTCTCTCTCCCTCCCTCTCTCTCTCTCCTCCCTCCTCTCTCTCTCTCTCCCCCTTCCCTCTCTCTCTCTTCCTCCTCTCTCTCTCTCTCCTCCCTCCTCCTCTCTCTCTCTCTCTCTCTCTCTCTCTCTCTCTCTCTCTCTCTCTCTCTCTCTCTCTCTCTCTCTCTCTCATCTATTTACACCAGCCTTAGAGTCGGGAAGGCCTGAGTTCAATTGTACCACAGGACACATACTAGCTGCATGATACTGAGCCTTAGACAATTTTAAAGAGTCTTCTATACTGATGAAATCACAGAACCAGAATAAAGGCAGGGCACTGGTGCTTATGTTTTGGCATGACACAGAGTGCCAAGTTTGAGTAGTACTGTATTAGCAATGGAAGTAGCTTGGGAAAATATACAAAATTCTCTGGTCTTCTCACATCTCAGTGAAAAGTGTATCATAATCATGTAGTCAACAATCCAGAAGTGAAAAATGATATTTTTCCTTAATGAAGGAAGATAATATTAGGTAACTAACACAGATCCAGACCTTTGATTTTATCAGTGTAGAATTCTCCCCTTGAAACTCCCTCTACCTTCTCTCATGCAAATTGTTAATTGTTCTGCAATTTATAGTCTTAGAGAATTATTTGGGACATTAACAGGTATTTGTCTAGTTTGAGCTGGAGAAAAGGCTTAGTAATGGAGAAGTCTGAAACTGTCAACTCCCAATCAAACTTTTGTATCTATGGATTTCACTGGTCCATGTGATCTTAATATTCCTTGTTTCCATGTATTGAGTTGTGTGCCATTATCATTGGTGCATTAATGGCTCTTATTTTCTTTCCTTTGCAGTGGCTTGCTGTCTTCTGATTATGTAGAGATTCATTATGAAGATGGAAAACCACAGTACTCTAAGGTATGGTCAAGAAAATCAGGGTAGGGGTATTTCCAGATGAAAAGTCTACTTTGTCAAAGCTCATAAATGTTTCATTTATTTTAGTGTCTCTACCAGGCAGAGGGATTTCTCGTCTTATACATGTGCAATAACTGCTACTTTCTTTAGTTAATGAATGATTGTTAGTGTCAGAAGTATAAACAACATCCACAGTTACTGTGGCTAAGACTATGTGGGGTGTGATTTCTTTATTCTTAGTGAAGCTAATAGTAAAAGGTATTGTATGAATGAACCCTTTTTAAAAAATTTGTTCTATTAGTTGTCTATTTAGGGAGTTTAGGGTAAATGGGTGGTTTGATGAATTAAAAAGCTACACAACAAAGACTGAATTCAGGAACACAGAACAGTTGTGATAGACTTTAAATTATAGAATTAGAAGAGAACTCATGATCATTTTAGACTGCCTATCTTATTTTAAAATAAGGACATCAGGGCAAGATAGCATAATTGATTTGCCTATGGTGTTGCAGCTAGAATGGCAGAGTTAGGAATAGAAATAGGTATTCTAGAAAGCTGACAGTATTTTAGGTGAGAGGTGACCAGGGCCTGAAATAAGATAGTGACCATGAGAGTGGAGAGAAGGTGACAAAAGCTCTAGAAGTAGAATGAATAGGACTTACTGTAAGGGAGAGGGAAGACTCCGCTTGACAACAGGTACCCTGGGTGATCATCATTGTCAAACGTCGTAGGAAGAAGTCAAAGAGGATAACAAATAAGAAAAAAAGAACAAATAACAAATAAGGAAAGTCCAATGGATTTAGTAACTGAATTTATGTGGAGTAGTGGGGCCAGAAGTCCGAGTGTAGTGGAGGGCGAAGGATGGTGGGAAGGTAGAGGCATGATTTTAGGGGGCCATTTAGTAGTTTTACAGTAAAAAGGGGGGGAGAGAAAGGCAGAGAGACAGTGAGAGATAGAGACAGAGAGAGACAGAGACAGAGAGACAGAGACAGAGAGACAGAGACAGAGAGAGAGACACACAGAGAGACAGAGACAGAGAGAGAGGGACAGAGACAGAGAGAGAGACAGAGAGAGACACACACAGAGAGACAGAGACAGAGAGCCAGAGAGAGAGAGAGCCAGAGAGAGACAGAGACAGAGAGAGAGGGACAGAGACAGAGAGACAGAGACAGATGGAGAGACAGAGAGAGAGACACACAGAGAGACAGAGACAGAGAGCCAGAGAGAGAGAGAGAGAGCCAGAGAGAGACAGAGACAGAGAGAGAGACAGAGACACAGAGAGACACAGAGAGAGACACACAGAGAGACAGAGACAGAGAGACAGAGAGAGACAGAGACAGAGAGAGACAGAGACAGAGAGAGAGAAGAGAAGAGAAATGGTAGGGTTTAGGAAAAGAATTTTAGTAAAGGGAGAATGGAGTATACTTTTAGACAATAGAGAAAGAAAAAGTAGCTGAAGAAGGATGAGAGAGAGAGAGGTAGTGATGCTCCTGAAGGAGAGGGTAGGAAGGAATGAAACAGGAATTGATCAAGTGCTGACTATGTATCAGGTGCTAATATCTCATTTGGGCCTCACAGCTTTGGGAGTAGGTGCCATTATTATCCCCATTTTACAGTTGAGGAAGTAGGTAGACAGAGGTTAAGTGATTTGCTCAGGGCCACACAAGGGTAAGTATCTGAGGTAGAATTGAACTCAGGACATCCTGACTCCCTGCCTAGCGCTCTATCCACTGTGACCTCTAGGGATCAGGACCATAAACACCAAGCAAAATGAGGCCTCTCTCTTCCTCCAAGGGTGGAAGAGAAGAGAGGATGGGTGAAGATATAGAGGGTTTAGAGGTGTTAAGGAGGGTGGATGAGGAAGCTTCAGAAGAATTTTAAATCTTTCAGTCATGTGGGAGATGAGATCATCTGCATAGAAAAAGGTGACTGGGGGTGTCTTTGGGAACTTGAGGAGAATCAAGGAGGTCTGGGATAGCCTTTTTGACCAGTGAGAGTCAATCAGGGAGAATTAAAAGGACTGTTGAGTCTAGAGGACTTGAATTTGTCCTTTTCAAGACTTAACTCCAGCCTGATCATCCACCTAGGGAGTAGTAATGGAGAAAGCAATATTTATTTGAAGGGCTATTCTGTAGTCTTGGTTTCTATGATCCCACAGGCTCATATATGATTAGGAAAACTGGTAGAATTTGGGGGTAAGAGAGGGGGGCAGGGTCCATGACTTTTGGCTTGATGTGCGGAATATCTTCCTAAGGACCTATCTGTAAGAGAAAGGAACTACCCGGTTTGGTGGGGAATGTTCCCTCATAAGAGATCTTTAAGAGTAGGTCATTTACTGATGATGTTGTACGAAGATTTTTTTGGGGGGGAATCAGAAATGCATTAGACTAGATGGTTTTTGAGGTCCCATCCAACTTTGAGATTGAGTGATTCTCTGATGGAGGTAATTGAGGGTAAGGATTGACAGGGTTCATAACTGCCTAAAGACAAAAGGGTCTAGGAAGTCTAGAGTAGAGGACATTATCTATGAAAGGAAAAAAGTGAGATCCGAATCTTTGGGAACAAGGACCATTAGAAGAATTGAAGTTCATAAGATTGAACCAACACTGAAGTTTAGGAGGAGTGACCAGGAGGGAGAAAAGGAAGGAAAAGAGATTTTGACTAGGAAATGGAGTTAGATTAAAAACTGGGGAGGCTTCATTTACATATAAATCACAATTTAACTCGCAGGAATGGGTTACCAAAAAAGTGAGAGAATAAACTGTCATTTGGCCTTTATCATTTAGTTATTAGTGCTTCTTGTGGGGCTAAACTATACCCACTGAAAACGACTTAATAAGGAGGAATGAAAGGAAGGAAACAAGTGGGAAAATAGAGGATAAGGAAAGGAGGAGAAAGAGAAGAAATTGATTATCACCACCAAACACCCTCCTTATTCATGTGACACAGGTCAGGAATTCCACTGCAGAAGGGCTCATGGCTAGACCATTGAGGGCTCTTCTAGCTGAGCTCCATTAAGATCTTGCTTCCAGACACAGTACCATAATATCTCATAATTTGGTGGATTTAGGGAAAACTAGTCTGGATCAATGAAAGGACTGCATTGCAGTATTTTTTAAAGATCTATAGTTTTATTCTTGTCAGGTAACTTAAATTAATTGGTAATGGCTTCCAAGTAGAAATCTTGTTTAAGTCTAATTAATTAGGTAGGAATTTGCAATGACTAAAATTGATTTTTGTGTAAGTCATGCACAGAAGTTCTTAAAATAGTGTGGTCAATGCAATTAAATGTACCTGGTGCTGGGGATATGAAAACGGAAATGAATCAGTCCCTGTCTTTAAGAAGTTTACATTCAACTCAGGAAATATTATGCAGATAGATAAATAAAATCAAATATGTACAAAGAGAAAACAAAATCATTTTGGTGCTTTGGGAGGAAATCCACTGAAACAGATCCAGATAAGTCAGTACAAAAGATAAACAGATATAATATGTTAGTAATTAGTATACAAACAGATCGAAAGCAGTTTTAGGGATGTGAGAAGATCCCTGACAGCTTGGAAGATTAAGAAAAGTCTTGTGTGGAAGGTAATACCTGAGTAGAATTCTTGAAGGGAGCTAGGGATTCCAAGAGGCTGAGGTGGTGATATCAGGAAGGGTATTCCAAGCATGAGAGACAGCATGGACAAAGGCACAGAGACTAGAGATGGCATTGTCTTACGTAGATTAACCAAGTGCCCGAAGTATTAGCTAGTTAATTCCTGTATCTGATTAATTTGAAATTAGTTTGAAGATAAATTTTAGTTCAAATCAGGTGGAATAATGAAAAAATTAAGAATAAATTGAGTCCTTCTTAGTAAGCTTTTATTATATTCTGCAGTTGTCTTTCCAGGGCACTGAGTGAGGAGAATAGCTGATAATAGTAATAATTATAGCTCAATACATGTCTTATATGTGCTTATGTATGATATAATCAATTACATACGTATTATATATTGCATATATTATAAATAGTTTTTAAAATTTATAGGATGTTTCACATATGCTTTGTTGTGAGGCTTTGATTTTTTGCCACATTGTGAAGGGTAACTCGACATTACTATTACAGTAGTACTGAGAATATTATTCTCATTTTATTGATGGAGAAACCAAGGTTGAAAGAACTTTAGTTTTCTCAGGCTTATAGTTAGAATTCATCTTCTACTTTCAGATCTTGTATTCTTCTCACCATCTTATGCTTCCTCTTACCACAGCTCAGAAGGGAAAGTATGTGGCTTATCAGAAATAGGTGAATTTTTCCCAGATTGCTAACCTATATATCTATATTTTATTGTGTGGGGTCACATGGGAAGTTATATGTTTGATTCTTATAATTAGTATCTCAACTAAGAGAGTCACTGTGGCAGAGTAAACAGAGGACTAGTCATGGAGTCAGGAAGACCAAGTTCAAGTCTTGTCTTTGACCTATCCTAACTGTGTGAGCATGGGCAAGGCTGCAAGTTACATCTTCTGATCTGCATCAACAGAGGAATTTTCCACATTGTGAATTCCCCAAACTCACTGACCTGAAGTTCCATCAATCTGTATATTCTAAATAATGCCTAAGTAAATCCTGCCTTTCAGGGAATACCTGAATGTTCAATGAGGATCTTTTACCTTATAATTAAGAACAAATTTCTGAAATTTCCCATGGGTGATTTGCATTTAAACTTAGTATGGAAGAGATATCCATGTGTTGCATTGTACTTTTCTCCCCTTCCCCCTCAATAGAAGGTAAAAACATGTTTCCTTGGGCCTCTTGGGTTTTGTTTAATCTCCTTAAAAGTTAACACTAAGGAACGTGAGCAGAAATGCTAAACTAGGCAAGATAAACTGGCATTTCTACAGACCAGAGCCTCCCTCCCTCCACTGTGCCAGCAGCAGTGAGCACTGCGGTTGCTGAATCATGAATCTTAAGTAGAAAGAATTGTACAGAAACTTTATAGACTCAGCAAATGGTCCAGCTACCTTGGCATGCTGTAGTAACTGGATCCAAACTTTATGGAGGAGAATTTCTGAGTCAATTGATTTGGAAACGCAAGACCTAATTGGCCTCTAGAGGTCATCTGAGTCCACAAAAGGGAGAATTTATAATCAGGAAGACATTGGAAGGTGGCTAGTCATTGAAACAAAGGATTTTCTGACTGAGGCAAAAAGCCATCTTTAGTAGCCTATCTGTTATTACCCAAGTTTTTCATTCACTGCTTTGTCCCTGCCTCTGACAATTGAGCTAAATGACCCATGGAGATTATCTGCTTTACCTCTAACATGATTGGGATATTTGTGTGCATGCTTACTCTTTCCTCACCTATGTCTCTTTCTCTCTTTTTCTCTCAGAAGTTTATAACTGTGACTAAAAGAAATGAACCAATATTGTCTGAAATGTTGTAACAAATTGCTGGTATAGTCCTATACCAGATGTGTGCTACTATGAAATTATGATGAAGTTAAATAATCCTTTTTACATGAAATGTATATTTTTTGAAAATTTATTTTAAGTTTTCAAGAATCATTTCCACAAAATTTTGAGTTCCAAATTTTCTCCCCCCACCCCAAAATGTCAAGTATTCTAATTACCCCTACCGTCAATCTACCCTCCCTTCTAACATCCCTCCCTTCCCTTATCCCTAACTTCTCTTTTGTCCTGTAGGGCAAGATAAATTTCTATACCCCATCACCTATATTTCTTATTTCCTAGTTGTATGCAAGAACAATACTTAACAATTGTTTCTAAGACTCTGAGTTCCAACTTCTCTTCCTTCTTCCCTCTCCACCCATCCCCGTTGGGAAGGCAAGCAATTCAATATAGGCTATATATGTATAGTTTTGCAAATGACTTCCATAATAGTCATGTTGTATAAGACTAACTATATCTGCCTCTATCCTGTCCTGCCCCCCATTTCTTCTTTTCTCTTTTGACCTTGTCCCTTCCCAAGGGTGTTGACTTCTAATTGCTCCCTCATCCCATTGCCCTCCTTTCCATCATCCCCCACACCCTGCTTATCCCCTTCTCCTCCAATTTCCTGTATTTTAGACAGGTTTTCATAACCAAAATGAGTGTTCATTTTATTCCTTGCTTGAGTCAAATGTGATGAGAATAAGCTTCATGTTTTCCCTCTCACCTCCCTCCTTTTTCCCTCCATTGAAAAGTCTTTTTCTTGCCTCTTTTATGAGAGATAATTTGCCCTATTCCATTTCTCCCTTTCTCTTCCCAATATATTTCTTTCTCACCCCTTAATTTTGTTTTTTTAGATATGATCCCTTCATATTCAACTCACCCTGTGCTGTCTGTCTGTCTGTCTCTCTGTGTATAATCCCACTAACTACCCAGATGCTGAAAAAGTTTCAAGAGTTACAAATATTGTCTTTCCATGTAGGAATGTAAATAGTTCAACTTTAGTAAATCCCTTATGATTTCTCTTTGCTGTTTACCTCTTCATACTTCTTTTGATTCTTGTGTTTGAAAGTCAAATTTTCTTTTCAGCTCTGGTCTTTTCATCAAGAATGCTTGAAAGTCTTCTATTTCATTGAAAGACCCTTTTTTTCCCTGAAGTATTATACTTAGTTTTGCTGGGTAGGTGATTCTTGGTTTTAGTCCTAGTTCCTTTGACTTCTGGAATATCATATTTCACGCCCTTCAATCCTTTAATGTAGAAATTGCTAGATCTTGTGTTATCCTGATTGTATTTCCACAATACTCAAATTGTTTCTTTCTAGCTACTTGCAATATTTTCTCCTTGACCAGGTAACTCTACAATTTGGCTGCAATGTTCCTAGGAGTTTCTCCTTTTGGATCTCTTTCAAGAGGTGATCAGTGGATTCTATTTTTGGTGCTATGCTTCTTACCAACAGGATACCTGGGTGTCCTAAGTCTTCTCATGAAATTTTTTTGAAATAACAGTCCTCTCATCCACAGAGAATATACCTTTTTTATGTTGTCCAATGTCTTCTTGTACTCATGTTTTCCCCCAATAGACAACCAATTCACTGCCCCAATGTCCTCATGCTGGCAATGTCTCCACTCAACTTACCTTCTCTGAATGATAAATTCTTGAAATTTCCACTTGAGGAAATTCTCATACTACATTTACTTTAAACTTGGCTCAAGTCATGACTCTCTGCCCTAATTCTAGTTCTCTTATCTGTATTGTTTCCCCATTAGAATGTAAGCATTCTGAGGACAGGAACTATCTTTCTTTTAGCTTTTATTTGTATTCTTTGCACTTGGCACAGTGACTGGAACATAGTAAACACTTCAGACATGCTTTATCTATTTCCTGTAGTCAGTGACCACCTAGAAGAATTTGAAGCTGTTTGCACTAATTTTGGCACACTTTGTGACTCCTCAGTCTCATTGGTGTATTTCTGAAGCACAAGTCTAAAATTGCTGGTTTATTTCATTGTTTGATCCCAAACTATGTTTTCCAATCTAATTTTTATTATTGTCCCCTGTGCCTACCTTTGTACCAAAGTCATCATTATCAAAGTGTATGTCACTCTCATTTGGAGGATGTTGAGAAATTTTGTGAAGAACTCGACACTTTCACCATCTGCAGAAGATCTTGTCATGTCAGCTACTGACATCTTCATAATCATTTCATTTCTGGTCATTGTGGCTACTACAAGGTATAGTAACCCACAAAAGGGGGCTTCTTGTTATCAACTGTACTAATTCTGTTATTTATCTTACCAAAGAGAAACAAGGAATTATCATTCCATTTCATGCACTTAAGGAAACCTTCTGAATTAATTTAAATTTTTCTATGGATCCTGTTCATTTCCTCTAATGGTGCATCAATTTGTTGGTCATTGGACAGGGATTTTAACTTGTACATTAAATATGAGAAGTTAAATTAGCATCATGGTCTAATGATTCTTTGATTCATAGGACTCTCTCCTTTCTACCACTCCCTCACTGTCTCTATGTCACTGACAGGGGTCCGAACAAATATAAAGGCTGTTTTTACTTTTTGTTTCATTGGTTGTTGTACCTATCAAGTCAGAGAAGCTAGATGGTTTAGTGAGTGTGTTAAGAGCGATGGACTGGGAATCAGGAAGACTTGAGTTCAAGCGCTTCTGACACTTTTGATCTGTGTGATGTTGGGCAAATCCCTTACCTTCTCTCAGCCTTGGTTTTCTCATCTCTAAAATGGAGATAATAATAGCACCTACTACTTACCAGACTGTTGTGAGGATCAAATGAGATAGCATATTAGTGCTATGCCAATTTTAAGATGCTATATATACAAATGCTATGATAGTGAATAGAGGACCAGTCAAGGTTCTAAATGTCCTAAAATATCACCAAATATCCTAAAGCGAAGGATTTTCTGACTGTGAAAATAAGCCATCTTCAGTAGCGTGTCTGTTATAGTCTGAGTTTTTCCTGCTTATGATAACTGAGCTAAATCGAGATCATTGTCTTCTCTGTTATTAGTAAATAATAACAATCAAATTGCATGGCCAAACTTCAGGTAATGCGCTTCTTCCTGTTTAACTTGGTGGTGGTCCTTGGACTGCAGACACAGTCTGGTGCAGGACCTGTATTTAGAGGCTTACCAGCATTGTGTCACCAGCGAGGATCTGTGCTCTGGTGCAATCTTGTAGAATACCAGCTCAGCTCCATACCATGATAGGGCAGCAGAAAGTAATTTTTGTAGGATCCAAGTTTTATGATTGTGGTCTGCCTTCTGTCTTCATGATTGATTTATGATAGTGGGAACTAGACTGAGATTATAGGGAAGGGTAAAGAGACCAGAACTTCTGAGAGGGCAAATAGCAGGATTAGTGTGTCAGAGTGGGAGAGGTGAGGCATCAGGTGACTGTGGTCAGACAGGGGAATTTTGGAGTTTACTATGATTGATGCTTTTATTAAAACAACCATGTCAGCAAAAATGGTTATACCTTGCATTGATATAGCTCATTGCTGTTAAAAATGCTTTCACGCATGTTATATTTTTGATTCTAGAGCCTACTGTGCATCTGACACTATAAAGTGTGATAGGTTGCCGCTCCCCTTCTTGCAAATTATTCCTAATAATTCAACAATAATAATTCAATTATTATTCCTAATAATTCGACTATTATCCGTAAGTCCTTAATATGAACTTTCTAATCTAATCAAATTTGCTCAACAGGTACAAGATAGTTCACTGGTAAATCATGTAGGTAGGAGCCGCTATGATTTTCTTGTGTTACTCCACCTGCCTATAAAGCTCTCTACCCTACCAAGTCTTGGTTATTCTTTAAGGATCAGTTAAAAGTTCATCTTCCTCATGAAACCTTCCCCCAACTACTCCCATTGATTTTTCTCATCTTTGAATTTCTACTTCACTTGTGGCAGACATATATTGAGCTATTTACAGTTTTGTATGGCTCACTAACCATCTTATATAGATTATTCTTATCTCCCCAACTCTTCTATAAAGTTCTTAAAGGCAAGGGCCAAGTCTTCTATAGTACAAGAAAATGCCCAATGAATTCTGATGGTGATTTCTAGGCATTTTGGGGGAATCAATCCATAACACAACTTGTTATTGGCATATTACTTATATTGTAAAGATAATATAAGTAACAAGATATTATTGTTGAAGAACATCTTGATTTTCATTTTTCCGGTTCAATAATCCGAAAATATTCAGTTAACTCAGTTCTCTCTTCTCCCCACTCTTTCTTAGCCCAGTCAGAGAGAGATAGCAAGACTGAGAATATTATGAAATTTATTTTGTTTTATTTCACATTATTCAATAGAATTACAATTCAACAAATATTATTTAACCAGAGAATGAAATGCAGATGATAGGCAGCAGCAGTGAATTGCCTGCTAAGTTAACACACCATAAATTTTTAGTAAGTGAAATCAACTTGACTTTGTGTTTTTTGAACAATTCCTAAAAGCCTAGATGTAGGAACAGAAAAATTGGACAGAGGAGCTTACCCAGGGATGAAGAAGAGCCGGTTGGGAATAGGGAAAGGTTAAAGGAGTGAAGGATTCTAAATTGGTGCCTAGAGAATCATTAACGTGGCAGACCATGAATTCAAGACTGAAAATAGAGACAGATGAAGCCATAGGAGTGGGGAGGGGCTGAAAGAATAAGGAGGAACCAAGGACCATAGATCTTGATAAGGATAAATAAGAGATGGAGTGTGTGTTTGTGTGTGTGTGTGTGTGTGTGTGTGTGTGTGAGAGAGAGAGAGAGAGAGAGAGAGACACACACACGCAGAGAAATATATATGTGTATATATATGTATATATATATGGAGTGAGAGAGAGAGAGAGAGAGAGAGAGAGAGAGAGAGAGAGAGAGAGAGAGAGAGAGAGAGGCAGAAGGTTAGGAGACTGTCACAGAATGGAATTTTCAAGGTAAAGATCTTAGATAATATTAGCTGTACTCATAATAATAGCTAGTACTTGCATATCACTTTAGGTTTGAACAGATATTTCATTTACACTCCCAGCAACCCTGTGAGGTAGGTGCTGTTGTCATCCTCACTTGGCAGATGAGGCAGTCAGGGTAGAAGGAAGTTAAATGTTTTCTCCAGGTTCATGTAGCTTGTAGGTATTTGAGGTCAAATTTGAATTCAGGTTTTCCTTACTCCAGCCCTAGAGCTTTCTCTGTCCATTGGGCTACCTAGCTGCCTGTCTTCAAGTGATAGCAGTTCTTTGGAATGGTGAAGTCTCAAGTTAGACTACATTAGCGTGGCTGATGTGGGGTAAAGGGAAAAGTAGTTGAGAGACTGGAGAACTGTGTGGCTAGGAGGTTATGGAGTCATCAACATGAATACTGATATCCATGAGTATGATGGCTAGATATGGTTTGGAGAGGAAGCCTGTGAGCCAAGTGCCAAAATGACTGAAAAAGTTGAGCAGATTCTTCAGTTGTAAAATGAAAATAATAATTGGATTTACAGGTTTGTCTTGAAGTCCTACGATCAAAGGAGAGGGAATATGGGTTGGATGTGGAATTAGGAAGAACTGCACTAAGACCTCACCTCGGATATGAATTCATTTGCTGTCTTGGAACCATAGTTTCTTCTGTAGAAGGGGGAAAATAAATAATACCTACCTCATAGGATTGGTTTTTTAAAAAAAATTTGTTTTGTCTCTCTTTGTTATGATCTTGACAGACATGAACAAAAATGATCATTTTCATAGATGAAGAACAGAAAAGAATTATCCACCAAGCCATGAATCTTAGTTAAGAGCATCTTTTAAAAATAATAAATTCAACACAATAATTCTAATACTGTCCTGTTTGTATTCTCCAGAGCATCTTTCTGTTTTCTTCTGTGTATTTTATGAAAGTTTCATTAAAATTCTTTTTTTGGACATCACTATTATTTCTCATTCCCCATAAAAATCCCCTTTCAAGCAAAAAAGAAAAAATTGTCTCTCTGTGTAATAAAGAAATATAGTCAAACAAAACAGAACCGCTCATTGGCTATGTCTCATTCGGCCCCTCTAGTCCTTCACTTCTGTATTCTGAGATGGGAGACAAAACATCATCAGCCTTCAGGAATCATTACTGCTCATTGTACTAATAAGAATTCTTAGTTCTGCAATTGTAAGAATAACTAACATTTGTATAACTCTTCAAGGTTTGTAAATTGTTTTATCTGTAGTCTCCTTTGATCCTCGCAATAGCCATGTGAGACTGCTGCTATTATTATCTCCTTTTACAAATGGAAAAACTGAAGTAGACATAAGTTATATGCTTTACTTTGAGTCACATAGCTAGTTAAGTGTTTGAGACATTGTTTGAACTCGGGTCTTCTTAAGTTAAGGTCCAGAGTTCTGTGCACCATGTTACTTGCCTTCCTTAAGTCTTTCTGAATTTTTTCCTTTACAATGTAGTTATTCTATAATTTGTTTTCTTGGTTCTACTTACTTTTCTCTGCATCCCATTATACAAGCTTTCTCAGGTTTCTCTGAATCTTTTTCTTTTGTTGACATTCATATGGTATTCTACAGTCAGTGAGCATTCTCTTTGTTTCTTGTTTTTTATTACAACAAAAAAGTTGCTATAAAGATTTTTGTATGGATGGATCCTTTTTTTCTTCTTTTTATCTTTTTGATGTTTAAAGCTAGTACTATTATCACTGAATCTAAGAGTATGAATAGGAATAAACAGTTTAATGACTTTCAGGGAGGCATAATTCCAAATTGCTTTCCAAAATGGCTGGGTCAATTTACAGCTTCACAAATAGCATTGGTATGCTTTTACCCAGGTGCTGTGAATATTAAACGAGATATCATATGTAAAGCACGTTTTAAATGCCTTATATAAAGCTCAGTTATTATTACTGAGATAATGTGCATAGGGCTTTGGAAACTTTCAAAATCTTAGATAATGAGATTATTATTATAGAAACTGGTTTGTTAGGATTGTAGTATCATCAGTAGACAGATGTCTTACTCAAAAATATATAAAACACAAATATTTGAAATCAGATAAGGGAACGTTACACTTTATAGGTTGCATGTAGTCCTTGGCTTATGTTCATCTGGCCTTTGGGAAGTTTTCTAAAAGTTAAGTGTCTGCCATCCATCCCCTCATAACTAAGGACAGCAAATTAAAAATCTTTTCTATTTTAAATCTGTGCAAGTTGGAAAGAGAAAAATATGCCAATTATGACAAAACAGTGTACTTCAAAGGTAGCCTTTAGGTAAAAGGCTCTGGAATCATTTGCCTTGGTTAATATTAGGAGGTCATCTCCTGGGGATAAGAAGGGAAGGGAATCTTGGGGATCACGAATTTTTCATTCTTGATTTTTGTCCCCACAGTATCCTCTACTTTTTCTGTCCATTGTAGCTGAGGAAAAGGCCATTTCAAGGACATAGCTAATCTTTACTAAAGTATTCATGTGGAGAAAATTATAGGGTGCTCCCAGGTTATTACATTAGCTTGACTCATATTTATTTAAAGCATTTAATAGTCCCCTCTAGGCCCTCCCTTTTGCCATTCTCCTCTGTTTGAAGACTCCTCTGTAGTTGTCAATCCCTGTGTGCTGATTTTTAATAGTCTGCCATATTCCACTTCCAGTCTTAGGTGAAACTTTCTCTTTTAGCCCAATCTGGGTATTTACTTTAAGCAGCAGTTTCTGAGAAGGGGATCTGTTAGCCAAATCAAGATGTTCTAGGTGTTCTCACCTCAGCACTGCCCTCAGAAAGCTCTTAAGAGGAGAAAGAGAAGACTTTGGAGATTGCTAGAATTTTCATCAGAATGTTTAAGAGGGAACTGGTAACAATGACAGTTGACATCAGACCATCAAGGGGGACCAGGTTTACTGGTATGTAAGCAAAAACTACATGGCACAGTGGGTTGAGAGCCAAACCTGGAATCAGGAAGACTCATCTTCCTGAGTTTAGATCTGACCGTAGATAGTTACTGTGATGCTGGGTAAATCACTTAACCGTGTTTGCTCAGTTTCCTCATCTGAAAATAAAGTGAGTTGGAGAAGGAAATGGCAAACTACTCCAATATCTTTGCCAAAAAAACCCCAAATGGAGTCACAAAGAATTGGATATGACTGAAATATGAAAGTATTAGATTTGGAGTTAGGAGGCATGGGTTCAAATTCCAGCTTTGATACTTATAGCTATGTGATCAATAAAGTTACTTAACCTTTCTTGGCCTAAAGTCTCTCCTTTATGAAGTGCAGATAATATTACAGTATGTAATTCAAATGATAGCCAAGACGTTGAAGCCAAAGCCTGTGTAGGTAGAGATATAATGAGCCGGGTCTGGATTAGTGCGTTCTCCCTCATTGGCGTATCTTCCTCCTTTGGCTTCTGATTTCCTTTTGTAGCAGATCTTTAATCCTTTTCTTAGCATTCTCACTCTTCTTCCCATTTGTCTTTTTCATTGCCCCTTAACTAACTGTAATACAGATCTAAAGTGTGTTCTTTTTTATAACTTGATGTTTTGTGTCCCCGCTTATTGATTTAAAAAGTGGATGAATGGAAAGTTTTTTCATACAAAGTCCAATTAAATTGCCTCTTGCTTATATGTGGCCCTTGATTAATTTCCCCCCTTGGGTCACTTATTCTCTGTAGAAAAATCGTGCCCCCCATACATTAAATTAATAAACTGCCATAAATGTTAGAAAAGCACTTAATAGTGACCTATCCAGATTAAACCTAGTTCAATAGATTAATCAATCAATCAATATTTATTAAGCACTTACGAAAAGGAGCAAAAGCTCTTGCCCCCAAGGAGTTCACAGTTTTATTGAGGAGACAACATTCAAACAAATATATACAAAGGAAGTTATATATAGGATAAATAGGAAACGATTAACAGAGAGAAAACAGTGGAATTAAGAGAGGTTAATGAAGGCTTCTTACCAAAGGTGGAATTTGCGTTGTCTTTATAGGTTGACCTAATATATCAGGTACATATTTTTTCCAGCTCTCTAATTCTGAAGTCACAGGTTCAAATCAATATTTGAAGGAACTAGATGTTACAGTGGTTAAGAGAATTAGACTTGAAGTTAGGAAAACCTCAGTTCAAATACCATCTCAGCCACTTGCTAGATGTGTTAATCTGGGCAAGTCACTTCACTTCGGTCTGTCTCAGTTTCTTCATCTGTAAAATGGGGAATTAATAGCATTTGCCTTACAGGGTGGTTGTGAAGATCTAAAGACATAATATATATAGTGATTTGCTAACCTTAAAATGCTATATGTATATTATATATATATGTATATATATGTTTATTTGCTAATTCCTTAAAATAGCTCAATTTCAAGCATTTCTTTTTAAATATCTCAGGGTATGAAAGAAACCAAGGGCTAAAAAATGATGTCATATGAAATCCAGGAGGCAGATGACACTGGCTCTTAGCAAAGCTATTTTGAGCTGAATAGTACATTTTAGATGAGACATTAAGAATTTATATAGCACTGGTACAGCCAAACTGTCCTAACACATTATCAATTAAACTACTTCAAGAACATTTTTTTCTCATTGAATTTAATGAGGTTCAGTGGTGAGACATAGGGGTTTCAAGTTCTTCACTTCTAAGAGACTTTCTCTCACTTAGTCTCTGTAATGTTGAAGTTCAGGTAACTAATATTCACAATATAGCCAGACTTGGTTTTTTAAAACTATTGCTTTGCTGTCAGCCATCTAATATTAAAAAAAACCCAACTAATTAGGAATAATTTGTCAGTTTACAGGACTAAGTTATTGGAATGTTATTTATTCAACATTTAGTAAATATTTATTAAGTATCTACCATATATAGATCAACACTGGGGAGCTACTGGGAGAGATTTGACCATGTATGCTATTGCAGAAGTTTTAAATGTCAAATTCAGATCATGAAACTCAAAGCTTCTTGTAAAAATTACTTTTGGATTAGATTTGTGAACTGATGAGGAAATTCCTTCAGTCAATGTAGGGAGACATCCTCTTGGCACTTTAGCATGTGTGTGTTCATCCTTCATTGCTAAAGAAGACCATGACATCAGAGAAATAATGACATGCACTTGACTTGGTTTTGAGTGAGGGAGGGCTGTGCAGATCACCAACCTCACTTCTTCTTCAGAGCCATCTGAATCCAGTGACCAGATATTCATCAAGATGACTGGAGATGTCCCAGGATGGGGCAATTGGGGTTAAGTAACTTGCCCAAGGTCACACAGTGACCAGTGTGCAGTGAGTATCAGTGTCTGAGGTGAGATTTGAACTCAGGTCCTTCTGACTCCTGCATTGGTGCTCTATCCACTGCACCCCCTAGCTGTCCCTTAAGTATTTGTGTGTGTGTGTGTGTGTGTGTTCGTCCTTCATTGCTGAAGAAGACCATGCCATCAGAGAAATAATGATGTTACTTGCACTTGACTTTGTTTTTTGAGTGAGGGAGGGCTGTGCAGATCACCAGCCTCACTTCTCCTCCAGAGCCATCTAAATCTAGTGAACCAGATATTCATCAAGATTACTGGAGATGACCCAGGATGCAAATGATTCCAAGGTTATATATCTGAATTAATTTAAAATTAATTTTTTAAAGCCATTTAAAATTGGTGAGTAGGTCTTTATTAGTTGAATGTATCTGAACAATTGGCAAGGATGGTGGAAATAGACAAGTTATAGAGACAAGGAGGATTTGAGAAAGTGAGGTGTTCTTTGAGAAGATCTGAGGAGGTAAGGAGGCTTGGACATGTAGGTGAGGATATCTAGCAGGTAGTTGGAAGTAAAGGACTTAATTTCTATGTAGAGGTTGGGCTGGATATCTACCTTTGGAAGTCATCTATGGAAAGATGATAATGGAAGCTAGAACTGTGGGTAAGATCACCAAGAAAGTGAGTGTAAAGAGAACAGAAGAATCCCAAAGATATAGTTGTGGGAGATACATCATTCAAGGGATGGGAGGAGGAAGCAACAAAGGAATACAGTAAGAATAGATAGAAATGTACAAGGAGTACCATGGGAGTGCAGTGTTATGGAAGTTAAGGGAAGAAAAGATATTAAGAGGGAGGCATTAGTAAAGAGTGTTAATTTCTTCAGAGAAGTAAAGGTGAGGGAAGGAAAAATCAATGGGATTTCTCAATAAGGAGTTGTTTAGTTAGATATAGTGTGCAAGGGAATATAGATTCTGGTCAACTGTGTAGTGAGCAGTTCACTTTTTTTACATGTAATCATTGTTTGAGTATTGGTCTTATGGGAGAACTCTGGTGAGAGAATTGGAAAATTTCCTTCCTTGCTTGACAATTCAAATTCAGAAAATACTGACCTTGATTTGTGATGAGATAAAGTGATTTTCGTGTGGCCTCGTTAGCTCCTTCTAAATGATCTTCTCTTTTATAAAATGTGGAAAACAGCAGCAGATAAATAAGGTGTCTTATTTGAAAGGCTTCATGGGATACATTCAGTTGGATATTGTATTACCAAACTGACAGCCTTTAGATGTAATATTGGGTTTTGGTTTCTTGCTGTATTTGCCAGGTCCCTTTAGTACTTTGTGAGTGCCTTCTTAATGGAGATACAGCTGTCTCAAGATAGTGTGTGCAGTATGTTTAGATTCTTTGTAGAAGACATAGAAATGTACGTCTCTCTTCTTTTTCTGTCTCTGTGTCCCTCTGTTCCGCTGTCTGTCTGTCTGTCTCTCTCTCTGTATATATGTGCATGTGTATGTGTATGTGTATGTGTATGCAATGCTTTTGTACAGTGGGCCTACAGAAAGGAATATTTGCCTTTTAACATTTAGTTATCTCTTGCTTCTACCTATCTACTGTTGCTGCTCTTGAAACCTAAAGTGATTTCTTTTTCTGTCTCAGACTTTATTTGATATCTAAGAAATACAGCAAGAAGGCATTTGCTCATGGTATTTTTAAAATGAGACTTAAGTCTGAAAAATTGCCAGAAAGCACTCTTCTGGCTTTTTTTTGTAACTAGGTATAAAAATAGACAGAAGAAAACTCAATAATTCGTTCAGTACCAAATTGAAATATGCCGGATTGCTTAATGTATTTAATGTAACTGTATGATTCAGGTAAACTGGGGAATTATAATGAGTATCAAGGATTAGCTGACTACCTCCAAATATCATTTGAGACCCAGGATCCCTCTAAATTGGGTCAAGGGAGTTTGCCTGGGATATGTGGCATTTTTGTCTTCCATTAAATTCTAAAAGGAGTTAATAAATAATACCATTCAGATTGCCCCATGCTTTGATTCATGCAAGAAACATTTATATCTGATGACTGCAGGGTAGCATTTTTTTTTTTAAACTTATCCTAAATGGAAAAGCTGAAACTCACTTCAAAGGTAGAAAAAGGAACATTCATAACAAAATCCAGATAATCCCTTAATTACTATATTATTGAATTATCCTCAAAAGGTTAGGTAAATGGAGGAGGCATGGATAGATGGCATTTGCTCTGAAAAAGATTTGAGGTTTTGTGCACTACAAAATATATTATGTTAGCAGCAAAATACGGCAGCCAAAAAGATTAAGATAATCTTGGATTGCAAAGAACCTATTATGCATAAAAATACTTATAGTAGTTCCTTTTATGGTGGCAAAGAATTGGAAACTTAAGGGATGCCTATCAGTTGGGGAATGGCTGCAAGTTATGGTATATGAAAGTGTTGGAATACTATTGTATTGTAAGAAATAGTGAAGGGTATGGTTTCAGAGAAACCTGAGAAGACTTGTATGAACTGATGCAGAGTATAAAGCAAGTCAAATCAGGAGAACAATTTATATGACAATAATATTGTGAAGATAAATAACTGTGAAAGACATAGTAGCTCTGATACATAGTCTCCAAAAACTCATGATGAAATGCTACCTACCACCAGATAGAAAGCTGAGGGGACTCATGGTGCAAATTGAAGAGGATATTTTTTGGATGTGTCCAGTAAGTGAATTTGTTTTGACTGATGGTTTAAAAAGGTTTGGAAGCATGTAACACATAAATGTTTTCAGAAAAACACTAAAATTAAGAAGGTTTGGCTGTTGACATGGGACATCTCTCCTGATATCAGATAACTTAAGCATGTGATAAAACCGTTGGAGTTTATCCATAACAGAATAAGTCTATTTTATTTAGAGCTTTTCTATGGTGTTGTACTTAGAAGGCAACTGAAGTGTTACTGTACATACAGTATTTGAGAGATATATGTATATTTTGACTATGTCAATACCTCCACTTTCTTTTTCAGTTAGGAAGGGCTGGGATGACTGATCTATTTTTTTCATCCAGTACATACAACTATGTGAAGATTGAAGTCTGATCCATGAAGTCTAATTGATAACTGTAACATTTCTGTTTCTCCTAGGGTGGAGAACATTGCTACTATCATGGAAATATCAGAGGCATCAAGGACTCCAAAGCTGCATTGTCAACATGCAATGGACTGCAGTAAGCACAAATCTTCCTTTGACATTGGCATCATTTTAGAAGGGGAGTTAGTCAGCACTTTCCAAATTGTAATTTAACTTCAGAGTTTATCGTGATGGAAAAGTCCCTTTTCAGTCTTAGGAAGGACTCCTGGGTGGGCGGAAATTAAATGTCCTTCATAAGTTAGTCTTTGGTTGTTTAATGGAAACTCGAGACCATAATAAATAAAGATGTTTCCATTTGACTTTTAGGTGTTTATTCTTTAGAGTCAAAAGTATTCCCACTCCTGAGGAACCTGCTAAATTTCCTGAATAACATTTCTATTGGATTTATATTAGAAATTAACCTAGAGTACATTGTCCCAATGTATAAAGTACAGATTGTTAAACCTCATAAATGACCCACTTTGAGATCAATCCTCTAATCCTTTGAATTAAAAAAATAATTATCCCTCAAATTCTTTGTAAGGTTCTGGAGAACAGGGATCTTGGAATCCCCAGAGTGCTTAGCAGGGTATTGGGCACATTGGACAATATTTGCTGATTGAATTTGAGATACCATAATGTAAAATCACTTCTGAAGATATTCCGCACAGATTGCATTTCCAAATGGAACCTCAGTTTACCTAGCAGAACCATGGGGTTGATTTTGTCAAAGATTTCTCATTGTTCTCTGCTAGTAGTTGTCAAACCTTTCCTTTTTCTTTTGTTTCTTGCATTACAGTGGCATGTTTGAAGACAATACTTTTATGTACATGATAGAACCACTGGAGTTAATTCACAGCACAGTAAGTCTGTTTTCTTCAGAACCTGCTTAGAGTGTTGTACTTAAATGTGTATCTTCCGATAGCAAAGAGGAATGTTGAAAGGATAAAAAAGGCATTTAGCTCTATTCCCAAATTTTCCACCAATGAATTTAATTTCACTTCATCTCTCTTGGCTTCAGTTTTCTCATCACTAAAGAGGAAGGTTGGATTAGGTAATCTCTGAGGGAGGTCTCTTCTCTCAGTCTTTAAAATTCTATTTTTAAAATTCAGTTTGGGTTGGGGGAATGGAGGCAATTAATGTTAGAAGTTATGTGCTTGCACTGTGAAAAATTTGTTAGATTTGGGATCAGAGATTCAGAGTTCAAATCCTAACCTTGCCACTAACTACCTGGGTGATCATGTGCAAATCACATGATCCTTCAGGGCCTCAGTTTCCTCCTGTGTAAAATGAGAGGGATGAAGTACTAAATCTGTAGTCTTGTGCTGCTTGCATCATTGTTATGTTTATCATTCATCCCCTTACCACATAGAATGTATCAGACACATCAGTTTGACTGAAGATATTTTCTAAAGTCTTTTTTTTCTCTTGTAGAGAAAAAAGTGTTTTCACTTTCTGAGCAGGGAAGTCTCTTTGTATTTCTCTTTTTGGCATTGAATGGTTTTGGTATTCCAGAGAGAAAATGGTAAATAGCCAAACATAAATAGAAGCAAGATGGTGTAGAGGAAGGGGCTCTGGATTTTAAATTAGAGGAAATGGCTTCTGAATCACAGCTCTACCACTCATTCCCTGTGTGATCTAGGGGAAGCCCTGTCAGCCCTCCAGCTTAATTTTCTCATTTGTAAAATGACTGTTGGTGATCTCAAAGGTGCCTTTCAGCTCAAAATATAAGATCCATTAAATAAGTTATTTCTTTCAGGATGAGCAAGATCTCACTTTTAATACTTGGAAATTAAAAAAAAACTCTCAAAACTTCACTCAAGCTCGTAGGCAAAATATTTGGTTTATAATATATAACATTCCACAAACATGAAAACGTATTGTCCCTGATATATATAGACATTTCAGTTGCTGAAAGGGCAGAAAAAAGATTTGTGTAAGTAAAAATGATAAAAAGTAGCATGATAAGACACATAACATCTCATATAAAAATGTTGAGGAGAGCCACCACCGGGTGCCCCATTGATCTGAGAATCAGAGAGAAGTATCGCCCCCTCCATGAAAATACTAAGAAGGTATTGGAGGCAGAGCTAGAGTTGAGGTCATGGTGGCTGTAGGGCACATCAGCTCATTTGCATGTCATTATTTTCGAGTTCTGAAGCTTAGAGTTCAGAAATTGTAAATCAAACAACTGTTTGGGGATCATTGGAAGATTATAAAGAGACTGAAGGATTCATACCTGACAGAAGGTGGATTTCATGAGTTTTTCTAAGGTAAAGATGAATCGTTTCCAAAAGGAGGCTCTGATTTGAGGCACTGGAAGATAAAATAAGCCAGAGAAGAAGATAGAGGAAGAGTGGGAAGGAGCCATAAGAAAAGACAGACAGAAGAAGTGAGAAACAGACTGATGGCAGGAGGAATCACAAGAGACTGAGACCAGAAGAATAAGAGCCAACCAGAAGAATGAAAGAAACTGCTCCTAGCTGACAGAGCCAACCTTTCAGCAGCATTGCTGCTGCAAAGACAGGCATTGCTTTGCTGGTTTTGCTGGATAAAAACTAGGTCAGTTTTAGCTGCTATGTTGACTAGGGGAGAGCTAAATCTTGTTATTGCATAGAGCTGTATGGACATATGCTCTCTGGTGCCTTCCACACAAAGCCTGAGAGAGGGGAAAATCCCTGGGGGGTACCTGGTTGCCTTCTACTACTCTCCTTGGCTTGAGAGGGAAAAGAGAAGGGAAAGACAGACTTTGTTTAGCTGTAAATAGGGCTTATTGCATAAGAAGTTTTGCTTTGTTGGAAGCCAGGTGGAGAAAGCAGAATCCTGTTGAATGAAAAGCTGGCTGGTCAGGGCTAATCTGTATGACCCAAAGAACCAACCTGAAGGAGTTTGTAGTGCTCAGGAACTACTTGTCACTGAACAGATGCAATCCTGATATATTTTGAATTAATTTTTTAAAAAAATATAACTCTTTCTCAATGTCCTATGAGCTAAGTGAACGGTAAATTGCTTCATTTCTGGGAGTAGGGGAGGAGGCAGTATTGTCTACCAGGAAAGTGAGGGGAACCAGAAAGATATAATTTAGCAGTGAATCAGTTTTGCGCAGTGCAGAGTGCTCCTGAAGGGACGAAGACTGTGAAAGTACGCAGTTCAGAGTTGTGACTTGCCCCAGGAATATGGGTTACTTCATCTTCGTTCTTGTCAGATTTCTGTGGGTATGTCCACCCTCCACCTTCTCTCTGTATGATTGGTGGTTTATGGGTGGGCTGGGATATTTTGCTTATTCCTGATTTCACTTACTCCTTAGAAAAAGTGATGGTTATTCTTGCTCTTATTCTCTATTTAGTAAATGTTATGATTTTTCCTGCTTTTACCTGTTATTGAGTAAATATTGTGATTATTCTGGATTTTGTCTTATTGTTAAGTAAGAGCTTTATGTTTGAGTCAGTGGTTTCACTGTGACTCATTTTGTATAGAGGAAACACACTGGTTGGGACTCAAGGGCTACAGGGATAAATAGTAGGTATCTCCTCTTCCCCATTCACCCCACCTTTAAACACACACACACACACACACACACATACACACACACACTCAGAGAGAGAGACACAGAGACAGAAAGAGGGAGAGAGACAGAGACAAAGACAGAGAGAGAGATGGAGAGACGGAGAGGGAGGGGAGAGAGAGAGAGATTGATTGATTGATTGATTGTTTTTAGGATCCTGAGGAAAAAAAAAGTGTGAGTAGTAGTTGTATAGTTGAGAACCATGGCTAGTCTCCTCACACTGGGAAAAACTGCAAAGGAAGATATCCCCAAAGAAATTCTAGGGTATGGGCGCCATATTGAATATCATATTCACAGGCTATACTGCCCAGTCTACATGAAAAGGACATGTTGCTTCTGTCAAGTTTTCTAACAGATGCAAGCGTACAATGATACCTCAATGTTTCTTTCAAACCCAGTGCTTCCACAAAGCAAATGTGACTCAGAGCCTGAAACAATATGTAGCTAATCTCTTGCAAATGCATGGCATGCAGTATTAGTTTTTTAGACAAGGTTGTTTGTGATAATCCATTAGGTTAGAAGCTTCTGAGTGATTTGTTTTGCGTGAACCTTCTTGTGCACCTGGGAATTTGCTTCACCCATGGAAAAATCTCCATAAGCACAGGGGTGACAATTGTGAGAAGTTCATTTAGAAATGCTAGTCATTCATAGCATACACATCCTCTCTTACACTTGCATGACACTTTAAGGTTTAGAAAACATTCATTTAATCCTTACATGAGCCCTGGGAGGTAAGTGGGGAAAACATTTTTATCTGCTCTTTGCAGATGAAAGACTGAGGTTCAGAGAAGGGAAGGGACTTTTTTTTAGATTACAAAGCTAGTGTGTGTCAGACTGACTTCAAGGTCAGTCTTTTAAATTCAAGCCCAGTTTTGCTTCTGCTACATCTCAAACCAGTGAATGGATAGAAAAGACTTTAAAAGGCCATATTATTATTATCATCTGGTACTGAATTGAAAACATTCTAGAAAAAAAATTTCCATTGTCAGAAATCTATACAAAGGAAGGTTTTACAGGTTCCCATAATAATGCTATAGCCAAGAGTCTTCCCAGTATTTAATGTAAGTCTCTAAATTGTTCTGTAAACCCATTTTATGTAACCTTTTGTGAAATTAACCACTCAATATCATTTATCCAATATCCCTTTTTGAAAAATTAGATATTATTATTAATATATAGTACTTTGAAATTTATACTGCTATCTGTCCAGTCTCATATCTTCACAACATGTGAACTAGGCTCTTTTTTTTTTTAACCTAAAGAAAGGTATTTTTATCCCCATTACACAGATGAGTAAACTGAGAACCAGATATAAGATTTGAACTCAGGCCTTCCTGATTCCAGGTCTAGCACTTCACTTGCTATATACCATTGGGCCATTCACATATTTGAAGATGTTGATTAATTCTTCTGTAAGACTGTTTTCTTTGCCCAACAACCTTATTTCTTTTGGCCTTTTCCACAAATTATCTATTTCTTTTAATCACTTTTATCTAAGACATCTCATTTAAACTACAAAGACTGATACTAAAATAGAAACTTGATATATTATGGAGAACGTTTCATTATATTTACATACTTAGGAGTTGCTTTAAAGTGACAGGATCATATTTCAGTCATATTTAATGAAAGTTTCACTTGAAGTCTTTGACCTTCTCCCAAGATATTGCATATGTATTTGCTATCTCTATGAAACTTAGCCTTGAACATAACTCCTCC
The DNA here is from genome assembly GCA_023548195.1 of Bettongia penicillata ogilbyi. Classification (NCBI taxonomy): domain Eukaryota; kingdom Metazoa; phylum Chordata; class Mammalia; order Diprotodontia; family Potoroidae; genus Bettongia; species Bettongia penicillata. The sequence goes on from JAJHZJ010000200.1 coordinate 17,309,905, forward strand.
CAATTTTCCCCATCAAGCATCCCTAAAATGTGTGAACCACTGCTCCAAATGACAACTTTTGGTTAATGGGGGAAGGGAGAACAACTACTTCCAAGATAAAATGAAGGGATTTCTAATTTTGTAAGCAATTTGACTGGATGCATCTTAATGGTATCCCACCATCCAAACTAGGATTTAGTTTCTTATCTGGATGTTCTAGCCTGTATTTCATGACAAGAATTCAAACTTTTCTACATTTAAACAATAGATTCAAAAGCAGTTGCAAAGTCTGTAACTTGAGGTAAGGGAGCTACTTATTTCAGTTTGTTCAGAACCAAAGACAAAAAGAGACCCACAGTCAGGCATAGACATCCAAATAAACTAACTGGACATTTACCTCAAACATCTGGTTATTGAATGGAAGGTAAACACCTCCCAGGGAAAAATTAATGGAACCATTGAGGATAAAGAGAGAATATTATAACTCTTCCCTATTGGACAAGAACTGTCACTTAAAATTTTCTGTGTCTTTATAATGCCATAAATAATATTTGATAACAATCAGTGCTTTAAACATAGAAATGATTTAAATTGTCCTGTATCATAAGGCCATCATAAGATTTAGAGATTGTCGGCATCATAGATTTCAGGGAATCCAGTCTTTTCATTTTGCTGATGAGAAATCTAAGACTCAGAAAAGTTAAGAAGGTCGTACATGATCCCACAGGTATTAGTGCAAGAGCAAGGGTTCTATTCCGGGTCGTTTCACTTAGAAATCAAGTCCTCTGTCTCCTACTATTCCATTCTTTATTTTTTTTGGCAGTGGGAGTATGTACGTGTGTGTGTGTGCATGTGCATGTGTGTGTGCATGTGTGTGCATATGTGTGTGTGCGCGTATGTGTGTGTGTTTTGAATTTGGGATAAAATCATATTTTGAGACAGGAGGATAGTCCAAACGTTAAGTGAATATTTAAAAGCAAATTCCCTTTCACAACTACCAGACCAATGAAGAACGGGTCAACTTTTTAAAGAATGTTAGATTTTTGTGGAATATTATTTTGCCCCACTTCAGTAGGAGCTAAGACCTTATCATCCTCACATGTCACCCTCATTGTTAAAGTGGAGATTGTTTGTCATTATAATATAAAATTTATTATGTACCTGTTACTGAAATAGCCCTATTATTCAGGGACAAATATCAGCCCTTGTCCTTTTGACTTTTTTTTCTTCCATTACATTGCTTGTTTTTTTAAAAAAAATAATTTATTTTTAATTTATGGAATTGAACAAGTATTTCCACAACATAGTATAATAAAAAAAGAGGATTGCACTTGAAACTACAAATGTGCTATGAATAATTTGCTATTCCATATATATATAATATATACATATATACACACATATGTGTGTGTATATATATAATATATATACATATATGCACACATATGTGTGTGTGTGTGTGTGTGTGTGTGTGTATATATACTGAAGTTATCAGGTAAATTTCTTTTTTTCTTTTTTCCCTCCCTACCCCCATCCTAGAAATGACTACCATTAGACATACGTAGGCATATATATGTAAAAATATTCTATAATACATCTCTCAGTTCTTTCTCTGGATGCAGATACTGTCTTTCTTCATATTTCTTAATAATTAATTTGGGTATTTATAATAGTCAAAGTAGCTTTTTTAGTCAGAGCCATTCTTAAAGCAGTATTACTGTTGCTGTATACAGTGCACTCTTGGCTCTGCTCATTTCATCTTCATTATTTCATGCGAGTCTTCCCATGTTTTTCTGAAGTCATTGAGCTTGTAATTTTTTATAGCACAGTAATATTCTATCACGATCATATAACACAACTTCTTCTGCCTTTCTCCAATTGATTGGCGTCCCTGCAATTTCCAGTTCTGTGTCACCCCAAAGAGAGCTGCTGGCAACATTTTAGAACATACAGTTTTATCTTTTTCCCCTAACCATCTTTGGAAATAGACCAAGTAGTGGTACCATTGAATCAAAGGGTATACATAGGGAGTTTGATAACTCTTTGGACATAATTCCAGATTGCTCTCCAAAATGGGTAGATCAGTTCAAAATTCTCCCAACAAGGGATTAGTGGCCCAATTTTTCCACCTCCCCTCCAACATTTTTCCTTTCCCTTTTGATCATTTTAGACAATCTGGTAGGTGTAAAATTATATCACAAGGTTGTTTTAATTTGCATTTGCCTAATAGAAATTCCTTAGATCATTTTTCATATGACTATAAATTGTTTTGATTTATTGGAAAACTGCTTGTTCATGTCCTTTGACTATTTATCAATTGTTGAGGTTGGTTAGTTGAACAATTATCAAATCAGTTTTTGGATTGCATAATATATATAACTCATATTCTTACAGATTTGATAAAGTTCTTTATATATTTGTGATATGGGACCTTTAACTGAGATATTGTCTACAAAATTTTCCCCCCAAATTTTCTTCTTTCTTTCTGATGTTGGCTACATTTGTTTTATTTACACAAAGCCTTTCAAATTTGATGTAATTTTTAATTTAATGCGCTACCTACTTTTAAAAATTCAGTTCTGTTTCCAACAAATCAGGAAGGAGAAAAAAAACTAATAACCCACATTTATGTAGCACTTTTAAAAAATAATATTTTATATTTTAAACAATATAGCCATATGTGTTCTAATTATTAGTTCATAATATATAACTATGCTATTGAATATTATTTATATATTATGGGGACCTGAGGTAACTCAGTGGTAGGGTCTTGGCCTGGAGTCAAGAAGACTTATCTTTTTGAGTTCAAATTTGGCCTCAGACATTCGCTAGCTGTGTGACCCTGGGCAAGTCATTTAACCATTTGCCTCAGTTTCCTCATTTGTAAAATTATCTGGAAAAGGAATGGCAAACTACTCCAGCATCTTTGCCAAGAAAACCCCAGATGGGGTCATGAAGAGTCAGACATGATTGAAAACAACTAATTAATAACATTTACATGTTATACATAATTGTATAATATAAATATAATTATAGAATGTAAATAAAATTATATAATGTAAAATTATATAATATAAGTAGAATTAGTTTCATATGATTATATAAATATGTATTATGTATATGTAATATATAATTCAGAGAAGTTAAGTGAGTTGCCCTATGTTCTATAGCTAATAACACCAAAGCTAGGACTTAATTTTATCCTATTTACGTGTCTGATTTGCTTTCTATTATGCCATTTTTGGGGGTCAATTTAATATATTGTCTTGGGCTACAGTTCAAAGTTTTGAGCTGCTTGCAAGATTGTTTTTGGATTGCTTAGTGAATTTCACTTACGTAAATATCTCTGTTCCCATTGCGTTGTTTATTGGAAAGTACATTTTTGTTGAATTTGATTTTGGAATATTAGAACTCACTATGTAATGTTAATATCTTTTAATAAGTCAAGTAATTTTGGGGAAGAAAGCATTTCTAGTGAGAAGTATAATATAGCATCTATGTAATAGGTTAAGAAAGTTCATTTTAGAGAATATCTAATGAAATTATTCATTTGATTAAAAAAAGTTCGAAGAAGATATAATCTGCTTATTTTGTATGTTTTGAAAAACATAGAAATTCCCACTTCCTCAGAGAGTTTAGAAAAAGAAAAAGATTGTTTCAAAAAGATTTATTTGCACCCTTTTAACTTTCAAAATAATTTATTTTTCAGAAAAGCACAGGCCGACCACATATAATTCAGAGAACACTAGGGGGACACACTTCTAAGCAACTGAAGAATCTGAGTAAGTTTCAATTGAAATGGCTATTGAATGATTGCTTTTCAGTAGGATATTGGCCATGTTCACCTCCCTCTGCCACCTGTTTCTATAGTGTCCACCCTCTGTCTCTTCCTCTCTAGCTCACTATGCCAGAAGGAAGTATCATTATCCTCATTTCATGGTGCGCCTTGCAAACTCTCCTTTCATTATCCTCACCCAGTATCTTTCCTTCCTCATATTTTGGTTTACTTCACTATTTTCTTGGAACCATGATCTCATAAGTGTGGGTAACTCTTCTGCCATTACATCTCAGATCCCTTTCATAATTTCTGAATGGTTCTTTTCTTTGTGCTCTTGGAAATCCTGCATAAAAGGATTTACTCACTGTGCTAGAGACCCTCACTTAGCTCTTATTAAATTTTTGAATAGCAAGGGGACACTCAGTCATCTATGTATTATCTCATAATATCTCATCATTCCCTCTTGCACCTGGTGATCATTGTGACTAGGTTATGGTGTACTCCCATTACATAAATCAATCAACATACTAAATCAATCAACACACATTTTTAAAATGCCTACTATGTGCCAGGCAGTGGGAAGTCAAAGAATGGAGCAAGTTCCACCATCAAGAAGCACACATTTTTCTTCTTTTTTCTTTTCTTTTGGAGGCAATTGGGGTTAATGACTTGCCCAGGGTCCCAAAGCTAGTATCTGAGTTTGAATTTGAACTCAGGTCCTCCTGACTCCAGGGCCAGTGCTCCATCCACTGCATCACATACTTGCCCCAGTAGCTTACATTTTATTGGGGGAGATATAACATATATATATATATATAAATATATATAATGTGTGTGTATACATATGTATATACACACACATTTATATATATAAAATAACTATATACAGAATAAATACCAGGTCATTAGGGAGAGAAGTCACTAGTAGATGAGGAAGCAGTAAAGGACTTCTGTAGAAGGTGGTACTTGGGCAGAGTTTTGAAGGACAGAGATTTTGTGAGGTAGAGCTAACAGTAGGTATCTTTATGTTGCCTACAATTTTGATTCTCCTGAGGTGGCACAGTGGATAGAGTAGGAAGATCTGAGTTTAAATTCAGACACAGCCTAGCTGTGTCACCCTGGGCAATTCACTTAATTAATTCACAGTTTGCCCCCGTTTCCTTATCAATAAAATGGGGACGATAATAATAGCACCTACTTCCTAGGGTGGTTGTGAGAATCAAATGCAGTAATATTTGTAAAATACTATGTGCCTGGCACATCATAAGCATCTTATAAATGTTACCTACTATTATGATGATGCCTCACAATTATGATTTTAATGGAAGATATTGGTGCTTTTGCAGCATTGAGTAGCATGGCATAATTGAAAGCACTGTAATTCTCCACATGCAGTTCAGCCTTTCTTCTTCAACTTCCCATTCGACTCTGGGCCCACTTACTTTCCATCTGCATTGTCTGTCTGTGATAAATATGCTGATGGATTCATTCAATGAGATCCGACTGTGTGCCATCATTTGGGTAATAGGAATTTTATATATTGTATGTGTGTGTGTGTATGTGTGTGTGTGTGTGTGTGCGTGTGTGTGTGTGTGTGTGTGTGTGTGTGTGTGTAGTCAAAGGATCTTCCTGTGAATCCTGTATGGTGTTCTAAGGCTTAATGAAATTAATTTCCATTGTTAACCACAAACAGATGCAAGTATTCATCCTACAGGGAATACCTATTAGTTTTACTAATGCAGGACATCTTCTGGGACAGTAGCAAACACCACTGGCAGTCATTTGTTGATACTTTGTGTGTCGTTTGATGATGAGAGGGTCACTAAACAAAGTTCTTTCTGGGCTTGCATCTATTTGTGTGAGCAGGAGCCTTTAAGGAAGCATTTTGCTCTACTGCATACAATGCCAATAACCATTATGCAATCTAGTTTTGTATTCTATATTTTGCCCCTATGCTACTGAGAAGATTTAGTCTGCTGTAAGAAAATCACAGGCAAGAGTTTGTTCTCTTCTGTTATTTTCATTGAGGGCACCCTTGATAGACCATAGACCAGTCTCCTAAAACTTTATTGATGGAAAATAAATCTAGCAGTTACTGATGGTTTCTTGGTATCCTTTCTTCGGGGGTAAAAGTTTCCCTGTGACTTTAGTGATTATTTTAGAATCTTTATGTTGGAGATATTCTGAAAATTGATCCCTGTGTCCCTTTAAATTATGTTACTTCCAACATGGAATTATTTTATGTGTAAAATTTGGGTAGGTCAGGTCATCCATTCTCCCCAGCTTCATCGTAAGTATCATTAATAATTTTGCATTTGATACTGAGATTTTTAAAACTCAAATATGGTAGTTTATTTTTTCAGTAATAATAAAAGATTGCTGTAGAGAAATTCTGGAAAATCTATTCAGTTCTCCATCTATTGTCTTTGTTTCATCTGTAAATGGTTTTGGCAGGAGTATCTTCATTGGATTTTATGCCAAAGTTTCTGCCAATCCTCAGCTGTATCTCAAGCTGTCAAGGAGATTAAATACATAGGGTCTGAAGCAGTTTCTAGGGTTCTTGGGTGACTTTGCTGTGAGTACTATTTTCTGTAAGTTAAGTTTCTCTAAGAAATAATGATAATCAGTAACTATTTTTCTTTATTTCCCATTTTTTAGAATTAGCAACTTTTCAAATTCAGTTGAATTGGAAGTGTTGTAATTTTACCCAGTAATTTGACATCTTTATTCTTCTAAATTTGGTGTTGATTTTCATGTTAACCAGTAAGTAATCTGATAACAAAATTGTTGATGTTCAGTCATGACCAACTCCGTGATCCCATTTGGGGTTTTCTTGGCAAAGACCCTGGAATGGTTTACCATTTCCTTCTCCACCTCATTTTACAGATGAGGAAACTGAGGCAAATAGGGTTAAGTGATTGCTCAGAGTCATACAACTAGTAGGTGTCTGAAGCTGAATTTGAACTCAGGTCTTCCCGACTACAGAGCTGGTGCTTTATCTACTGTACCAACTAGCTACCCCTGACAACAGAATAATTGTTGTGAAATGACTTTCCCTACTGCCTACAAATAAATGTGCTTGTTTCCCATATTGTTAAAAAAACCCCCACAAACATTTGATTCTATATTTAGATGTCAGTACCTACCATATTATATCTTTCTTCCCTTTTTGAGCTAAACTTTCTGAAAAAGCTGTTTATGTGTTTAGTGGTTCCACTTTCTGCCTTCTAAATGATCTGTTAATTAGTTTCTGACCTTGTCATTCAACTGAAATTGTGCTCTTCAAAGTTACCAGTGATCCTTTAATTTTTGCTACATCCAGAGGACTTTTCTTAATCTTTGCCCTTATTCACTTCTCTGTACCTGCTGACACGATTGACTACCTTCTCACTCTAGATACTATCCTTTCTCAAGTTTTTTTATGACCCTGCTATCTCTTGCTTCCTGTTTAACTCCTGAGTTACAAATATTATCTTTCCATGTAGGAATGTAAACATTTCAACTTTAGTAAGTCCCTTGATTTCTCTTTCCTGTTTACCTTTTCATACTTCTCTTCATTCTTGTGTTTGAAAGTCAAATTTTCTTTTCAGCTCTGATCTTTTCATCAGGAATTCTTGAAATTCCTCTATTTCATTGAATGACAATTTTTTTTCCCCCTGAGGTATTATACTCAGTTTTGCTGGGTAGGTGATTCTTGGTTTTAATCCTAGTTCCTTTGACTTCTGGAATATCATATTCCAAGCCCTTCAGTCCCTTAATGTAGAAGCTGCTAGACCTTGTGTTATCCTGATTGTATTTCCACAATACTCAAATTGTTTCTTTCTAGCTGCTTGCAATATTTTCTCCTTGACCTGGTAACTGCAATTTGGCTGCATTGTTCCTAGGAGTTTCTCTTTTTGGATCTCTTTCAGGAGGTGATGGGTGGATTTTTTCAATATTTTTTTTATCCTCTGGTTCTAGAATATCACAGTAGTTTTCCTGATAATTTCATGAAACGGGGTGTCTAGGCTCTTTTTTTGATCATGGCTTTCAGATAGTCTCATAATTTTTAAATTGTCTCTCCTGGATCTGTTTTCCAGGTCAGTTGTTTTTCCAATGATATATTTCACATTATCTTCCATTTTTTTCATTCTTTTGGTTTTATTTTGTAATTTCTTGGTTTTTTATAAAGTCACTAACTTCCAACTGTTCCATTCTAATTTTTAAAGAACTATTTTCTTCAGTGAGCTTTTGAACCTCCTTTTCCATTTGGCTAATTCTGCTTTTTAAAGCATTCTTCTCCTCATTGACTTTTCAGACCTCTTTTGCCAATTGAGTTAGCCTATCCTTAAAAGTGTTATTTTCTTCAGCATTTTTTTGGTCTCCTTTAGCAAGTTGTTGACTTGCTTTTGATGATTTTCTTGCATCTCTCTCATTTCTCTTCCCAATTTTTCCTCCACCTCTCTTACTTGATTTTCAATATCCTTTTTGGGCTCTTCCATGGTGTGGGACCATTGTGTATTTATTTTGGAGGTTTTAGATGCAGAAGCTTTGACTTTTATGTCTTCCCCTGATGGTAAATATTGTTCTTCCTCATCCAAAAAGGATGGGAGGGAATACCTGTTCACCAAGAAGATAACCTTCTATGGTCTTATTTTTTTCCCCTTTTTTGGACATTTTCCCAACCAGTTACTTGACTTTTGCGTCCTTTGCCAAGAATAGGGTATACTCTGGGGACCTGTAAGTTCTCAGCTCCTCCAAGATGGCACAATCAAGGGAGAGGAGTTTACTCCTCAGGGGCCTCCAGCTCCACCATGCCCCAGGACCATGCTCAGGGCTGAGGTGCAGATCAGTTGTTCAATTCCCCCAGGGGATTCAAGCTGACCTGCTCCAACAATGGACCCTGGCTGCTGCCATGGCCACCACAACTGCCCACCACCTACTGCTGCTGCTACTGCCTGCCCCTGCCACAGCCTGGGGCTGGCATTAGGGGAGGATCCTGCTCCCTTCTTGCTCTGCTTAAAAAATTCCTCTCACTGACCTTTGGCACCTGTGGGCTGAGGGATCTGCAAACTGCTACTGCTGCCAGGGATTCAGTCCCTGAAGCCTGCTCTGGTCATGCTCCTCTTAGTGCCATGCAGCCAAGGCTGGGCTGGGCTCTGCTCCACATCCTTTGTGACAGACCTTTCCCATCAGCTTTCCAGGTCACCCTAGTCTGGGAATCTCCTCCATTCTGTTGTTCTGTGGCTTCTGCTGCTCTAGAATTTGTTGAGAATCTTTCTTTACAGGTATTTTATGGGCTGTGGGGGAAGAGCTAGAGTATGTGAGTCTTTCTACTCTGCCATCTTGACTCTGCCCCCTGCCTCCTTTCCCTTCCTGTTTGACTCCTTCTCTGTCTTCCTTTGACTTCTTCTCTCTCTGCTTTGGTTGAGTCATCCATGTCATGCCTACTAATTCTGGATGTTCTCTCTGTCTCTTTCTTTCTCTCTTTCCCCCTGCTGGGGTTGAATGATTTGCCCAGGGTCACACAGCTTGTAAGTGTTTGAGACTGGATTTGAACTCGGGTCTTCCTGACTCCATCAGCACTCTATCCACTACACCACCTAGCCACCCTTTTGAACTCTAGCCCCGCATGAGCAACTGCTTTTTTGATGTTTCAAAATCAGTCAGCTAGCAGTGAATATGTTGTAGGTATCTCAGAGTCATCATGTTCAAAACAAAACTCACATTTTCCCTTCTCCCAGCGACACAAATCCTCTCCTGATTTTTTTCTGTTTACTGTTGAGGATGCCACAATTCTCCCATTCATTTGAGATCTAAGGCCTGGTGTCAACTTCAGCTTCTCACTCTCACATACTCCATATGGACAATCAATTGTCAAATCCTCTTGTTTCTTATTTCACATTATCTTTCTTATACATCTCCGTCTCTGAACTCATAAAGACACTTCCCTGGTTCAAGCCTTCATCACTTCCTACCTGTACTGTTGCAGTAGCCTTCTAATTTGTTTCCCTCCCTCAAGTCTCTTGACTTGAGTGATTTTTCCTAAAGCATGTATCTGAATATTTCATTCCCCTGCTCAATAAACACCAGTGAGTTCCTTTTACCTACCAGTTTAAGAATAAAGACTTTTTTGGTGGGCATTTAAGGCTCTCAACAACCTGGTCCCTTTATGTTTTTCTAATATTATATTCTACTCTCCTTCACACATGTTAAGAATCAACTCTATTTGTCTACTGATAAACTGTTCATACATGACACCCAGTTTCTCTTCTCCTTGCCTTTATACTGGCTATCTGGATGTTCTTCCTCCTCATATTTACCTCCTAGTTTCCCTGGTTTCTTTTAAAACTTAACTCAAATTCTTCCTTCTCTAGGAGGTCTTTCCCTGGGCCCCCAGTTGCTAGTCCCTTAACCTCTGAGGTTATGTTTTATCTATTTTGTATGAATTTTATATGTACTTATTTATATACATGTGGAGAGTGAGCTTTAAAGTGTAAGCTTCTCTGTATCCTAAGTGCTTACTTAGCACGGTGCCTGGCACATGATATAAGCTTTCTAAATGCTTGTGAATTGATGGATAGGTTGTGAACTGTATTTGATAGTGGGCATAATTACCAATGATATCTCAGATCCTTGATTTATTGCTGAATCTTGGTAATGTCAAACTCAGCTATATTTAGTGATTTTGATGCCAAATTTAAAAAATGAATCTTTTTTGCCATTTATTTTTACAGTGAAGGGCACCATGGCATAATGTATAAAGGTCAGCCTTGTGGTCAGGAAGCCCTGATTTCAAACCTTGTATCTGAAACATCCTGGCTTATGCCTCAGGCAACCTCTAAGGCTATAAGTTGCAGATGATTTGTGGATCTCTATCAATGGAGAAAGTTTTCACACTAGGAATTCTCTGCACAGGTCTGAAAATTACAGGTCTGAACTATGCTTCCTCACCTTACCCTACCATATGCACTTTTATTATTCTTCATTTTATTTAAAAGGGCATACAGTTATCCCTTCTACATCATGACTTTCCTCATTGTGATTTTGATATATAATGGGTTGGCATAAGAAATTAAATGGGAATATTTTGGGGAGTTTTGTGGAAGTCATAGACAACACGCAAAGGCCAATAGATGACATAGAAAAAGTTTAGAAACTCAAAAATGCATAAAATATATGTACAGTATTGTATAATATCAACTCAAATTTTATAATAAGGTACTGTAAATTTCAAACTTCTTTTCTGGTGTGAAGGGAGAGTCAAAAATTTTTATGCAGATTTTCCAGACTGTGAGGGTGCTGTGCCCTTGACCCCTGTGATGTGGAAGGTATAACTGTACATTATCAACCCATTGAAACTTACATTTTGACATTTATTTTTATTTTTCTGCAGGTATGGAAGAGCATGATCAGTGGCCCTTCCTGTCTGAGTTACAGTGGCTGAAGAAAAGACGACGGAGGAGAGCTGTGGGTATCTGAATTAAAGCTTGGTTATTTCATTCTGGCATTTTAATGTTATAACTATTATGAGGCAGAGTTTCTTTTGCATTGATATTATAAATTTGTGAATTTTTTTCACCACAGTAATAGCCTCATTTTTTAAAATACATTAGAAAACATTGATTTTGAGCTGTATTACAGAGAGATTTTTAACATTTTTTTCCTCTGTTCCTTTGATAATTCATACCGATTAGTGTTGACAGAACTTTGAATCAAACCTTAGCTGTTCTATAAAAATGGTAGCTGGATTGGATGCATTTGCAAAAAGTTTTCCTATAAAAATGTAAATATCTTTCCTTAAAAAATAGAGCAGAAATAAATATCTGCACATATATGTATGTGTACATACTTTCAATGTAGCTAATAAACATTTAATTTTAGGTATTCATGCAGAAAATAATTATATTTGAAGATATTGGATAATTAGGCTTATCATGTTTTTTTCCCCTTTCAAATGAAAAACACGACCACACTGAATTCTGAATGCTGAATTTTTTTCTAAATTTAGCAATATAGTACTAATATATTGTTAAATTTAGAAGAAAACAAAATTCATATAATCAGTAACAATCATATTCCAGACATATATTATTCAAACCACAGTAGAATGCCCTCTTTTATCATCTTATTAATAGATTTGAATTTGCTATTCAAAGACTAACTTAGTTAAGAACAAAAATATACCTTATCAGTTGGTTGACAACTAGTTGATGACTCCTTTGGTCATGGCAAACCATGACACAAAGGAAAAATGAAAAAAAAAATGGCTTTTAGTTCTTTGGGATTCCCCTCACCTTCCAGAGTAACAGTGGTGGAGTGATGGAAAAGGGATAAAGGGTGCTAAAAATCACATTGTTTTATATTATTCATAGACATTAACTTAGCTCTAGGCATTTTAAACATGAAAACTTTTTCCAGTGATCAAAAAAATGACATTATTAGAAGACTGGAACTATAATATGATAATCCTTTTTGGTAGTAAATGAACCCAGAAAATTAAAGGAAGCTGTAACTTGGAAAGATGGCTCAGATTACCTGGCAGAGGTAATAAGGAAGTTGTGGAACTCGTTTCATCTTGTGTCCAAACATAACAAGGACTCATTTCATGGGACCCTCAGTCATTTTGTCTAGTAGTACCCATAAACAAAAACACCACTGTGAAGATATAACAATGTATATGCAACATACAGAATATCAATTACAGAAAATGAAGATGAGGAGGAATTCTAGAAAAATCTTGAAAAGATTTTCCAAATCAAGTCATCATATTTAATGTGAAAATAGGCATGTGAGAGGATGGAAAAACTACGAGAAATGAAAGAAAGGTCAAAGTCTAATAGATTTCTCAGAAACCTTATATTCCTATATAACGGACACTTTCAGAAGAGAGGTGGAAACTGTTGGACATGGTGAACATTGAACAATATCATAAAAAATTAAATCTACTTTAAAGGCAGGAAACAATTGGTCTCTGATGTGAGAGTTATATCTGTGCCCTGGTTAATCAGAGGAAAGGTCAAGACAATAAAAACAGAAGAAAGGTTAAAGATGAGAAATAGATATTATGATCAATGTCAACAGTTTCAACCTGTTCTATTCGAATAAACATTTTGCACAAGAAAATGTAAAACAAAAAAAGGCAAAGATATTGTGACCTGATTATCACCAATTCCTACAAAATTTAACTTATCTAAAAGTCACCACAATAAAGATGCCATAAGAATCAAGAAAACTGACTTACTTAGCAAACACTTGATCTTGCCAAGCAGAAGATGATGGCACCCAATGGATATCGAATTTAGGATACAATTGCATGTATAAAAACACTACCGAGGAAGTTATTAGAATGTTGTAAATAGTATCTCCTTTTAAAATTGTGGAAAGGGAAATAAGTCTACAGATAATTCATTATAAGAACCAAAGAGATACATCATCCCAAGAGCATTCATGAATGAAAGTTGCAGTACGACAATGGATAGAAAGTAAATGGAACTATTTGTCCACACTTCTGCAACAATCTGTTATCAGAATAACAGCCGAACCTCCACCACCACATGTGGACCCTTACGGCTCAGTCTCTAAAGTGCTATATGAATGCATAGAAATGGCATATGGGAGTGGAAAATTGAGAAGAATGATGGGACCAGACAAAATTCAGAGTAAAGAAATCAGTGCTATAGATGACATAGTTTTGAAAGCATTGAGGAAGTGGTGAAACCCTGCAGCATGAATCTTACTGAGACTCTCTCTTGTTTCTATTGTCTCTAGGATAAAATGCAAGCTCCACTTCTGATAATCTGACTCCAGTCTACTTTTCCAGGCTTGCATTAGCATTACTTTTCTTTCTTTACTCTATATTCTAGTCAAATGCTGTGTTTCCACAGGACATTCATTATATTATCTATCTCAGTTCCTTTTTTTGCACAAGCTAATGCCTATTCCTGGAAATAACTTTGTCTTCCTCTGAGAATCTATCATTCCCTTCAACTTTCATCCTAGTGCTGTTTCCTACTGGTGACCTTTCCTGATACTCCTAGGTGCTAGTGCCTGGGCCAGTTTTATTTTCTATTTTTTGTATGTATTTTGTGTTTACTTATATATGCATATATTATACCCCTCCTCTCCCTTCCCCAGTAGAATAGAAGCTCATTTATGGCACGGAACTGATTCAATTTTATTTTTCTATTCCCAGCACCAAGGATAGTTCTTGGTATATAGATGTTTGCTTGCTTGGTTGAACACTGTAAAATATCTCTGGGAGAGGATAACAAAATAATGGAGAAAAACATGGATTATATTTATACCCAGAAATGTCTTGCCTGGAGAACATTAATAATGACTGACACCTACTGCTTTGTTCACTGATGTACTACTACTATTTTCTTATCTTTATAAAAATCTTTGAGAATAGCATGTCCATGTATTGAGATTATACTCATCAATGTGGGAACAGGCAGGCAGTCACAGTGATTCTGATTTTTACAGTTTAAAGAATCCAAATTGCAGGTCACCCTGAAGGAAGTGGAAAGACATATGGTGGGCGCAAGAAGACTGCAGCATATTTTTAATGACATCTTATGCTTAAGAAGGGGCATAAAGGGATGTATCGTGGAAGCTGTGTATGACTGGAAAAGGAGGTAGGCTAGCCATGTGGTAAGAGCAGGGAATAACAGAAGGGCAGGTCAAGTTCTACACTAGTCCCCCTATACTGTAAAAAGATCTGAGTTCCAGGTGGACCTTGTTTGGAAGACATATGGAAATAGGGAAAATATGATGAGAAGAGGAGGAGGAGAAGGAAAAGAAAAAAATAAGGAAGAAAAACAGAAGTAGCAACTGCTAATACTTTACATATATAGAAACAGGCCGTGAGAGATCAAGTGACTTTTCCAGGGATGTATAGTATCTAAGACAGGATTCGAACTCAGTTCTTCCTGACTCTAAGACCAACATTCTGTGTACCACTTACATGGCTGGGTTGCACTCTGTACTAGTGGAGGAAGGTGTCGGTGCCCACGTGAATGAGATCACAGATCTGGTGAATTATTGAAGAAACTGAAACTTGTTTCTAGTAGTCCTGTTATCCAAAACTATAATTATGAGACTATTTAGTAAATTATACAGTGAATACTGTGTTGCCAAGAACTAATTTCCCATCTTATAGATTACATGGTAATTTACTAGATAACTTATCAAGTAATTACAGTGAAAGTTGCCAATTTTAGATACTGTTTAACTGAATTTACTTACTTAATATATCAGCTCACCAGTGCGGGAAACTTAATTCAGCCTTAACTCCAGTTCCTTTGTGATATGGGGATAATAATCTTCCTCCTACCATCTATTAGGGTTAGCATTAGATGATATAACAGAATGCTAGATTTAGAGATGATGTATTTCAACTTCCCCCATAGTCTCTAGATCAGGAAACTGATAATGAATATAAACACCATTTATCAACTATAGAGTCCTATTCAGGAGAAAGATATTAGGGTTGTTAAGGCTGAAATACAGTAATTAGCTTTGTATTTATTGTTTAATTTCCTAATAGCATTTAACTCAAAAGAGAACAAAATATAACTTTCAAGACTCCTACATCTGTATTAAAATTACATAAGGTCCTTTGACAGATGAGACCAGAGATTCACCTTTGTTCAGACATCTCCTGAGGAGCAACATAAAATGATGAATTATACAAGAAGTCTGTTGATCAACTAAGGTGTCCATTGTTGCAATGAGAGGTGATTGTATGTACAGTTCAAATAGAATAAGAAATCGCTTTCAGTGGTCATATTCTCTGTATTCATGTAATTTTTAGCTATGTTGGGGAAAAGAGGAAGAATGAAGAAAGAATTGGACCACAGGTTGGCGTGGAATGGGCATTGATCATTGACAAGAGAAAAGATAGTGTTATTTGATTATTATTTGACTTCTGTTTTCTTTGTTGTGGAGGATATTCGTTGGACAGAACAAAAATGACTATTGGGAGTTGATACCGATGTAAGTAACATGAGAGTACCTAGCCATCTTACTCCATAGACCACACAGTCTCTCCATTCCCTTTTGGGTTTCTTGTAGCTTAGATTCCTCAGACTCTAATTTACAAATTAGAAGTCACTTTACAAATTATTTGTGAATGCTTGCTGTTTGTTTCCTGGACCAGATGAAATAAATCCTAGACTAAAAAAACTGGCAGGTTTGATTGGTCACTGTCAGTAGTCTATGAAAGATTGTGGAAAACAGGGGAGATATCCACAGGATTGAAGTCAATGAGTATTTGTTAAACACTATGCATCATTCTCTGTGATAAGTGCTAGGAATACAAATACAAGCAGAAAGCCAGTCCCTGACTTTAAGGAGCTTGTGTTTTAATGGGGGAGGACAACGCATAAAAAAAGAAGCTTTTTTGGAAAGTGCTGGGGGAGTCAGACAAAGGCATCCAGTATGGGGTTGCAATAAAGTCCAGAGTGCAACCTAGACAGTAACAAGACATGGTTGGCCTGGGTTCCTTCATTAAGTAGAAGTTCTGGGAAGAACCATTAGAAGGAGGGACCACTGGGATGGAGGGTATTTCCAGTGTGGAAATTCCAGGCCTGGAGTGGCTTTAATGTAGGGAAAAACTTTCTAAGAATATTGCTACACTAGAGTGCAGTGGGAATCCTTGGGGTGCTGTGAGTTCTCCTTCACTAATGGTCTTCAAGCAAAAATTCTATTACTGCATATTAGTGTAAGTTAGGGCATTCTTGTTTAGAGGGAAATCACACCAGGTTGTTTATGATGTTTCAAGCTCAGAGATTCTGGGAATCTGATCCATAGAACGTGATAAGGTCTTTTCAAGGAAATTCTTAATCAAACTAACATAAAGGGAATGGAGGAAAAAATGTGCAAGTGTCCAGATTACAAGAACTAGATAATCTATCTAGTTAGTCCTTCGGTTCATATCTTTTGGACAGATGCTGCAGATGGGCAGTAAGCAGAGATCAGAATTGAAAAGTAAGAAGAGGTCCAGATGTTTATTATATTTGAGAAATCACATAGTGACTTCAATAATTTCTGCCACCAGATTTTATCTTCTTCCCACTGAACTTCTGATAATTCTCCAGGAGAATAGTAATATCAGGTGATTTAAAGGCAATAAAAAGATATCTAGTCAGTGTAAACATACTGCAGCAGTAGCATAAAACAAGACATGACATAAAATAAAAACTTGCGAAAATCAGAAGATCAGAAAAAAAATGGACCAGTCATAAAGATGAAGGGAGAGATAGCTCCAATGTGGCACCGTTACCCACGAAGCATTAAGAGCAGAAAAGTGCCAGCCTATGGGCTAGTTCTTCTACGAGGTCTTTTTGGAAAGATATAAGATAAGAATCAACCAGGATAAGAAGGCATAGGGGAATTCTGTTCTGCGCCGGTAGAGATATAACCGTTCTGATGTGATTCAGGCCCATCGAATCATTGCTGCGTACATTCAGCTTAAATCATATTAATTCCTTATCACTCTTCTGAGCCTGCCTTTAAGTTTTGATAGTATGATTATTCCATTATGTTATTATCACAAAAGCTTCAAAAATTGGTATTTACAAAAATTAATTTTCCATAGGCTGCTGATCTATGACTGTCCATCCCTATCAATCATTATGCAATCAATTACCAAGGCTCTAGAGGTCGCAAAACCATTATTAATGATTCCTTGAGATGTTGTAGAGAAATCAAAGTACAAATTATGCCTAAAAATATTATGGTGCATATTCTTAATGAATCATATGATATTGATACTTATCAAAGTGAAAAAATAGGCCTGATATTGTTTATTGATCAGAAGTTATGCAGGGGAAAAGTCATAAAGTAGAAAGAGAAAACTTTCTATCATTACTTCATTCTAAAAGGAAGAGATTTCACATGAAGTTGGGGATACAGTATAACTGACATCATAGTCATTTAAGGGACTGTATTTAGGTCATATTTGAGAATTTTATGACCTCTGAAATACTTTCCACTATTGTTGGTTGAATTTCATAAAAATTAAGAAAATTCAAGTCAATGAAGACAACTTTTATTAAGTGTCTACAGTTTGCAGGGAATTGTGCTGACTAAAGGGGATGCAAAGACAAAGTCCAGAACATCCTTATTCTCTAAGTGCTTAAATTTTACTGGGAGGAATATAACATGCACAGATGAGTATGTACAAAATATTATAAAAATTTTTAATATTTTATTTTTCCCCAATTATATGCAAAAGCAATTTATAACATTTGTTGCTTTTAAAAAAAATTTTGAGTTCTAACTTCTGTCTCTCCTTCCCTCCCTTCCCTTTCCATAAGATGGTAAGCAATCTGATATAGGTTTCGCATGTGCAATCATGTAAAACATTTCCATATTATTCATTTTGTGAAAGAAAACTTGAACAAAACAAAAAAAGAAAGAATGGAAGAAAGAAATAAAAATAGTATGCTTCAGTCTTCATTTAGATGACATCAGTTCTTTCTCTGGAGACAGCATTTTTCATCATGAGTTCTGTGGGATTGTCTTAGGTCATTATATCACTGAGAATAGCTAAGTCATTCACAGTTGTTCATCATGTACCATTGCTGTTACTGTGTACAATATTCCCTTGATTCTGCTTACTTCACTTTGTATCAGTTCACATAAGTCTTTCTAGGTTTTTCTGAAGTCATCCTGCTCATCATTTCTTATAGCACAGTAACATTCCATTACAATCGTATACCACAACCTGTTCAGCCATACAAAGTAATTTCAGGAGGGTGAGAGTACTTGTCGCTGGTAGGAGTGGAAAGAAATCAGCAAAGTCGTTTTAGAAGACATGGGACCTGAATTAATCCTTTAAAGAAGGTGGGGGCTTTAAGAGGTGGAAATGAAGATGTAATACATTCTGGAGATGGATACAGAGTCATAACTATGCCTAGGTAATAATGGGCTCTTTTGCATAGCAGTGACATCTGGTGGGGGAGGTGCTTCCTCCTCACAACAGAAGCTGTATCTTCCTCATACGTTGTAGTCCTTTACTGGGTAGATCCCAGCCTGGCTACAAGCCTGGGGTCCCATCACTATGGTGTCTGTACCCTATGACCATTTTCCCTCCTTATATCCCCCCAGGTCACAGAGTGTCAGGTACTGTCAGCTCTACCACAAGGGTACAGACAAGAGTCTTTGGAAGACAAGTCATTATCTTTCCTGTCTGTACTTGGGGATAGGTATATTTACCCAACTCTGCCCCTCCCAGGCTTCACCCTTGCAACCAAATTTACTGGAGGCATAAGAATTTTGCTTTTGCTCTGCATTGAGGATAGCTTGTAGAAAAGAACTGACAATGTTGTGATAATGAGTAGCTAGCTTTCCTCAATGCCAAGAAGACCTGGGCTCAAGCCACGTGTCTGATGCCCAGTGGCTGTGTGATTCTGGACTCGCTACTCAATCTCTCAGTGTCCTAAGTAACTTTCAAAATGTAAGCTACCAGTCTGCACTGGCAGATGGCATTGCCTCACCCAAGAATTCCCTTTTCCCGTGAAATCATCTTATCATCTTGTAGGTTAATTTAATGTATATTTTCCCTAATGAAATATGCATTTTGAAAATATAAAATTTTAGTAGGGGAAATATCAGTCATATCAATATTATTTTCTTCTAGGTTGTTTCTTTTTTTTCAATTAACAAGCACTTATTTTCTTTCCCTCTCACCACTGGAAAGAGAAAAACCAAACCCTTGCAACAAATATGCATAGTCAAGCATAACAAATTCCCATATTGACCATATCCAAAAATATGTATCTCATTCTGTATTATTTCGTACATCACTTCTCTATTGAGATAGCTATAATAGGATGAAAAATACCATCCACCTCTTGTTTTATTTACATTGACACCATAGTATTACTAATTTTATTTTATATGTTAGACTCTGACTTTTAGTTTACCATTTTAACAAAATTGCGTGGTACACCCTGCTTCTTTTTTTTAAATTAAATTATTTTATTTGTTTTCAGTGTTCTACAATCACTCCCATATATATTAGATTTTTTTCCTCTCCCTCCCCCTGACTCCCCCATCTCTCCCCACTCCCTCCCTGAGACAATGTACAATCTTATATAAGTTCTACATGTACATTCTATTAAATATATGTTGCAAGAAGAATTAAAATGTATGGGAGAAACCATAAAACAAAATACAACAAAACATAATGCAAGCAAAAATGGTCTGCTTCTATCTGTGATCCAATTCCATAGTTCTTTCTCTGGATGTGGAAGGCATTTTGCCTCGAGTCCATTGGAAATTTTTTAAGTCCTTGCATTGCAACTAAGTACTAAGTCTACCAGAAAAATTCATCACACACTGTGGTTGTTGCTGTGTATAAAGTTCTCCTGGTTCTGCTCCTTTCACTCAGCATCAGTTCATATAAGTCTTTCCAGGCCTCTGAAGTCTTCCTGTTCATCATTTCTTATGATGAACACAGTAGTATTCCATTACATTCATATACCACAATTTATTCAGTCATTCCCCGATTGATGGGCATTCCCTTGATTTTCAGTTGTTGGCCACCATAAGGAGAGCTGCTATAAATATTTTTGTACATGTGGGATCCTTTCTCATTTCTCTGACCTCTTTGGGATAGAGTCCCAGAAGCGATATTGCTGGGTCAAAGGGTACGCACATTTTGTACCCATTTGGACTTTATTCTTGGTACATCCTACTTCTTGACCTCTTGTATAACTTCACCCATGCACTTCAATGGATCCTTCATCTTTTGCTTTTGTCACATGCAGGGTGTTGATGGGATACATAAACAAAGGATCTAAGATTCAGAGCTGTCTCCTAGTCTGCCAAGGCTGGAACTGTTTTGTCTTGATTTTTCTAAGCCACCTGTCATTTTCTGATTACATTTTTATTTTTGACAGGCACCTCGTGGAGTGTTTGAAGAAATGAAATACTTGGAGCTTATGATTGTCAATGATCATAAAATGGTAAGCAATGGCAGGATGCCATGCTTTGTGACTAATGTAGCAAAAAAAAATTTTTTTGACTTTCCAGCTAATCATTATCTGTTGCTTGTTGAGAAAAAGACTGCTCTTAAAAATCTTCTATTCTTTTTTTAGAGATAACTTCAAAAGCCATTTTAATGACTTTCAATATATCTTATGGTGTTTGAAAATGAGTTTTTATATTATCTACACATCTTCATACTTTTTCCTATTATTATAATCATGATCAAGAATGAGATTTATTCTTAATGAGCAATATCTTATTGTTCTTCAGTTTCACTCAGTGTAATCTTTTGATACTCATCAATTTATTTTTAGCTGTTGTCTTTTATTTTTTCTTTTATTTCTTGCCTTTACTCAAATCTGTTTGATATCCCTAACCCACCCTATAGAACACCTATAAGCTATAAACTTGGTTTTAAAAATTAAATATTTTGGTATTTATATTTCAATATAATCTATTTCCTTTGTAATCCTGTTTATTTTATATATTGAAAAACATTATCTCGAGAAGACGCCTATAGATTTCTCTAGACTGTCATAGGGTATGATACAAGTAAGCTGAAGAATCCTGGTCCTAGAGTTTGTTATAGGTTGTGGTAGATAATTTGTGGCATATAGTTGGCCATTGGATGATGATTTCTTATTTTTAACCATAGCAACTCATAAAACCATCAGCTATGCTATGGAGGAGTTGAGATCTGTATTGGTGAAGGGAATAACTACACAAGTGAATTCAAGGATCTTTTGAAATATGGAAGTACACATCTATATAGCAAAGGCAAAAAATGGCCATAGTTATTTTAAGGTATTGTCCTGTGTCTGTGACTAAAAAAGTGAGAATCCCCATGGTGTTGACATCTCTGGTGTTGTGTAAATTAATGTGTAATAAGTTGCAAAACATCCTAAGGAGAATGATCAAAACCTAAGCCTTAAGAACACACCATCTAAGGATCAGTTGAAGGAATTGGCGATGTTTAGTTTGGAAAAGAAGAGAACGTAGGGAGGAGCATATTTGCTTCCTTTGAGTATTTGAGATGCCTTCTATGGCAGAAGGATTGGACTTTCCCTGCTTGGCCTCAAAGTGCAGTATTGGGACCATGGGGGGAAGGTGCACGGCCAAATTTAGTTAAGAAAGGAAAAGGTAAGGATGGATTAGATGATCCCAGAGCTCCATTTCTGATCTGAGAAGTTCATGATTCTGAGTTGTCTGCATCTGAATCTGCACCTAAATCAGCCCAATTGTGGAATTATTCTTGCACTTATCCCACAGAGGTAAAAAAGTGCGCCATCACTTTTTGAAGATGCAGATTTCATGATCACTTTCTTAGCTCCCTTTTCTACTCTAAAAGCCTTGGCTGGTGGAGCACCGTTCTAGTTGTCTTTTTCTTCTTCTCCCCAAGGTAGTTGGGTGTGACTTGAATGACTTGCCCAGGGTCACTTGGCTAGTGTCAATTTTCGGCAGCAGATTTGGAATTCCAGTCCCCCGAACTCTGGTGCTGATGTTCTATCTACTTCAGGTCCTATCTGCCCCATACTTTTCTAGTTTTAAATGAAATTCTTTCCAAGATGCAGGTTTGAAAGAAAAGAAGGTGCAATTTAGAATAGAATGAGAGAGGTTGGCAATTTTCAGTGACAGAATGCCATTTTGAATAAGGGAGGAGAAAACATCCATTCACAAAATGATTTTTAAAACATGAGTTATCAAGTGTTGGACCGCACATCCTGGATGCAGGACAATAGATAAAAAATAGCTATGGACATATTTCTGCCTCCATTGCATAAATGTGACTGTGCTGAAATTACTTTGACCATGTCTTTAATGTTTCAAATGACAAATATTACCACTGGCCTTATTCACTTCTAAGACTTAGAAAATGGCTTCGTAAGTTACTGGACTGATAACTTCAATGGCTTGAGCTCTTCCTGACCCCCACAACTTAAAACCACTATTGTTATGTCTTGCTTTTAAAGTCAGGAAAAATAATGATGAAAGCTTTTGCCTCTAAAGTAACTCCTAATGGGGAAGGGAGAAGTGACAGCAAGCATTTATAAAGCACCTACTGTGTGCCTCCTAGTCACTATGTCCAGTGATTTATACAGAAATCTCATTTTATCTTAGTCATTATGACATTACATAAAGAAAAGTTTAAGGTAGCTTTGCTTAATATTTTTATAGAAACAATAATTTTAATAATTTTTTCCCAATGAATGATTCAGACAGCATATTTTTTTTCCCTTTTTTTAAAGGTCTTTTATTTACTATAGTTTTCTGGAAGTTATTCTAGATACTTGTGTAAAAAATCATTTTAGTCCCATCAAAATCTGGAAGTCCTACATCCTTAAATCTTTGTGAGTCATTTTAATTATTTGCAGATCTATTGATCAAGTCTGTATCTGCTAGCCATCTTTGAAAGTGGTATGTAAAAATGATGTTTTTGCTGATTTAAGTGTCTTGGGTTTTTTGTTTTTGTTTTGGGGTGTGTGTGTGTGTGTGTGTGTGTGTGTGTGTGTGTGTGTGATGGTAAAGCTCTGACAAAGAAAATGAATATTGGCAGTATGCCTATTTCCTTAGGTAATAATAAGGTTTAAAACAGGGGAAGATAGGTCCAAGTAGATTTCTGTAACTCACTGAACAACTGTAATTTTTGTAGGTCATTGGATCTAAAATTATAATATCTCTGTTCTAAAGTGGGCTATCTTGTAGACTCTAGGGGAGCAAAATTGACTATGTTAGTTCAGTTTGAATATTTTCTATATTCAACATTAGCATTTTCTCTAAAGACATGTATAGCAAATACAGGCATTAATGTGTATATTTACTGTACATATGCCATATTCAGTTATCTCTGGGGTTGTATACTCAGTACAAAGACTCATAGATTTAATATGGAAAAGGACACTGGGGACTATCTAGTACAACCTTCATTTTATAGATGAAGTGAATGATGGCCTGGAGAAGTTAAAAGGACTTGTCCAAGGTCATACAGGAAGTAAGCATCAGACTTGGGGTGGGAACCCAAGTCCTCTGTCTCCAGAGCCAGTGTTCTTTTTACTATTACATTCTGCCTCCAGTAAACCAGAGTTGATATCAAAGGATTTAAATTTAAACATTAGGGAGTAAAGCTTAAGTGGGATAATTAATTTTTGGTTTCCTACTACCTGGTAATTTGTTGGGTCTTTAATATTAGCATCAACCTTTATTCATTGAATTATAGAATGTTAGCGGAGATTGAGATTCTCTTAAATAGCTCAGCTGAAAGAGCTGAGAGCTTCTTTCACTGGTGTTTTGCTAGTTAGAATCAAAAAGTAATTTACTTTTTTTCAAAAGAAGATATTTCTAAAAGATGATGTTTCAGTTGAGAATAAAGACCAAAGGCAAATACGCTGTTTTAAATGCAAATTATATTTAAGTAATCAGAGGTTATGAAAGCAAACTTTTACCCCCTTAAATTAGAAATGACCATTTTTCTCATATAAATAATTTAGACTTTCTACACGCCAGAAAAGGAACTGTTTTCCTATATTTGCATTTAAAGTTGCTTTTTTGTGCAGACTAATCTAATACTGGTTTCCTGACAATTGTGGATATTTTGTCTTCATGAATACCAGAGTCTCCTGTTGTGTTTCAATTAGGAAAGAAAAATTGCATAATTTTGAAGTAAGCTTCTTAGTACCGGGCCAACAGAAACTAATTTCTGAACCTATTTGGGCCTTGAAAGTAGTTCATCGGGGTTTTATTGTAACATTCAGCTAAAAATAAATACTCAGAATCCCTGGTCCAAGAGGAAATTAGTTGAGATATTCTAAAGTGAATAAAGAGCCCAGAGTTATACCTGCAGCCTACTTAATTATAGAGCAGTACTGAGAAACTTGTGATACAAACTCCAAGAGGATTAAATTTAAACTACCTTTCTTTGTTCTTAAAAAAAAAACCAAAACACCCAACCTTGTTATACTCTTCAGAATTATGAACTGCACTCTCAAGCAGGGTTCTTAGCATTCTGTGTGTTGAGCACCCCATTGTGAGTCTGATGAAGCCTATGGACCCCTTGTTTTTAGATGCATAAAACAAAATACATAGGATTATAAAGGAAACCAAATATAGTGAACCCTCTCTTCCCTGACCCCCTCCCACCCATGGCTCTCTCACTCTCTGTCTCTGACCAAGTTCACATGCCCCAGGTTAGGAACCGCTTCTTAAAGGCTTCTTAGGAATCTCTATGGGGAAGTTAAAAAGTCTGTGGACATAATAAGATTTTACCTCCATTTGCAGAAAGTGTCTTATTTGCAGCTTGACAAATAAGATTTGCTCAACTTCAGATAAAAGCTTGATTCAAAGGCTTAAAAGCAATTTAGTGAATGAAAATCCCCTTTCAATAAGGTTAAAACAGAGTAAGATGATTTCATTATACATGCTTTTTCAGAGTCATTAGATATCAATAGAATAGAGGACATTGATTATAAATCTTAGAAAGGATAAAAAGATAAATACATGGTAATTTTTAAAAAGCATTTATTATGTTCTTAGCAGTACTATGTTAACTATCAGGGATACAGTGAAAGGAAAAAAAATCCTTTCTCTTGAGGAATGATCCTAGGATCGTATATTCAGAAATGGAAGGGACTTTAGAAGCCTTCATTTTGATCTTAGTGTAGTCCCCTCGTGATCCTTGGACTTGGATCACAAAATTAGTGAGCACCAGAAATGGAACATGAACCCAGGTCCTTTGACTCTAGGGCCATTGTTTTTTCACTGTAACATGTTACCTCCCATAAAATGGATCTGGGAACATTTTATTATTCAGAATCAATTCTATCTTAATGGAAATGTAGCACTGCTATACCAGCAGATGAACTTAATACTTTTCCTTTATGATTTCTCTTTCAAAAACTCAAATCTTAGGAATGAACTCAAAATTAAAAGCAAACTCTGTAGGTTTCTCAGAATTCCCTTCATGCACAGAAGTTGGGAGAGAGATATTAGCTGGAATTTTATATAAATAATTTTGCTAGGCAATCTAAAATGCCCAGATCTTTCATGTAGCGTCTGTTCAACTAAATATGAATTGATTAAATTGCTCAGAAAATAATTGGTCATGTATTCATCATGCAGTTCAATAATGCTGTCTCATGACTGGGGTTATGATAGGTGTGCATATGTATTATATGCATATAATATATATGCATTTAATATAAATCCAAGTCATTATTAATTCTTCATTTCTATTGAGCTCTACTCAACAAGAGACAAAACCAGATTTTTGTGTCAAGTTACATAAAACAATGTGACATTGAATAATATCCACAGTTAAGTTATATCTAGGGCCAACAGTTACTACAATATTTTGAGCCAAAATATTATTCTCGTTGATTCCATGAACAAAAACAGTTTAGTTTTTAATATCTATAGTGTGCTTGGTGTTAAAACATATGCATACAATGTACTTATGAAGGAGGCCACATGTTGAAGAGAATGAGAAACCATTATAAAATAAAGTTTATTAAGTATACAGAGAGTGTTAGGGCTGGCTGTTTTTTTGGGAAGAGTTTTCTGCTTTTTGTGTCCTCAGAAGTCAAGATGACCTTGGGAGTACCCTAAAACAGGTAATATTTGAAATCATAAATGTGAAATGTTCAGTGAATATTGACATATAACAGAAAGCGCAGATATGAGGGTTAAAGAAGGTAATAGAAACTTTGAGACAGGGTCAAAAATTGAAAGGAAGTCAGGGAGAGCTAAGATGAGGACTGGAAAGAAGCCATTGTCATTTGTATTGCTGATGGCAACAGTTCCATTGGAGTGGTAGGAATGGAAGACTGATTTCAAGATGTTAAGGAAAGCATGAGTAGTGAGGAAGAAATGGTAGTGAGGTGTTGGGCATGGATAACTTTTTTCAAGAAGATAAACAGTGAAGGGGAGGAGAGAGAGGAGATGGTAGCTTGGAAGTTTTTATAGGATTGGAGAGGAATGAGAAGCAATGTGGTATCACAGGGAATCAATGTGTTACCATGGGAAGAAGTCTGGTACCATGGGAGGCAATGTGGTATAATGATAAAAACACTGACTCTGACATCAGATAATCTAGGTTCAAATCCTGCACTTGATTTACTAGCTATGTAACCTTAACAAATCACTTTAGCCTCTCTGGGCCTCAGTTTCCTCATCTGTAAAATGAGGGGGTTGAAGGAGATAGCTGCTGATGTCCTGCCTAGGTGAAAATCTATGATCCTATATGAGAAGGAACTGATAGAGAGAGGATGACTAATTGAGTTAGATCCTAGAAGTAGATAAGAGGGAATGGGATCAAGTTTCTAGGCTGCGTACATTTATTGTAACAGGGGCCATTTGGAGAATACAATTATTTGGTTATTTCCATTGTGTTGCATTAATTTCAATCAATAAGCACTTATTAAGCATTTACTATGTTCCAGGTATTGTGGTAAGCCTGGGGATATAAAGAAAGGTAAAAACAGTCCCTTTTCCTCAAGAAATTTCCATTCTTTTGGGGGAAACAACATGCAGATAATATGATGCTTATAAGATATATCAACACTAGTTAGTATCTAATTCATAGGTACAGGTACTAGCAGTTGTGGGGACTTGGAAGATCTCTTGGAGAAAGTGAGATGGCTCTTATAGGAGGCCAGGGAAGTAAAAGCCTAAGTGAAGAGGGAGAGCATTCCAGGCATGGGGGATGGCCAGTGCAAAAAGCACAGGACAGGAGAAGGTAGGTTCTGTGCATGTATAAACCAAGAAAAGAAAAGAAAAGTTTGTGAAATTGTGAAGAGAGCAAGAATTGTTCTTAAAACCAGTGTTTATTATTTACATTTATTGTAGAAAATAACCATGTGAGAGAAAACTAACCCATCACTTCTTTGACTAATATACCCTAACCATCCTTGGTCAGAGAAACCTCCTGTCTATGTAGACTCATGGTGCTACCAGAGTGCCTTTGGCTTAGTTGTGAATGAAGGCTGTCACCAACAGATTACACTTCAAAACAAACAACCCAGTTTTGTGTGCATTTTATTTGTTCCCCTTCTGTGATAAGGAACCAAGAAAGAAACGTTTTCAACCACCAGTAGAGGGCAGATTCTGCCTATACCAGAATTCTGTTTTTTAAGGAATTCTAGAATTTGAACTCTTTTAATAGTGCTCAAATTAAATTAGTTACCTTTTAGATCCGACAAGATATAATGTGATTTTTCTTCATTTTCTATTAATGATTTCGGTTTTTCCAAGAGAACGCTCCATTTTTAGCTAAATCATCCTGATTATCACTTTAAATTTTGCATACACGATAATCTTTAGTTATCAAAATAGGATGGTCATCCTTTGCCTCACTTCAAAAGCAAAATGATTCTTTGAAACAATATACCCAAATTATTGCCAAATGTATTCTATATCTGAGTCCGCGGTACTATCACCAAAGCATGTGATGATAATAATAGCTAATGTTTACGTTGTATTTTCAGCTTAGTAAAGCATGTTAGATATATTATCTTAACAATATCCCTGTGAAGTAAGTGCTGTCACTATTCTCATTTTAAAGATCAGAGAAATGAGGTGGAGAGAGATTAGGTGACATGTGTAGGGTCACACAGCTAGTAAATGTCTCAGGCAAGATTTGTACTCAGGTTTTCTCAAGGCCAGATCTGACATTCTAGCTGCTATACAAACATATAGCACTTTACATACGTTTTCCCTTTTGTTATTTGCTCTAATTCTGTGAAGTAGAAACTATGGATATTATTGTTATTACCAGAGGAAATTGAGAGTCAAAGCAATGAAGCGACTTAACGTTGGTCACACAGTATCAAAGGTAGAATATTTGTTTTTCTTAATACATCTCACCTGTCATAATTCCACCAGCTTCAGTGTCCTCTACAAAATCACCTTCTATATGTTTATTTTTATATGTCTCTGTCTGTGTACCTATGTTTCTCTCAACAGAATACAAGTTCATTGAGAGCAAAGACCAATTCACTTTTATCTTTGATTGATTGATGTGAGGAATTTCTACATATACTTTTGAATGACTTTCAAAATTTTTGGAGGGGTAAAAGCACAGCTTTTATTGTTGAAACTCCTTTGTAACTAAATCTACATTTAGGAATTGAGGGCATGGGGTATAGAAAACATGCCACATTTCCTGCAGTGATTTGTGTTGTCTTGAAAGAACTATTGGGGTGGGGGAGGGTTAATGAAGGATGGTTGGTTGGAGTTCTGTATTTTGCCAGGAAGAGCTCATTAAGGGATAGAAGTCTATCTTCAGAAAGTAATTCTTTCATGGTTAATGAAGGATGGTTGGTTGGAGTTTTGTATTTTGCCAGGAAGAGCTCATTAAGAGATAGAAGTCTATCTTCAGAAAGTAATTCTTTCCTCCCATGAAGTGCTTTCAAGCTTGTAAGCACTTATAATCATTTTCCTAATGACCAGGATGACAGATTTCATTGGCTTATCTTCAAAATGTAACAAATAGTTAAAACCCTATTAATCTTCATACCTTGATGTGTAGTTATGTGTATATACATGTTTATGAGGATGCCCAGATTTTCACAATCTGAGTTGTGTAGGTATGAGAATGAGAGTGAACAAACTGAAATCTCTCTTCCCCTACTCCCTTTCCCCAATGGTGTGAAAAAATGAATTTTAGCTCAGGAGTTCCTAAAGAGTACGACTTTAAAATTTTTTGCTATTGGATACAAGATATAATGAGAGGGGCTTGATTTTAAGAGGAGTTTTAAAAATAAATGGACCACATACCAGATATGTTGCTGGCAACAGTACACTTTCCAGGTAGCTGATTGGACCAAGGACTTGGAAGAAAAATTTAATCTGTTTTCAGGTAACAGGAGGGACCTTTAAAAGGACTTTATTTATTTTTGAGACATCTGATCTCTTTAAATGTTCTGCATGTAGTAAAGGAAACTCATTTGGATAAGAAAAAAAATTGGGCAGTTTCTTCATTAGAAAGTTTTCCCACCTTCTTTGTCTGAGCAAAGATAAATTTAAGCCTTAATGGACTTAAACTTTAAAAGATTTAGGCACCCTTTTATTATTGAAAGAAATCATTCTAAGAACTATTGCTTGACGTATTGTAAAAGTGAAATAATGCACCTATTCTTGTAAGAGGTAGAGGCTGCAGTGTGGATTTTCTGTGTCTTTTATATAAAGATTTGTGGAATCATAATGGAGCACCCACCTGTGGAGGAATATCAGTTTGCTCATACTATGTCTGACAGCTTAATAGTCAAGAATTTATAAAAAGATTTTTGCATGTTGCAAATACTTGGATGTTTGTTAAAATTAGAGTCGCATATAAAATAAATGATAGACCTCTTCTTTGCACTTTTAGTCAGTTCTCAATAAGCTGTGATTGATCCTTTCTCCTTTGGTTTCTTCATGAACTGATATTGATTTGAGTATATTTCTTCAATCAACTGAGATAATATTTGTAAAGACCCTGGCACATAATAGGCACCTAATAAATACTTGATTACTTCTTTTCTTCCCTGAAATATGATTAAAACAGTTTTTAAAAACTTATTATGTTACGTATAGTTTATGTGGCATATAACTATATCTACATTAATATAGAGATATTTATATATTCTCCATAGTATATTGCATGCACACATGATACAAAGTGTCTCAAAAGTCCTAAGAAGTACAGTAAGACTTTTGGCTCAGCAGGGATGCTGTGGTCAAAATGCTTCTCCTGGGAAAGCAGAGAGAACAAACATACTTGGCATACAGAGGGAAGTTGAGATAATGTCAGAGCAAGAGAACAACATGTATTTAATAATAATAAAGAAGCTGGGCATTCAGCTAAATAATTTTATTCTATCAAATAGGCTTTAGGTCCAACAAAGAAGTAGAATATAAAAATTAATGTAATAGGTTGAATATAAAAATATTTATTAGCAACACAAACACAGTTGGAATTTTAGATTTATACCATATGTTAATGGTGTATGTGTGTATATATAGTTAGATAGGTAGATAGATATAGATATATATCTTTATGGATTGCAAAATGCTTTACATAGATGATTGTTTTATTAAAAGGCACCTGGAAACTGAGGAATATCATTTTAATTACTCTTTAGATTTTAATCATTATTTATTTTTTATTTCAGTACAAGAAATACCGTTCTCATGCACATACCAACAATTTTGCCAAGTCTGTGGTCAACCTCGTGGATTCTGTACGTATCAGCATTTATCTTGAACCCATTCTTATGGTGGTGAAAGGGTTTTTGATGACAATTTTGTTTCATGTTGCTTCAACTGAGAACAAGATCTATAACAGACACACTTTTAGTAGTTTCCCAAAATATATTGTGTTTAAAACTGGCAAGTTCCTGACTCAGGAGGTAAAGAAATTATTTGGTTGTCCATAGAATAATTTTGGAGATGGATCATTGCCCAAAAGCTAGGTTAAATCAAGATAAATTATTTCAGAAAGCCTACAGGAGTTATTAAATTCCAAAAGTAGAATTTATTGAGTGTGTAGGAAATGCACTAGATAAATATAACTGTCACCAATAGGGAGAATATCTTCCTTTTCCCCCACTTTAAAATGATTTTTCAACCACAAAATCCCTCTAATTTGAGCATCAAACTCTAACAAATAATATTGTGAAAGCATATCTAACTCTATGTTATATGAATTAAAGGGTATTGTATCTAACCCTGCTAGTATATATAGAAAACCAATGGAGTTGAAAGTTCTGGTGGGAAAAAAATCTATTTTTAAGTTGTATGTAAGAATATAAAAATATTATGTATAGTTGGGATTGAAACTCTGAGAGAGTTTTGATTAAGGAGACAGTCAACTGGTTTGATGAATTCATTTAATTTTAACTAATTAGTTTTTCTTTGTTCTTGAGTTGTTTCATTTGTATCTGACTCTTCATGACCCCATTTGGAGTTTTCTTGGCAAAGATCCTGGAATAGTTTGCCATTTTCTTCTCTAGCTCATTTTTTTGAATAGATAAGGAAAACATGGTTAAGTGATT
Source organism: Bettongia penicillata ogilbyi (assembly GCA_023548195.1). Taxonomy (NCBI): domain Eukaryota; kingdom Metazoa; phylum Chordata; class Mammalia; order Diprotodontia; family Potoroidae; genus Bettongia; species Bettongia penicillata. The sequence continues at coordinate 17,341,666 of JAJHZJ010000200.1, forward strand.
TGCCCACGGTCACATAGCTAAGAAGCGTCTGAAGCTGGATCTGAATTCAAGAAGATGAGTCTTCCTGACTCCAGGCCTACTATATCCACTGTGCCACCTACATACCGTTAGTTTTTCTAGTAAAAATTGACTTTTTTAATTGTTGAAATGAATTACATAAGATGATGGATGAAAATTTTTTGACGATTGAAGTTATAATGAAAAGTGATTTTTTTTTTTGGAAAAGGATGTTTGGTAATGTTTCAGCATAATTATCTTTGCTTATTTTACAGAATGAAAAACGAAACCTTCCTCTTAAAAAATTGTGCTCTTCTTTTTTTACAACACTTTCATTTACAAATATATTCCTCTGTCCTCATTTTCCTTCCTAGAGAGCAACAGCTCTCTAAATAAAAAAGAGGGAAAACAAGTATTTCGATATGGTGAAATTAACCAACACATCAACCAAGTAGGACAGTGTAGTCATTGTTTCATAACCCTAATTCCTCAGCTCCTGAGAAGAAAGGAGAGGGATTATTATTTTCTGTCTTTCACTCTTTTTTCTTTTTTTATTGTAATTACAATGTTTATTTCTATTTGTATTGTTTTATTCATTGTGTATATTGTATTTGTAATTCCACTTTACTTTGTATCAATACTTCTTTATGTTCTTCATGTTCCCTTTTTTTGTGTGGTTAAGGAAAAGTTAGTATTCTGTTACATTCCTATGCCACAGTTTGCTTCATCATTCCACAATTGACGGTTACCTATCTTATTTTTACTTCTTTGCTGCTATACAAAAATGCTGCTATAAATATTTTGGTATATGTTGGGCCTTTCTTTTTCTGTCTTTGACATCCTTGGGTTATATATCTAGCAGTGGGACCTCTGCCACAAAAGGTATGAACATTTTGGCCATCTTCTCAGCATTATTCTAAATTGTTTTCCAGAATTTTTGGATAGCTCCACCAATAGTGTATTAATCTGCCTGTTTTTCCGCAGACTCTCCAACTTTGACTTTTCCCATCTTTTGTCATGTTTTCCAATTTGTAGGGTATGATATAAAACCTCAGAGTTGTCTCGAATTCTATTTCTCTTATTGTTGGTCTAGAGCAATCTTTCATATGGTTTTTAATAGTATACCATTCTTTTGAAAATTATTTATTTATATCCTTTTAACTCCTGAACTTATATGACCATAGTACCTTCTAATATCATATATCTGTTGTATGTCAAACCTTTATCTGAGAAATTTGATGCCAACATTCGATAGCTTTCCTTCTTGTCCTGGTTGTATTGACTTTGCTTGAGCAAAACTTTTAAATATCATATAATCAGCATTACCTATTTGATCTTTCATGATTACCACTATCATTGATCTGCTTAAGAAGTCTTCCTTTGACCATAGCTGTGAAACATACTTGATCTTGTTTTCTTCTGATTTTTTTTATGGTGTGACTAATATTGAGTTCACATAACTATTTCAAACCATTATAGTACATAGTATAAAATGCTAATCTAACCCTAATTTCCTCTGGATTGCTTTCCAGTTTTCTAAAGTATTCTTGTCGCATCAATTTTTTTGTCAAGTAATTTATGTTTTCAAGTTTATCAAATATTGTTTATTTTTTTCTGATTCTTCTTTAATCTATTCATTACTTTTCAATTTTTTTTGCTAGTATCAAGTACTCTTGATGATTACTCATCTTGCATATAATTTGAGGTCTGGAAATGATGTTTCACCTTTGGTACTACTTTTAAAGTTATTTCCCTTGAGATGCTACACCTTTTGTTTCTCCAGGTGAATTTGCAAATGAAATATTCCAAGGAATAGACACTTCCTAATTTTACGATATATTGTTTGCATTAAGAATTATTCCTCATGTTATTTATAAGATATTGCAACTGATACTAATTTAAAATATATTTAAATTTAATTAGCTTTTGATGTCATGTAGTAAGAGGAACCATTGATACTTCAAGCTAATTAAGGTAGGGTAACTTCCCCTACCCCCATTTCTAGTTCTCTATTTACATTAACAGTTGGAGGATTAACTTTCTTATAGAATAAACAACAGACAATGACTGTGTGGTTCTGCTATTCACAAACTGGATGTATAATAGGGAAAGTAAGTAATATAATGTTGAATTATACTTGAATACTTTCAAGATCTGTGGTACCATCTACCACAAAATTTGTGGCATGATTCATTCAGCAGTCTTTTTGCAGCCAAAGAAATCATCACTTTTCTTGCTGAACCTTTCTAAACTTAACTAGGCTGATGCACAGACAGCAGGCCTATAATGTGTTGTCAGGTTTATTCTCTAAGCTTTTCCATCTTGGTAGGACCTACAGGTGTTTATACTATGCTATAATACCTTTGTGAATCGATAGTCACATTCTACCATGAGATCCTGGGTCTTTGTGGTTCTTCCCATGCTTTGCTACTCAGTCTTAGGCCAAACATCTTCCCTCTTTGTAGCCAATTTCTTGTCCTTTTCTACTTTATAGGTTATTGATAACTTAGGCTATAAAAAGGTACAGAATAAAAATCATTACTGATTTGATAGTAAAGTTTTTCTACTTGAAGATCAGAATCTTCTTATGTCACATATTATATAGAAGTTATTTTTTTTCTGGAGAAGAAATAATATGATATATTTTGGGAATTGTATCTCAATATTTTGAGCTAATGATTTCCCATTGTTTCCCTCCCGCCTTACCCGTCTTGTCTTTCCACTGACTGATTGGCTAACTGTGCATGTTTGACCCAGTGTTCTACTCCTGTGCCTGTCCTGTCTTTGCTCTCAGATTTACAAGGAGCAGCTGAATACGAGGGTGGTATTGGTAGCTGTGGAAACATGGACAGAGAAGGACTACATTGACATTCGATCTGACCCTGTCCAGATGCTCCATGAATTCTCCAGATACCGACAACGAATAAAGCAGCATGCGGATGCTGTTCACCTCATTTCGTAGGTGCCATTTCATGACTTTGCCATAGGCGTATGGTGTCTCCCTTACCTGATTCACTCTATTTTGGGCACAGGAAGTCACTTCCTATAGCAAGCACTTCTACTCTCATCCTCAGGTTGCACAGTAGAAAGAGCCCTAGGTTAGAAGTCAGGAAGACTTGAGCTCAAATCCAACCTCAGATATTTACTATAGCTGTGTGATCCTGGACAAGTCACTTCACCTCTGTCTGCCTCAGTTTTCTCATCTGTAATAATAGCACCCACCTCTTAGAATTGTTGTAAGGATCCAATGGCACATAGTGGGTGCTTAATAAATGCTTGTTCCTTTCTCTCCCCCCAGCCCCAGTCAGAAGGCAGCATTTCTTCCAACTTGTTAATAATAAAATAATAATTGATCTTTTCCATGTAGAACTCAACATACTATTTTGTTTCATGTGCATAACCACCTTGTGGGATATGCAGTGCAAATATCATTATCCTCATTTCACAGGTAAGGAAATGGAGAATCAGACTACTGAAGCAACTTGTTCAAGTGAAGTGAAGGAGCTAGGGTTCTGATACCTAGTCCTAGGGCTTAGTTTGGACTATTTGTGTTGAGTCTGTTATATTCCTTCCAATAGCTCATTAAAGTATTATCTAATCTATTAGTTACTTGAAAATAGGAGCTATGTTTCATCCATTTTTATATACCTCACTGTCTGGCATAGTGCTTCGCACATAGTGGGAACTCCAAGAATTGCTGAATGAGTGAATGATACTGTAGTCTGTATGAATGGGCTAAAGACAGGCGTTTTAAACTATAATATGTGCATATGGGTATAAGGATCCAGGAGAGTTAGCCAACCTTTCAACAAGATCTCCTTTTCTGTATTGAATGTGGACAGTGACTTTGAATTATAATACTGCTGAATAGATGAAGCACTGAACTGGGTATCATATATGATTTGGGTCTCTGTGGTTCTTCACATAATTTGTTATGCAGTCTTAGGCAAAACATCTTACCCCTTTGTAGCCAGTTTCTTGTTCTTTTCTACTTTACAAGTTATTGAGAGCTTAGGCTTTAAAAAACTACAGAATAAAGATCAGTACTGATTTGGTAGTAAAGTTTTTCTTCTCTGTGAATAAAGAAATTTGAGGTCAGAGTCTTCTTATATCATTTATTATAAATATCTCATATGTGAATACTGTACTTGGAGGTCTTTTCTTTGGTTTTTGCTTGTAGCCAAGTATAGGTAAATAAAAGCAACTAAAGCAATGAAACATTCTTTTTTCTGTGAAAATTTGAATTGATCTGAGTTTATTGAAGGTTGAAAGCAAAGATTACATTATATGTGTTAAACTGGATACACTTTACACTCTCATTAGAAAGTCAATCAGCATATTGTAAGTTGGCATGCAAACTAGCTCGATAACTCAATTTACTATTCCTGGAGAGAAGATGTCTTCATAATTTATGAACATATCAAAGCAGCTCTCTTGGATCAAGAATCTGCATTGAATGTATGGGTAGTAAGCAGCTAACTCTCCAAGATGTCATTAAATGTAAGCACCATGATGACTGTAAAAAACATGCCGTAATTGCTAATTCGAAAAACAAAATCACAAAGATCAAGAAGTTTATTGGACAAAATACTTGAAGCAGAGAAATTAATCCATTGTTAACACTTTCCCTTATGATCTATATCCAACATTCCCCAAACTATTTTATCCTTAAAACACTTTAGAGCTTGACATCTAATAATAGAACTCATCCAGGCTGCTTTGGGGTCTGCAAGTATGGCATCCCTTAAAATGAAGGAAGGTGAGAGGAATTTAAAAATGAAGAGAGGAAATGAGTCCTACTTGAATATCTTCAATTTTTCTTACATAAATATTTTTATATGTGACTAATTCCATATTTCACATTTTAAACTAGAAATATTGTTACCAAGGAATATTTTCACAGAACTTGGGTTCATAAAAAAAATAGGATACCAGAGTTCCCTGGAATTCTGCTTGAGAAACACTGATCTAAATGTATTAAAAGAATCTTGGCAGAGGTCTTAGTCAAATTTACAGTTCAAACTTTGGATCTTGTGTTGAGGTCCATGACATGCAAAGGGAAAGCTAATGCACTTGATAATAAGGTCAGGAATGAGAAGATCTAGAAAGGCTAGGATGTTGAAATGGTTCTCAGAAGAGGAAATTTAATAGGGAAAATATGGAAAGTCTTATACTTGGGTTAAAAAATCAGCTTCATAAGAATAAGATGGGGGTTGGGGGAGAGCTTGCCTAGATTATAGTTTGTCTTATAAACATCTTGTGGTTTTAGTGAATTTCAAACTGAATATGAATCAACAATGCAAAATTAGTAGCTGAAAAAGAAAATGTAATCTTAATAGATTCATAAAGGAGTAATGTCTAGAACTAGGGAAATGATTTTTCCATTGCACTATGATGTCCCTCATTCAAGCACATCTGGAGTATTATGTTCACTTATAGGTGTTATATATTAGGAAGGGTATTAATAATCTGGAGAGAATTTAGGGAAGAGTATCCAAGATGATGAAGCATGTTAAGTTCAAGTCATGTGAGAACTGGTTGAAGGAATGGAAGATGTTTAGTTTGGAAGAGATTTGACCAGGGGACATGATAGCCATCATTAAATACTTGAAGATCTTTCAACTGGAATTTATGGTGGACTTAGGATTACAAACTACAGGATCTTAGATCAAGTGTTTGAAATGTCTCCAGAGACCAACTAATCTAAACCTATCTTTTCATAGCTGAAGGAACTGAATCCCAGGGAGGCCTAATGGCTTGCCCAGAGGCACACATATAGTAAACATTGTAGGCTAGCCTTGGACCCAGTTCTTTTGAATCCAGAGCTGCCATTCTTTCTACTGTACCTTGCTGCTAGGTTTCAGAGATCAGAAATGATCTCTTTTATCTTCCATAGTACTTTGTCATTTTTATATATAGCTGACCATATTCTGCTTGCTATTATATATGTGTGTATACACATATATACATATATACACACATATGCATGTGTATATTTTCCTCTATGCTCTATTGTACAATTTTTGAGGTCTGGACCATGTCTGATTCATCCTTGCTTACCCTGTATTTCCTATAACCTTATACATATTGACACCAGATAACTATTTATAAAATAGATGAATTGCAGTATAGGCTTCTTTTAGAAATATCAGCCTTAAAAAACTTTCAGGCTATTCAAATTTGGATGGAATTTAAAGGGTTGAGATAAGAAATACCAGTTACTAATACTTTTTTTAAGTGACATAATTCCCTATCATTTTCATTGCCACTTGCTTAATTTACTTTTGAATTTGCTCTTGAACTGGGAGTCTGCATATCTATAACTTCCTCAATGACAGACTCCTCGACTGAAATGGTATGGTCAAATCATGCACAAGAAATACAGGGCAGGCACTGCCTTGCTGGAACTGGTCAGGACTCCTGAGATTCATGATTTTTCATCTCTCCTCATTTTCCACTTTCTCTAGAGAAATTATAAGGGCAATGACTTCCTAAGGGTAGAGTTGCAATCCATGTGTGTCATTGCTCAATGCAGTGAAGAGGGAGTAATTGAGAAATGCCTGGGGATGAGAAAGAGGGAAAGATAGTGGGGAGGGAGAGAGAGAGAGAGAGAGAGAGAGAGAGAGAGAGACAGAGAGAGAGAGAGAGAGAGAGAGAGAGAGAGAGAGAGAGAGAGAGAGAGAGAGAGAGAGAGAGAGAGATTGAGTTTGCAGTAGTTTGCCAGAGTGCTATTTCTGGCAGGAGGCTTAGAGCTGAAAAAAGAGAATTATTGTTTTAATTTTTTCAAACTTTCCAGGGCAGAGAAAAAAATACTTATACCCATGGTCCCTCTACGCAATGAGCAAGAAGCAGGGGTTGGGGTGGCCTGACTAGTTGGACTGGATTTCAGATGGGACCTCTGCCATTTCCCCCCAGGTTTGGCTCAAAAGGAACAGTTACTTCCAGAAGGGAGATGCTGAGGGACAGGTTGGCAGAAAAAAGGCACAGGAGAGGGAAGCGTAGTCCACCCACACAAAAGGATGGACATAAATAGAGTGACTGGCAAGCCCTGATTTCTAGCATAGTCCCATATCACTGCTAGACTAGCAATCCAAACACTGGTTTTAGAAAGCTGATTACTTTGAGGTTTATATAATTTTATTATTAAGGCAGCCCAACCAGCAGATTTCTCTTTATCCATGACTTTATTCATTTTGTATATATTATTTTAGAGTCTTCAAAATTGTCTTTCTTTCAAGAAAAGGGCAAATTAACGAATAGAAATAGAATAGGACTAAATAAAATAATTTCCGTAATTGAAGAACAAGGCAAACATCTAAGTGATACTATTTTCAGAGTTTTTTTTTCCTTGTGTACTTTCTATATCAGATATTATCTGAGCCCAGTATTCATAGGCTAATGAGGTTTCTCAAGGTCATAGCATCTACCTTTTTTTTAAGCTATGTGCTACTGATGATAATGGGAGTATAATGGTAAAATGTGGTGGTTTCTGAACTCAATGCATGTGATAATCCTTATCTATAAAGCAGGTGGCATGTTTTAAAAGGAGAAATATTGAATTATTTTGATGGAATAAAACAGGTCTTAGAAATATCCAGAATGACTCACAACTCATTTGCCAGCTAACTATGAGTAATGCCACTCCACTAAAATGATTTTATTTTTAAATAACTAAAATTATGTAGAGTGGAAATATCTCTCAGTTTAAAGGAGCTGAGACAATTCAGTTTAAGATAAAAATTAAGTTTGTTGAGAGTGGGAAGAAAGGAAGGTAAACAAATTTTCTCAGTATAATTTGCTGTAGGAACTTAAACTATTTAATTGATAATTTCCTTTCATTTAAAAATTCCCCTGCTTCAAAAAACTTAGGCATGAGGTCAAGTAGAAAATTGTCTAGAAAACAAGTTCCAAATAGCCGATCTACTTACATAGCCTAAAATTCAGCTAAAGAGACTAACAAAAGAAAAAATGAATGAGTGCTGGGGTTCTTCTTTCATTGCTTTTGTTATCAAGGGAGTGATAATAGTCATCTGTTTTGTGAGTATGGCCCCTAGATTAATCATGTATTGACCATTCTTTTGACAGTGATTCTCAAACAATAGACATTTTTGGTTCATACTTAGGACCTTTCTAGCCTGGTAAAAATGACCAGAACTTTCCCTTAGTTAGCATAATTTTCAGGAAACCAAGGGCACTTCTATGCCACAGTAAGGCATGAAATTGGACTTATATCATTACTTATGAATGAAAAACTTCACAATTCTGAATAATAATCATGATGCATGAATTTAAGTCAAATATGAGAAATAAGTATAAATCAAAACAAGATGGACCATATAATTTCATTGCTTAGAATTAAATGAAATAAGCAGCCACATAGATAAAAATTACCCCTATTTTTCTTACTCCTTTTTTCTCTTCCCCTTAAAGTATTCAGTATCAATTCAACAAGCATGTATTAAAAACCTGCTGTGTGCTATGCACAATACCAGGACTTAGTGGTACAAATGCAAAACAAAATGCTCTCTTTGCCCTCAAGAAGATAGCCACTGTAGTGGTGGGATCCACTGTTGACAAAGATAGATCTCCAATAATTTGAAGAAGAAGAAGAAGAAAGCAAAAAATAAAGAGAAAAGGAAAGGCAGTGACACTTGAACTGACTGGTCAGGGAACCAAAGGATTCCAAGAGGCAGAGATAAACAGGGAATGCATTTTGGTATGAGAGACAGCCTGGGTAAAGGAGGCTGTCCTTTAGACACACACACATTATATACACACATACATGCACAGCATATATATGCAGTAAAGGATATGTCTTATATAACAATATAGAAATTATATATAATTAAATAATTATTATGAATTATATATAACACATATATATATATTACAAAATATATATCCTTTGTAGTATATATGTATGCTCTCTCTGCTCTTTCCAACCAACTCTATATATGTATATCCTTTATTGTATATGTGTTCTCTTTCCTTCTCTTTCTCTATATATCTTTTACAGCGCATATATGCTTTCCTTCTCTCTCTCTCCATTATAGCATATATGTATATATACATATACAAAGCACATATATATATACACACAAATACATATACACACATATATACCAAGTCCCTTTTGGTTGGAGCTTTGACGATGTGACAGGGAGAAACATGAAGGAAGTCTAGAAAATCGTTGTCTCAAACTGTGAGGAGCATTGATGTTAAATTTTGTTCTAAAGGTGGTCTGGTGCTGTGGATGATTCTTAAGTTAGGAATGATGTTACCTATTCAGACCTGGGCTTAGGAAGATTCTTTTGGTCACTGCTCGAGGCTGGATTGGATGAGGAAGCACCTTGAAACAGTGGTCTCCAGGATAAGAACTCTTTTTCTTTTAGATTACAGGCATTTACCTAACCTGCATATTTTAGTATTGCTGCAACAAGACTATCATCACCATGGCTACAATTGTAATCCTCATGAGTGATGTTGAATTTACATGCTGAAATATGTAGATTTCAACAGAGAATATTTACTTACATTATGAAAAGATAAATATAACATATCATTGTTCTATTTTTAAAATATGGAGATTTATGCAGAAAAAATAAATGAATAAATCCACTGGCAGAACAAATATGGAAATGTTAAGATTTCCAAGTGAAGCCATTTATTTCAGCAACTCTTTTACATGCGCTGACTAGGTACCTCATGGAAGTAGAGAAATGTTGCTTTTTGGAAGCCCTTTTCATGTAAAATACTTCTCCCCCCAGCAGATCAATGTGCTTACTCAATAGACCATTTACTTTAATCAGTTACTATATTAAAGTAATATTATTGCATTTTGGAGCACTTGATGAATTCCTTAGAGCACTTTCATCTATATCATGGTATCTGAATCCTGTGGGGGTAAGAGAAACATGTATATTTCTTAATATATCCTGCTCAGATATATTAATATATCTTCTCAGATAGATATCCTTTATAACAAAGAAGAAAAAAGAGGGGGGGAAACCATTCAGTGAAACTGATAGGACATCAACCAAGTCTGACTTAATGTTCAGCACCTCATGACCTCTGCTCTCTTCCAGTTCTTCTCAGAGCCAAGACCGGCTATGAACATTTCAAAATATCTTATCTTGATTTTATAAATGAGGCAACTGAACTTTAGAGATATCATGAGATTCTCCCGCTAATAATCATATAACTCTTGAGGAGCAGAACCCCGTGCTCCAGAGGCTCAGAAGAACCCATTTTCATTTTAAACTGCATATGGTCTCCTTACGTCCTGATGCTCAGGACCTTTTGTACACCAAGGGGTTGGTTGTCGTGTATATTTATGCATTCAAGAAGCTGTCACTTAAAGTGCCTACTATGTGCTAGGCACTGAGGATAAAAAGACAAAAGAGGAAAAGTTCCTGCTTTCAATGAGCTTATATTTTATTGGGGGAGAAAGCTTTCCTCCTTCTCTCTCTCTGTCTTTCCTTCTTTCCCTCCCTTCCTTCCTCACTCTATGTCTTCTTCTTTTTCTCCCTCACTTTCTTTCCCTCTCCTTCCTTCCCTCCCTTCCTCCCTCCTTCCCTCTCTTTTTGCCTCTTTGCCTCTTTCTAACCCTTTCCTACCTCCCTTTCCCTCTCTCTTCTTTTTTCCTTCTTTCCTTCTTTCCTTCATTCCTTCCTTTCCTTCTCTCTCTCATGAAAGAAACAATAAGCAAAATAAATGTACAAACAAGCCATACAGAACAAATTAGAGATACCCAATAAAGGGCCAGTTTGGCTGGACTGTAGAGAAAAGGAAGAGAAACAGTGTGCAGAAAGGCTGGAAAGGTAAGCTAAAGCCAGTATGTGAAGGGCTATAAATGCCAGTCAGAGGAATTTGTATTTTATCGTATTGGCAGTAGGGAGCCACTGAAGTTTCTTAAGCAGGGATGCAATGTGGACAGATCTGTGCCTGAGGAATATCCATTTGTCAGCTGAGTGGAGGACGAATCGGAGAAGTAAGAGACCTGGTACAGGGGTGCCTATCAGGCAGCTCTTGCAGTATCATATGTGAGAAATAGTGTGGGTCAGAAGTAGGGGAGTGGCCATGGGAGGAGGGAGAAGGGGTCAGATGTGACAGTCAATCAATCAATAAGCATTTATTAAGCACCAGCTGTGTGCCAAGCACTGTGCCAAGTGTTCAGGGATACAAAGAAGGCAAAGGGCAATCCTTGCCCCCAATGAGCTCATAGTCTCATGGGGGAGACAACAAGTAAACGAATATGTAAAAGTAAGCTAGATAGTGAATAAGCAGAAAAAAATTACTGGAGGGAAGATACTAGTGTTAAGAGGGATTGGGAAAGAGTTCCTGTAGCAGGTGGGATTTTAGTTAAGGTTTGAAGGAAGCCAGGGAAATCTGATGAGGGAAGAGAGAGCATTCCTAGCATGAAGGATGACCAAAGAAAAGGCCTGAATGTGAGAAATGGGGTGTCATGTGAGAGGTTCACTCATGGTTATGTCCTGGCAGCTGTTCTGGAAAACTCTTTCTTACTTTGAATTATAACATTTTATAATGAGCATCATGATAAATTAACACGCTTGAGGCTTTAGAGTGATAAGGCATTTTACATGCTTTAAAACATGTAGTTGTCCCAACTATTCTGTGAAACAAGTATGGCAATTATTATTGTTTCTGTTTTATAAGATAAGGAAGTTGAGAATCTGAGAAGTTCAGTAGCTTATTCAAGGCCATCCAACAAAGGGTTTGAGCTCTTATCTTTTGATTCCAAGTCTAGTGTGCATTCATTCTACTACATCAGCTATATATGTACCATGTATTGAATTACAGTTTTCAAGTCCCTACATTTTGTGTGTGTGTGTGTGTGTGTGTGTGTGTATGTGTGTGTGTGTGAAATGTGGAAAATGAATAGCCCTGCCCCTATGTTTTAGGAGTGGTTATCTGGTTATTGATCCTATTTTTCCTAATACTATTTTCTTTCTTTTTTTTAAGGCGTGTGATATTTCACTTTAAGAGAAGTAGTTTGAGTTACTTCGGAGGTGTTTGTTCCAAGACAAGGGGAGTTGGAGTGAATGAGGTAACATTTGGTTAATTTTTTTTATTGTGACTTTATCTGTACTCCTGATTCCACCTCAACTTTATCTCCCAAATTCCCACCCATCACTTCCATATGCTGCTTTGTACACTTGTTGTCTAGGAAAGTGGAAACATAAAGAAAGTAGTAGAACCATAGTTTATATTAGCCCCAGCACTCCCCATGTGGCCCATAGTTTCCCAAAACAAAGATTTATTTAATTCCAGTTGAGTCTTGACAGAATCAAGCCCAAGACTGTCCTGGATTCTTTTGAATTTCCAAAGATAAAGTGTTATTTTGCTGCTATGTACACCAATCCTCCCCATGTTCCTTTTCTCAAAATTATAGTAGTCTGCTACTGATCCTTTGTATTTTAACTTAGTTGATCTAATGGATGTGACTTTTCTTTCTGCCTTTGAATAATGTCATCTATTTGTCATTTGTTTTCATCTCTCTGTGTGTGTGTCTCTCTCTTTCTGTCTCTCTCATGAAATCAAATATCCCTTCTGTTTTCCTATCTGTCTCAATGCTTTAATTTCTAGTAATTGTACAATTCATACAGTGAAAAATTTGTGAAAACAGTGGGTAATAATCAGAGGGTATGCTGGTAAATGTTTAACAATTGGCTCTCAAAAAAAAGTATATGCACAACAAACTTTGAAGTTTAATCTGCATTTTAAAACTTTCTCCATCACTTTCTTAAGTCTAGACAGTCAGCAAAACAATAAATCAAATCCTGCTTTGTTGTGTTTGCTGATACTCTGGGTGTAAAATGCTCACACTGAAAATTTAACAACCAGCTCTCTTGAATTGGTTCACTCTGACCCCAGCACACCTCTGACAATTGAAAGCCAAATCCTCCCCTTTAACAATACAGAAATCTTGGTGGGTTGGTGTGGGATTAATTGAAATTATCCTGTGAGTTCTTCTATTGATTGGGAGCCCCTTTCTGCATGCTTATCATATGATAACCAATTTAGTTGTAGGTTTGGTTGATATGGATTCAGTATGTAAATGGGATAGCCTTGAAGTATTTGTGCTTGAAAATTCTATGTAGGAAGATGGAAAAAGATTACCATTGAATCAGAGAAGCAATCTAGGGCCATGATACAAGGGGAAAAAACTTAAGTGCGTATAAAATGCATTGGTAATATAAGGTGTGCCCTACAGCATAGGACGTTGAGGTGATGACGTGGTAACTATGAAGTAATAATAACTAGCTTTGTGCACTCTCTCAAATGTTTCCCACACACTTTCAACTCTGAAAACAGTATGGTCTTCCAATGGCAGTGGCACAAGGATTATCCCAGAGTCTGGCACAAAACCTTGGAATCCAGTGGGAACCTTCTAGCAGAAAGCCAAGTACGTGCATTGACCATCTTTCTCACTTTTGTGCCCTATATGTTTCCCTGGATAATGCATACACCAAATGTGTGGCGGGAAATTATTTTTTATTTCTATTGTATATACATATGTAACTGAAATATTATAGTACAGATTTTTATAAAATGGGAAGTTTCCAGTTTCAGCTCTCAACACGTTTGTTTTTCATAATTTTCCCTTCCTAAATATAATATAGAAATACATGTCTACATGAAGGAATATGTGTCCTTTTATCTCCATGTTCTCAATGTATTGGCCATCTGTTTCATGCCCTGTAGGGCTGACCTTAACATTTTCTTCAGTTTTGCACTCATGCTTACACCAAATAAAAATGGTCACGAAACATACTATTTTCCATGAATAATGGAAATGAATGACATTTCCAGTGACTATTCAATTCACTGGGCCTTCACTTGTTTGAAGAGCCATCATGTGGAAGAAGACCTGGACTTTGTATGGTCATCCCAGAAGGCAAGACTTGGATTGATGGGTGGAAGTTTCAGAGAGAGAGATTTAGGTTCCATGTAAGAAAAGTCATTGAAATTGGAGCTATCCAAAAATGTAATGGGCTGACTTGTGAGACTGGAGGTTTTTAGGCACAAGTAAGATGACTGCTTGTTGGCAGCATTGTACAAGGGATTCTTGTCAAGGTAGAGGTTGGGTTAGATGGCCTCTGAGGTCCTTTCCTACCCTCAGATTCTGTAATTGGCTCTTCTCCTCAACAAGCAATGCAGCCATTATAAGCAAGTGGTGACATTCCACACCCTGAGTTCATTAAGTCTTGTGGATTCTTCTCATTTATTTACCTTTTTCATACTGTTTATTTTCCCCAAGATGTGCACAAATTTTCACGTAATGACAATAGTAATTATAGTAATTATTTTTTATCCATGGTTTGGATGAACACCTCCAAAGTAATTAAGACTACCTCCCTTGCAATGAAATACCAAATACCTAAAGAAAATGATAATTATTAAAGCTGACTTTATATAGTTCTTTAAGATTTACAGATTGTATTATCTCAATAATAAGGTTAGTAGGTACCAAAGGTAGTGTTTTCCTCATTTCACATATGAGAAGCTTCATATATATATATATATATATATATGCACACATACACACTCAGAGAGTATATATTTACACAGCTACATACACTGAGAGAACGTTTAGAATTCACTTTGTCCCTTTTGCTACCTTTAAAGAACAACATGTAGTATAGGTATACCACCAAAACTTGCTTTCTGTAAGACCCTGGAGCGGAGCAGCAGGTGTTGCTTAGGTTGATTTAGGAAATGACTGAGCTGCTCATGACTGGATGAGATGCAGGGTGGGGGTCAATGACAGCGCCTTCTGTTTAGTTTAAAGAAAATTCAATGTATAAGCCTCCTTCCTGAAATTTTTTGTTCTTTAATGCATTATTTGTTTAGACAGAGATTTCTCTGCCATTGAATTTGGTTGTGAGCTTCGAGTTTCCTTAAGTATTGGCACTTGGAAATACTTTAATAGAATTGTTTTGCAGTCTGTTTTCTAGGGTCTGCTCATCTTTAGTGAAAACGAAATTGTTTTTAATCTGTCGTCTCTAACCTTACAGCAATACATACTTGTTCTATAGAATAGAAGAGAGAAAAAATGAGATGAAGGATGTAAAATGGTAAGGGGGAGGAAAAGGATCAACTTCCTTTTGTGACCACCCTGTAAATGTGTGAGCCCATGGTCTACAAGTCAGATGTATAATTATTTCAGATTTTTGTGTGATAGGGAACTTCCTAGTCTCATATTCCTCAAGTCTCCTTAAATATGGTAACTGCTACGTATCTGGTTACCTATATCGCCCATTTCAGCTTTTCAGGGTAATTTTTATGTGCCTGGAATGAAGTGTCTTAAAAAAGAACACTGCTCATTCAGTCAAGTGCTTCAAACCAAGTTCTCCCATTTAAGCTACACAACCACACTGTGAAAAACATTGCAGGGAAAGTATTGCTATTATTTACATTTTCTAGATGAGACTGAAGGTCAGAGAAGTTGAGTAACTCCCTTCCACTTTCATAGGAGGGAAATATTGAATTTGGAGGCAAATGTGCTCTATAAGCTTCTTAACCTGCTTAGCAGGCAGCTTAGGGACAAAGCCCTTCTCAGAGGGTTAGAATTCATGATGAAGATGTGATTTGGTTCTTGTCTTTGTGTTTTTCTTTTGTGATTTTTGTTTCATCTGGCAAGAATGTGACTGCACGGAATCCTGGGGTGGATGCATCATGGAGGAAACAGGGTAAATAAACACTTTTGCTAAAGTTTTCGTATTGTAAATGAATTCTCTATGTACTCTCTGGTTCAAATGTTCCACACAAAGTAAGTTCATGTTTGTCACTTTTGCCTGAATCAAGCTTTTGCTATAATTAAGATAATCCTCAAGCCAGCTAGAATTTGAAAATGGTTCATTTGTGTTGTCTTAGTGGTTCACTGAAGGCCAGAGTTGTAGGTACTTGTTTTTCTACATATGGACAGATAAAAGTGGACTATTAAAAGTTTATTGATGTTAAAAATTTTTCAGTACATTCACAATAGATTGTAGTATTTTATAAGGTGCCATTGACAATCAATGCTGCTGTCAATTCCTATTTTAAAAGATGCTTAATAGATACATGTAGAGTAATAAAAATTACACTGCTGCTGCTTTTGTGATCAATAAGAATTAGGGGTTTTTTAAAATAAGAAAGATTTCTTTCTTCTACATAAAGGCAATCTGCTGCATAGAAAAATACTCATGTTAAGTATACTCCTCACAGAAATACTCATGTTAAGTATACTCCTCACAGAAATACTCATGTTAAGTATACTCCTTTCATACCATAAATCCCTGATTCTCTTCTGGATTTCTGAATACCATTGCCACATAGAACTAGATTACTCTGAGTCATTGCTGATGCCTAGTAGAGGTGTGATACAGAGGAATCTGTCCCTCAAGCTTCTGTCCCTAGGAGACTCACCAATTCCAGAAGTCTCTTATCCTCAGCCAGAGTCAACACTTCTTTCTCCTTTGATCCCCCAATGGAAGTGGTTATCATAGGAGCCTTCCATGTGCCTTTTCCATCAGCCCTAACCCTACATTGAAGTTCCAACTACTGCTGCCTCCAGAGAAGCCAGGCCAGGCAAGGGTATGAAGAAGGGAGAAACTATTGTAGGAGGTATGTATTTATTTTAGAAGAGAAAGAAGACCTTATGTTACTAGTGACAACAGGAAATTTAGCCCTCATTTGGAATTTGGACACATTTCCCTATAGACCTAAAGTTAGGTGCTATTATATTCTATCAGTACTATCAATCCATGACCAAGCATTTCTCAAGAATCTACTATGTGCCAGGTATTGTGCTCTACTATATTTTTCCTGCCTCACATCCCTTCCCTGTTCAATCCAGCCTCTATATAGTTGTCAAATTGATTTCCTTTAAGTTTAGGACTGACCATGTCACTTCCATGCTCAGTCCATTCCAATCTCCCTATCGTTTCTAGGATCAATTACATATGTAATATATGCCTATATATATATATATACATATATATGTAATGCCTATGTGTGCATATGTATTACAAAAACATGCTATAATTGCGTTATATTTATATAAGGAATGCAGGTTTGTTTCAATATTAGGAAAACTATCCACATAATAGACCACAATACCCACATAATAACAAGAATAACAAAAATCACATTATCTCAATAGATGCAAAAAAAACTTTTGATAGATTAGTTGTTTTCAGTCACATCTGATTCTACATGAGTCCATGGACTTTTGACCGTGGGATCTTCTTCACAAAGTTGCTGGAGTAGTTTGCTATTTCCTTCTCTAGTGTTTCCCCATTTTACAGATGAGGAACTGAAACTGAGAGATTAAGAGACTTGCCCAGGGTCACACAACTAGTAAGTATCTGAGGCCACCTCTCAACTCAGTTCTTTCTGGCTCCAAGCCTGGTGATCTATCCACTGTGCCACCTAGCTGAGAGATACAATTACCCATATCTATTTAAATAAAAATACTAGAAAACATAGGAATGAATGTACCTTTACTTCATATGGTAAGTAGTAGCTAACTGTAATCAAGAGCTATCATTATATATAATGGGGGATAAATTAGAGGCCTTTCCAATAAGATCAGGGGTAAGGCATTATCACCACTCTTTTATATAGTGCTAGAAATGCTGTTTGTTTTGTATTAAAGACTTTCACAACTCAGCATTTTTGCTTATCTTCATACACTTTGTGGTCCAGTCAGACAGGCCTTCTTACAATTCCTCATGTAAGACACTCCATTCCTCCTCACTGCTTTCGCACTCACTGTCCTCTCTGTCTATAATGTAATCCCTCCTTATTTCTGATGCTTAGAATTCCTAGTTTCCTGACAAATTCATCTAAAGGGTGACCTGCTACATTAAATCTTCTTCATTTTCCCCCACCAGGTGCTAATATTTCACCTTCCTCTCCCATCACCTTGTATTTATTTGTATATACAACACATATGTCCAGGGGTATACTGGAGTCAGTTCTTGCTGGCTGATGAGAGCCAATTGCTATATTTTCATTGTGAGCATTTATATCTGGGAAATCTCCAAATGCTACAGATTAGGGCTTGATTTATTGTTTTGCCGATTTTCTAGGCATAAGAAAGTGATGGAAAATGTTAATAATGAAAATTTAACTTAAAAGTGTGTTGTAAATATATATATATTTTTTTTCTGGGGAGCTGGTTGTTAATAATTTGCTAGCACATTCCTGAATAAATCCATCCATCCATACACATAGCTATATTTATGTATGTGCATTATTTATGTGTTCATATAAACATATATGCACACGTATAAACATGCATGTATAGATGTGTCTATGCACACATAGACATATCTATGTATGTATATTACCTCTTTGATGGCAGGAACGGTTTCATTTTTGTCTTTTTATCTTCATCATCTAACATAGTGCCTTGCTCCTAGTAAAAACTTAAAAATGCTTGTTCAATGACTGATTGCATTACAGCTTTAAAAGCCTGCTGTGGGTTAGCTGGGGAACTTAACTACCCTCTGCTGGCATTGTTTCCATGAGAAAAGATATACCTATTCTAAATAACGCCTAAAGAAAACTTTAGAAATACAACTCATGCATAAGTTGAATATTGCTTTTCTCTAAAAAAATGCCAACTTTCCAAAACTATTTAAATAATTATTTTTTCTTTAATAAAAAATATGGTTTTATTGTAATGATATGATGTTGCTTTAGTAATGCTATTAAAGCCTGTCTGGGTTCCATTTTATGTATGCTTGCCAAATTCAATTCTGTTACAATTATACAAATATGCCAAAGGAATAACAACAAATGGTTATTAATGTTCATGATCTAACTTTACCTTGTCTGTATTTATAATTTACATTTCCATATCTTTGTGTGACTAAGCAACAAGTAATTTTATGAATGAATAATACCCAAACAGCAAAGACTTTTGTTTGATGATCCTCTGATTGTTAATATAAAAGGATAAAACGGGGTATGATGCGCTTACTAGAGGCTCATGGAGGAGATTGGAATAAATGAGAGATTCTTTACAGGTGCCCCAGTTACTTCTGTTTACTGATGATGTACTGAAAGCATCTAGCCCTAGAACACTGCAAACCCTCTTAAATGAGGTCCATCATTACTAAAATAATTCAGCCTAAGTAATTAGAGAGGAAAGATAAGTGGATAAAAAGACACCTGATGACCAACCTGTAATACGCATTTGGAAGAACAACCTTTAGAGTTTATCAGTACATATATTTTATTTATTTTTAAAATTAAATTTATTTTTTGTAACATCTTAAGTTCTGAACTCTCTCCCTCCCTCCCTTCCTTCCTCTTCACCCCACACTACAGAAGACCACCATTTCACACAAACACACACACTTTTACATATATATGTATATTGTATGTATGTGTATATTTATGTATGTATGCATGTATATATGTAAAACAATGCTATGCATCCTTCTATTTATCACTTATTTCTCTGAAGGTGGATAGCATCTTCCTTTATAGGCCCTTTGTAGTTGATTTGAATATTTTATAATACTCAGAATAGCTTAATCATTCATACTTTTCCTTCAAACAGTATTGCTGTTACTATATACAACATTCTCTGGGTTCTGCTCATTTCCTCTTTATTATTTTATACAAGTCTTTCTATGTTTTCCTAAAATAATTGTCCTTAAATTTCTTACAGCATAGTAGTATTCCATCACAACCATATACTACAACTGGTTTAACCATTCCCCAGTGGATGTTTGTCTCCTCAATTTCTAGTTCTTTGCCACCACAGAGAGAGCTGCTATAAATATTGTAGAACACATATGTTCTTTTCCTTTTTCCCTGATCTCCTTGTGAAACAGACTTAATCATGGTATTGCTGGGTTTTGTAACAGTTGGGGCATAATTTCAGATTACTTTCTAAAATGGGTAGATCAGTTCACAGTTCTATCAACAGTGAATTAGTATCCCAATTTTTCCATATCCCCTCCAATATTTGTCATTCCCCCCCCCTTCTGTCATTTTATCCGATCTGATAGGTGTGAGATGACATCTCAACATTTTAATTTGCATTTCTCTAATCAATAATAATTGAGTATTTCCTCACATGACCATTTATAGCTCTGATTTCTTTATCCAAAAACTGCCTGTCCACATTCTTTGACCATTTACCAATTGGTAATACTTAGGTACTTATATTTTAGAAAGGATATGCAGTGAGACAGTGAACTTACCTGAGAACTGACGAGGAAGTCAAAATACTTTTGAGAAATGGCACCCTACTTTGAATGGCCCCAACATTCCCTTTGAAACAGAGGCTTAGACTTTTAACATCAAAGTTGTTCTGGTGACGCGTGATGATTGAGTCATGGCATACAATAGTCTTGAAGAATGAAAGTCTCAGGTCACGCAAAAGCCAATAGAGAGGTACATGAGGAACATGAATGGGCTGCAACATTAGTAACTGCACAAAAGAAG
Organism: Bettongia penicillata ogilbyi; assembly: GCA_023548195.1. Classification (NCBI taxonomy): domain Eukaryota; kingdom Metazoa; phylum Chordata; class Mammalia; order Diprotodontia; family Potoroidae; genus Bettongia; species Bettongia penicillata. The sequence continues at coordinate 17,362,135 of JAJHZJ010000200.1, forward strand.
CTTTGTAAGGAATTTCATCAGAGAGAGATGTATGACCTGAGAAGATGTAGGCTGGTCATGCAGTAAGAGTAACCCATAGCCTGTGTACTCCCTTCCCAAACTGCTTCCCCATGTGCTAGGTGGATCTTGATCAAGAGTTCCACAGGATGAGGAGACACAGACAAATTGTATTCTATGGAGGGAGTAGTCTCATTGATGAAATCTCAGATGTATCAAAATATGAAGAATAGGGATGGAGAAGATCCGGAGTACCTGATCTGTTTCGTAATCCAAGTCAAAGTAATTCATACAGTAAGACTCTGAAGCTGGAGATAAAGACATGACTATATATATTTAGGGTACCTCAATTTCATTCTGCTTATTGGCCTGCAAGTGTATTTTGAGGCTTTCCATTCATGCCCTAAACTTGAAGAGAGAATTGTGGCTCCTCTCCCTCTTTCAGTCATCCACCATCTTCCTATTAAACTATGATCTCAAGGTTGTCTCTGAGCCCTCTCCTATATGCAGTAGTGTTCTGAATTCCAAAGTTCCATTGATTATATTGGCTTTCATCATCCAGTCTACCCCCAGGCAGAGAATTGAGAAAATAAAATGGTCACGTTTTGAACAGCTCCTTAGAAGGTATTTAGTGGTTGTTAAGCTTTTTTACATAATGGGTCAAGCCCTAGTATCACTGTTGAATGGATTGTAGATGTGACCTGTAGCCAAGATGGACCCCTCTTACAATAGGCTTTTTCTCTGGAATCATGAGCACTCCCAATTCACCAGGATTTTCTCATTTTTTTCCTGCCTCATTATGCCTTGACTCCAGGGGAGAACTCTAAGGAAAATCTCTTAAACAAAGCTTAGGTATGGCTCATGTCTAAAGTCCTCCCCTGAATCTTTTGAATTTCTACATTTTATAAGTCCTACCCTGCCCACTTACCATAGAGTAATTTCTGGTGTTTTTGTGTGGATAGTTTACCTAATTACAGAGGGGAACATTTGAATTACCTTGTAGTATGAAAGTTATAATTTTCTTGTCTCCTCATTGTTTATTTTGTGTGTGTGTGTGTGTGAATTATTTACCTAACTGATTCTTTATCCTTTTAGGGTATCACATTCCCGGAAGTTCTCAAAATGCAGCATTTTGGAATATAAGGACTTTTTGCAAAGAGGGGGAGGATTCTGTCTTTTTAATAGGCCAACAAAGGTCAGTTATTTTCGCTAGCACTTCCATTATGGTTTCCTCTTATTCCCATCAAATAGCAACAGACCAGTTTTGAAGGGCAATCACTAAGTTACAATAGATGAAATTTTCTCTTTTTATGAGACTTTTCCATGTAGAAGACCAGTCGTATGCCTTGATGATAACAATAGCTTAGGGTTTCTGAATCCCTGGTTTTTCACTTTGGTGCTGAATATAAAAGGCTTCTAATTCAGTTAAGTTAAGAATTCTATCTTAGTGGATTTAGGTCTAACCTGCCCTCCTAGGCACTTGGTTAGATGGTCTAATTAAATAGGTAGAGAAAATGACAGTTATGTGAAGATCATTTTTATTAGCTATGCGTCCGTATTGTATCATTTCTTTACTAAGATGTTATTTATTGACTTGATAGCTCATGTATATTGATACAATGTATCATGTTTGGAAAAATTCAGCCCCTTCTTAGCAAAGAATCTAGAAACATTCGTTAACTAGATCTGGGATCAAGGGTTGGAAAAGGAGTCAGCCACAAAGGTTGCAAAAATACAATGAGGCACAATGAGGAATGTATTTTATTATAATATTTTACACATGTTAATTTTTTTTTTGAGACGCAATCAGGTTAAGTGACCTGTCCACAGTCACGCAGCTAGTCAGGTCTTCCTGACTCCAGGGCTAGTGTTTTATCCACTGTACCACTTAGCTGCCCCTAATGCGTAGTTTTAATAGAAAATTCTTCTTTCTGTGGCTCATAAGAATTTTTGTGATGTAATATATGACTCTGAAGCACAGGTTCTTAAATGTTTTCGTATATTGATTTATGTCATTGACACCTTTGGCATTCTGGGGAAATATAGACCTCTTAACAAAATAATATTTTTAACCACATTCATATGTGAAGAAAATGATAAATTTAAGTTAGAGGTTAGTAAAATAAAGATACATTTTTGTCCCATTCAAGTTCACCAATCTCCTGAAATTTATCCAGTGACCCCTTTGGATTTTATTTTTTTCAAATGTCTCATCTTCTCACAGATGATTTGTCCAGGCCCTGAGCTAACCCCCTTATGTTGTAAACTTCCAATTTTCTGAGTAGGAAACTCAGATATTTCACAATAATATTGTCTACAAATTCATTGAGTAATGAAATCATTTCATCATTTGAAAAAATAAGTAGCTACTATAGAGAACTGACAGAATCATTTATCCTCACACCATTGATTAGATAATCTTACTGAACTCAGGATGCCAGCTTGATCTTTGATATCAGCATAAAGTCACCATGAAATTGGGGGGAAATTTTGAAGTGACCTTAAATCGTTAAGTTGTTGCCTGCGTCCTTTGATGGTGACCTTAGTAAAGACCTTCATAGAATAGAAATCTGGTAGTTACATGATTTAGAGTGGGGGGTGAAATCATTCGTAATAAATAACATGAACTACCAGTGTTTTCTCATTCCAATGTACATAATGGTTAATGTAACATAAATGGATAATTTGCCAACTTTGCAGTTCACTTGATAATGGAAAGAGCTATCATTTAGAAAGAACCCTGACAATCATCAGAACTTTGCAACTCCCTAAACTTTTAGTTGTTTGGGAAAGTTATAGTTTTTAAACTCCCATTTCATTTCTAGAGTTGTCTGGAAAAAAATTCAGATGATCTAGCACCCTGATTAAATGAATGATCGACTTGTTAGTTTTTAAAATGATAAATATAAAATAACAGTTCAAAATATACCATTTGTTTTATTTGTAGAATAGAATGTAGTAGTGTTTACTACTATATAATACATTTTTAGTTACATCAAAGATTAGTTCCCCTTTCTTTTCTACTTGATGGATGTAGCATACATGCATACACACATGTTCTGGGAACCTTCCATGCTACTTAGCTGATTTGATATAGTCATCCTGCTCCATACTTGGGGTGAGTTGCCATGGGAACTGAACCCAGAATAAATCATCTGTAGTTGGTTTCCCTCCACTCTTCTCTAATGGATTTTCTCCCACCCAGCTGTTATGACACCACAGGGTAGGGAAGGTAGGTGATTGCCCCAATCTGTATTGTATAGTAGTACTGAGTTAAGTACTACCAGTACTGAGATAAGCTAGCCATATTTTGATACCTGTGAGATTTGTCCATTCCTGGAGATGATGGAAATGATTGGGCTGAATGAAGGGAACTCTCTTGTGGAGTGTGTCCTAAACATAGCACTGATTAGCAAGTCCAGTGCTGTGATCATATCCCTTGTGTTAGCATACAGTGTCTTAGGAAAACTGGGCTTGGAGTCAGGAAGATCTGAGTTCAAATTCTGCCTCAGACACTTAACTAGCTCTGTCCCATGACATCACTGGGTCTTAGTTTCCTGTTCTTTAAAAGGAGGGAGTTGGACTTGGTGGTCTCTGAAGTCCCTTACAGCTTTAAGTCTCTAATCCTAGGAATGGTTTATTAATCCAGCTAGTATAGCCCTGCCCTAAATTTGCTTCATTATTTATTTGTTTTTCCATGTGGAGGAAGGCCACAGTCCTTAAACTAGCTAGTTTAATTATTCCTGGTTTTGGATTATCTAAACCACAGCTTCCTTCCTTTGGCATAGATAAAAGAAAAATCACTGTGTATAGAGTTCTATTTTCATGTTCAATTCAGGTAATTTCAATTACCATTTTGTTGGGGGGTGGTAGGAAGGAAGAGGGTCTTTTATCACAGCTTCCTCAAGGTTTGTTTAGATTCACTTAATTTGTGGCCACGGCACATGCCAGTGATTGAAGCACGTTGATCTTCCATTTTCTTTGTCATAAACTGTCAATCATCAGAGGCTCATCTGATTCCTATTAGCCCTGGTTTTTTTGGTTTTCCTGGCAGAATAGCAGAGTGATCTGTTCTCTTTTTCTCTTTGACAGCTCATCTCTTTATAAAACAATTCAAATGCCAGAGCTACTCTCTAGGGTCCAATAGGTTATGTTGCTTGGAATATTTCCCCCATGATGTTACCAACACTGCACCGATGGAGTGGCATGAAATAGATCCTAGGGCAATATTACTTGATAATTGACTGGCTGATTCTGTTGACTTGTTACTGTGTTTTCTTTTCTTTGATATTAATTTCTTCTTATCACCTATCTCTCTTAGTTGTTTGAAGCCACTGAATGTGGAAATGGCTACGTGGAAGCAGGAGAAGAATGTGATTGTGGTTTCCATGTGGTAAGCATGTGAGACCTTTAAAAACTCCCTTCTAGTCCAGACACTGAAAAAACAAATGCAGGACACAGTTGTCCTATCCATCATAGCTTCATTGCCTTGTTTTTGTAACCACACTGTCCAAGATTAACCTCAGCTCAAATGTATTTAGAAGATTTATAGAGTTATTTGCTATTGCCTATGGTTGAGTAAATATTTATTTGAAAAAATAGAATGGATTCTTTGTGATCCATTTTCTTATTTCTTTTTAAGGCTACTTAGACCTCTTTGATCTGGGGTATGTGAATGTAGACCATGAAATATTCTCTCTCTCTCTCTCTCTCTCTCTCTCTCTCTCTCTCTATTTCTCTCTCTGTCTCTGTCTCATCTCTCTCTCTTTCTCTCTGTCTCTGTCTCTCCCTCCCTCCCCCTTCCTTTTTCTCTCCTCTTCTGGAGTCCTCTGGATTAGATGGTTTCTGAGATTTCTTCTAGCTTCGGTTAGATGAACTGTTTATTCTCTTTCAGTCGGACAACAAGCATGTATTAAGCACCTACTTGCGCTAAGCACTTGGCATACAAAGTTATTTGAGAATCCCTGCTTTTATTCCCAAACGCTGGTTTCCATTGCATAGGTAGTGACCATATTTGCAGCCTCCTTGGTGAGCATCATTGGAAAACATTAAAGGGACAAGTTATCTAGAGCAGCGATTCAAACTGTGGGTTGAGACCCCATATTACAACCCACAGTTAAAGAAGCGGTCCTAGGGTTCGCAAGTAGAAAGTTTAAGAAACCCTGAACTAGAGCGAAAGACTCCTTGATCCTTCATGTTAAGTATTTTCTCGTAGGAATGCTATGGTGTGTGCTGCAAGAAATGCTCACTTTCAAATGGAGCACATTGCAGCGATGGACCCTGTTGTAACAGCACAACCTGTCTTGTGAGTTACTCTAATACACATTCATTCTTCTTTTAACTTCTAAACTAGATAAGCAACCCAAAGCATATTTAACTTTGAGAAAGAAATAATGCTTGTGCAAGAGTTTGCCATAGATATTTTTGGTGGTCACTGAATTTAGCAGCCTTAGAAATAGGGTTTTTTAGTAAACAGCAAAGAGAAGTCATAAGGGACTTACCAAACGTGAACTGTTTACTTTCCTACATGGAAAGACAATATTTGTAACTCTTCAAACTTTTCAGTGTCTGGGTAGTTGGTGGGACCACACACACACATACACAAACGCACGCACACACACACGTACACGCATGCGTGCACACACACATACATACATGCACGCACATACAGAGACAGAGAGCACAGAGTGAATTGAATAGGATGGGACCATATCTTAAAAGAAATTAAGGTAAACAGTGAGAGAGAAATGTAGTGGGAGGAGAGAGGGTGAAATGGAATGGGGTAAATTATCTCCCATTCAAGTGGCAAGCAGGAGACTTTTTAGTGGAGGGAAAAAGAGGAGAGCTGAGAAAAAAACATGAATTTTACCCTCATCACATTCGACTAAAGGAAGGAGTAAAATGCATGCTCATTTTGGTATGAAAACCTACCTTACAATACAGGAAAGTGGGGGAGAAGGAGATAAGCAGGGGTGGGGGGATGATGGAAGGGAGGACAATGGGAGGGGGGAGCAATTAGAAGTCAACACTCGGGGAGGGACAAGATCAAAAGAGAGAATAGAAACAATGGGGGGCAGGATAGGGTGGAGGGAAATATATTTAGTCTTACACAACATGACTGTTATCGAAGTCATTTGCAAAACTACACAGATATGGCCTATATTGAACTGCCTGCCTTCCCAAAGGGAATGGGTGGGGAGGGAGGGATGGGGAGAATTTGGAACTCAAAGTTTTAGGAACAACAGTTGAGTATTGTTCATGCTACTAGGAAATAAGAAGTATAGTTAATGGGGAATAGAAAGTCATCTGGCCCTACAGGAGAAAAGAGAAGATGGGGACAAGAGAAGGGAAGGATGACAGAAGAGAGGGCAGACTGGTGATAGGGAAAATTAGATTGCTTGGTGTATTGGGGTGGGGGGAGGGGATAAATGGGGAGAAAATTTGGAACCCAAAATTTTGTGAAAATGAATGTAAAAAAGTTAAATAAATTTATATTATATTAAAAAAATAAAATAAAATAAAAAGAAATAGGTTTTTTTTTTTATCAAATAATTAAGGGCATCAAAGACATCTGGAAACACCTAATCCTGTAGTTATAAGGAGAAGGAGACCTCCTACCTGTTGCCCTCTCTGCCTCTCTCTGAGCACTATTCAGCTATGGGAACATGGTATTCTGAAGGTTAATTTCCCAGCATGAGTAGAGAAAACCTTGACTCTTCTAGATTAAAAGTGCTGTCTGAAAGCTGTCCCAGTATGGACAGGAGGCTTGTACATTTCCCATGGCCAATAGATATTACTATTCCCTCTATACCCCTGTTTCCCAGTGGAGCTCCCTTGCCTGTTTTGCTAACAAGCTGTAGTTCAGCTGAATGGAGGATTACATGTTCCATAAAGCCAAATGAGTAATAAAGTAAAAATGGATACAAACCCCGGATTACATTTAATTTTGTGCATCCACTAGAGGAAAAGTGAATGTCTTTCTTCATTGAACTATACTCAAAATATTAGATAAGCTTAAGGAAGATAAATATATATGTACACACATATGCATATATGTACATATATACACATATGTATATGTATACACATACATATATATACACCTGCATGTATGTGTGTGCATATGTGTATTCTACCTATATAAGCAAATTATAGGGAAGTAGTTTTTGATAAAACATGAGGAAGAACTTACTAATAGTTATAGCTGTTTAACAGTGGAATGAGATGCTGTGTTATCTTGGTGTTTATTTAAAATAACGATCATGTCAAATTAGTTTTTGAAACCTGAACATGTTACTTTTTTGCTGATGATTCATAGGCAAGCGAAGTGGGTGGGAGCTGGCTTCCATCTCTTTGATGTCTGCCTCATGACTCATGTTGGTTGTTGGTAGAAGGCATGAGTTAAAAGGTTTTGTTAAGAGAGACATTTTCAACTTCAAGAATGAGAAGACTATTGGAATTCTCCAATAACTGATTCTGATGCAACTAATGAACCTCAACTTCTAGTTTCAGCCACGAGGGTATAACTGTCGAGAAGGCGTGAATGACTGTGATATTACTGAAACCTGCACTGGAGATTCTGGCCAGGTAGAATGAAATGTGACCATCCATTTCCCAGTGTGGATGCATCTGCTTATGAATTCATTTAAAAAGCATTCAACAGTAAATATTTCTGTAGACCCATTTCTGTTTTTCTCACCTTATTTATCCTCCCTTCTCTATAACACTATATTGCAATATGGTTTACTTGAGTAAATTCTGAGTTTTGTTGTATATAAAAACTAGGGAAAGACAGTGACAAGAAAGTTGCTGTGTTTGGTCATAAACTAATCCTTCCAATTCCCCATTCATTTGGGGGACCATTTATTGAGAGTATCAGCACTTGTGATTTATAACCAATTACCCTGGCTCTTCTCGCCTGGTACCCCTACCTTCTGGGGGTGAGTTAGCCATATGCAGAACATTTCCCAGTTTCCAGGTCTCACATATGGAAAGTACATAGAAATATGGTCAACTGAACCAGTTGACAAATATATTGATGTTAAAATAGATTCAGTAGTAAATATATTCATTGGTCAAATTTAAAGAAGCATATTTAGATTACTCTTAATGTGACTTAAACATTTCCATCTTATACCATTTAGGTATATTGCTAGGTTTATATTTTGCATTGTTTCTCTGATATGTTGACACGTTGTAGGCATGACTGGGTATGTTTCCTTTGAAAAAATATGTCAGTGGATAGATTACTGGAGCTGGAGTCAGGAAATCCTAGGTTCATCCTGTGTCTGAGACTAATTCTGTGACTATAGGCAAATCTTTTAACTTCCCATGTCTCAGTTTATTGATTTACAAAGTGCAGAATAAAATAATGTCAATTGTACCTAACCCACTGAGTTGTTGCACAGAAATTGCTTTGTAAACTTTAATGTCTTATATAAATAATTATTATTGAAAATCCTTAGGAACTACACAATAGAGTATATTATGCTTAAAATATGGAATTGATGCCTCTTATGTCTTGAAATTACCTTTCTCAGCCTTTTGGAAAAATCTGTGTTCTAATGAAGATTTATGACTTTAATTTTTGAAGCATCATTGACTAGACTTGAAATACTGTTAACATGCACATTGTATGGCTAACATATATGGATGAACTTGTTACATAAATTCCACCTGCTCATTCAAAGGTGGTTCTTCCAATCCTAACTGAACCAACAGAGTTAGTGTGGCATAGTAAAAAAAACAAACACTGGTTTTGGAGTCTGATGACAAGGGATTTAATCCTTCTTCTTATATTATCGTTGTGGCCTTGGGCAAGTAACTAAATCGTCCTAGGCGTCTGTCTCTTCAACTGTAAGATGAAGGAATTAGACCATAGGAGGACATTTTCAACTCTAAATTTATAAGAGACATAATGGATAGAGCAGCAGACTTAGAGCTAGGGAGTTCTGAGTTCAAATCCAACTTTAGGCACCTACTTGACCCTGGGCAAGTCACGACCTCATTGGCTTCAGTTTCATTTGAAAAAATGAGAAATCCAGACTATTTATTGTCTGAGGTCTAGTTTAGCTTTAAATCTATGATCCTAAGCAGAGAATTACTTTCCTTAAAGTTGGTTTCTTAATGGTGCATTACGTTACCAGGAAGCAGTGTGGTTTAGTGGAAAGCTACTTGATTTGGAATAAAAGAACCTGGGTTTGAATCCCTCCTTTGCTATTTTCTCCCTGTTAGACCTTGGTCAAGTCTCCTAATTTCTCTGTGATTCAATTCCTCTTCTGTAAAATGAGAGCGGTATACTGGAAAAACTTACCTGAACAGATGCTGAGTGAAGTGAGTAGAACCAGGAGAACTTGGTACACATTAATAGCTGCCTTGTGCTATGATAAGTTCGGATGGACTTAACTCTTCTCGGCAATGGGTCTAGGACAATTCCAAAAGGCTCATGATGGAAAACAGTAACCACATCCAGAGAGAGAACCATGGAGTTTGAATGCAGATCCAAGCAGACTATTTTCTCTCTTTTTCTCTCTCTTTTCTTTCTCTTTGGTTCTGAGCCTTCTTTCACAACATGACTAATGTGGAAATATTTTTAATATGATTGCACAAGTATAACCGATGTTATATTGTATGCCATCATGGGGAGGGGGAATGGAAGTAAGGGAGAAAAATTTGGAACTTAGAATCTTATAACAGTGAATGTTAAAAATAAATTAAAAAAAGAAATCGGACAGGTATACTAGATGACTTCTGAAGTCCCTTCCTACTCAGTCCATGAGTATCTGCATAGACCAAGCAAGAGTGGTGTGGTATAGGCAGTCATTGCGTATTGTGCACATGGGACCTCCCCGATTATCTCACTGAGGCATTGTACTTGATCAGAGGAATAAATATGTATGGACAATACAGCAAATCAGTCATGCTGTCTGTCCAGTTGGCTTGATTTTGATATGTTTATGAAAGCTGATAGAAATTCTTTCCATCATAGCTTATGGGAGTTTCAGTAAAAAAAAATATGTGAGCGAGAGAAATAGAAATGTGGGTGGGAACACAGATTTGTTGCTGTTAGCCCTTCATTCTCAAAGAGGATCCATGGTGTCATGACAGTGATCTCTTGACTTTTATGAGAATTGCCTATGAGTGGGGCAGAGCTTTGCAAGGTGCTCAGCCCCTATCTGCTCCAGTCATCAAAGTACAGTGGCAAGAAAACGATCAAGATGACTGGTGATGGGCCAGGATACAGTGGGGGATGATGGCCTTTCTAAATTAAGGTCTTTCCTAGGTCTGTTTGTCTGAGGTCATGCCCATTCAGTGACTCCAACGGGTGGGCAAGATTTGAGACAAAAGATGGCCCAGTTTACCATCACAAAGATATCAGTTTGGGAGAGGAAGACCCTCATAATTTCTAGCCAGAACAAAAAACAATTGTTATTTGCACTCATTCATAGGCATCAAAACCTAAGATGATCCACAGAGGCTTTGGTTGGGCCATTATTCAGTGAAAGTCAGACTGGTTTGGGTTTAAAGGCTTAGTTAAAAAAAAAACCAAAACCTGTCTTTCCAGAGCTATGTTTCAGGAAATCCAAGTTGCATAGAATGAAAAACAAATTGTTCTAGCTTCTTGAAAAAAAAATAATAATGAGGAGGAGGAGAGAAAGAAGAGAAGGAGAAAAAGGAGAAGAGGAAGAAGAAGAAATGATTAATAATGATAATGATGATGGTAATAGTAGCATTCCTCAACTTCTGCTCCAGTTGGCAGGTTGGGTCCCCACAGGGCAGCTGCTGTTACTCTCAGATAACATGGTAAAGAGAATTCATACAAAACATACTTCAAAGAACCTGATTCACTCCTCCCCACAAGCACACACAGCATCCACAGGAGGAGAAAGCTTAAACTTAGATCATAATAGCAGGGAGGCACACAAGTCATAAATATGTGACAAGGTTTAGCAGATTTAGGGGTAGGAAGGACTATGAAGTTTAACCCCCACTTTTATACAGATAAGGAAACTGAAGCCAAGAGAGGGTAAGTGACTTTCCAGCATTTAACACAGTGTCTGGCACATAGTAGGCAGCTACAAAATGCTTGTTGGCTATCTAACTTATCCTGAGTCACGTGGCTATTGCATAAGTGTCTGAGGCAGAATCTGAACTCAGGTTTTCTTGACTTCAAGTCCAGAGCTCCCTCTATTGTTCCACTTAGATTTCTAAAGCATAATGTTTGCCGAGTCCTTTAGTTGTTCTACTTAAATAGGCAGCGTAGTACATTTAAAACAGAAAAATGTAAATATGATTGCATTAATTACAGTCTTTTTGTTTTCTTTTGTGGATTGTCTTGTAGAATACAAAATGCCTCCAAGGAAGGCATTACTAGTCTCCTTCATGAAATTATTCTATTGATTAGAAATATGCATTTAATGATTAATACGTGTGCAGTAACAATGAATCAAGTGTAAATTGTCTCCCAGGTGACTTTGAGAATTTGTTGCTATGATATATTGGCCACACTTGGAAAATTTGGCAAATTAATTGTAGGCTGATATGCTTGTTCCGGGTTGAAACATCCCTTCCTCGCAGACTCTACTATATGCCTCTCCGGTCTGTACTTCTGGAATTCTTGTTTCGTCTTCTTTTTTTTTTTCTGGAGAAGGGGAGGTCCCTACCTGATATTATATTATATAGGAAACTATCCCTCCCCCAATATAAAACTGTAATTTGTTTTAGAGAGTTCCCTGGGGGGCTGAGAGTTTGTAATTTACTCATGATTTCCTAGACAACGTGTGTTATGTTGTGCAGTCGTGTCTGACTCTTTGTGACCCCATTTGGGAAATTTTTAGCTAAGATGTTGGAATGGTTTACCATTTCCTTCTCTAGCTCATTTTACAGATAAGGAAACTAAGGCAAAAAGGTTTATGTGACTTGTCCAAGGTCACACATCTGCTAAATATTTGAGGCCAGATTTGAATGAGGCCAGACTCATCTTCCTGACTCTAGACCCATCACTCTATCTACTGTGTCCTAGCTACACCCAGCGTGCACCATGGGCAGTCCTTAAATTTATATGCAATTTTAAGGTTGTCCTATTATCTACTCTATTAAGCTAACTTTCTCATTCTATGTTAATTCAGGTTGTCTTAATTCTGGAATGAGTGGAGAGTTTATTTTGGTTGATTAATGCACTCCTGATACTATATTCCAAGAATAGATCACAGTGAAAAGGACCTACTCACCATTGCTGCATTTTTAATAGACATGGCTCAGTCAGCCAGGGTTTATTCCTGAAATTCACGAATGAAAATATCTGTTACAAGAAGTTGCTCATTAGGGAAGAAAAATATTCCAGAAGGCTTATGAGTAATTGAATATTCTTGTAAACAATTGGCTAGAAATATCGATATGCAGTTTGATAACTCAAATATGCAAAATGCAATGATTTCACCTTGATTTGGGTAATTTTGGTGTGAATCTTCATGTTTGCTCATTTAATTGCAGAGACACAAAGAGTTGTCCCCTTTGATAGGTTTCATCCTGACTCTTTGTGCTACGGAAGGGCTTCAGTTTGGAATTTCTCAGCTTTTACACATGGTAAATCAAATGAGAATTCAGGAAAAACTCTGCCCCACCCATCCAACAGTGTTCTGGGTGAACAGATTAGAAAAATGAAATGTACTTTTAAAGAAATGTTTCATAAAATGGTCCTGCTAAAGGAAATAACTCCTCAAGCTCAGTTATTAGGATGATGATGCAGTCTTTGGAGAAGTGAGGGCAGAGAATAAATAGCACAGCACTCATTTTGAGTTAGAAAGTAGAAAGCAGGGTATTTTTTTTCTTTTATTAAAAAAGTAACATATAGGTCTAGAGCAACTGCCCAGGTAGGTACTGTGTACAGGGTGCCCACAGAAGTAGGCCCATAAATGTGATACAAACTTGACTTTTTCACATTGCTGAAATTTTTCTAGAACAAGCCCCTCCAGTAGGTGTTTTAGAATTATAATCTGATCGATTTTCTGAACTGTCATTTTTCAGCAATCATGCTTTTAAAGCTGTCATTAAATAAATTCAATTTCTTTCCATAGCGTAGCAGGTAGGTTTGACTTCTCGGAAGCAGAACAATTTGTTTCAAGGCCCACTCCTGATGCATACATCCCATATGAGCCTGGACAAGTAATTTAATCTCTCTGTGCCATCAGCAGTTTTTTAAAACTAAAACTAAATTTCAGGATAACTACAGCTCAGAGATGATAGAAGGAATTTGCTTAGGAGGAACTTCCTACCATGATAAAATCACAGGTCTGGGACTGCCCCAACCTCAAATTACTTACCATGTAAAAGTATAAAAAACTACTTCTCACCCTTTTCGTACCTAATCTATTGTATTTTAAAACCATTTTACATTGATGAGTTAAAAAACAAGTTTGATGTATAGCATGTCTTGTTTCTAATTACTAATGATAACATTATCCTTATTGCCTTCTCCTTGACTTTTCAATATTGTGCTTGATACACGTTTTTCTGAAATCTATGTTGCATTTTACTGACTGCAAAATTCCTTAATTCATGTACAGTTGCAGTATTTACTAATAGAGTTGTGTTTTACAGTGCCCACCCAATCTACATAAACAAGATGGATACTCTTGCAATTCCAATCAGGTATGCCAAGTTTTAAAAATTTCTACATAGTTTTGCATGGTACACACAAAATTTTGCATGTAATATGCAAAATATAGTTTGCATGATTTTTGTCATTTGTGTCTTTTGCAGCTAGGGAGCAACTCAAACAATTGACCATTCTAGTAATAGTCTAACTTGAAATGAATATCAAAATGTTGAATAGGTTGCCTTTAATTTTAATGAGAACTTACCCTTTTAAGATTGGACAAAAGAAGATAAGTGAATAGATGAGTAGGAACTGGATTATTGATGTATGAATATTTTAAAGTATTTTCAGCAAACATGTCTACAAAGCAAGGGTTATAACCTTGAGAGATCTCTTCTATTTCACTTCAAACAACCCCAGGAAGAGCACAATTTATAATTTTTTAATCTCTGGAAATTTTTTTTTCAATATTTAGGAATACACTGTTAAGAAAATCTTATGCCTGTTTCCTCTTGTATAAAAACAGAATAGCAAGGCACAACTAGTCTCTCTATAAGAATCCCACATAGACCATTGTGAATACCTCCAGTTGGGGAGATAATGTAGATAATGAGCAAACAAAGAAGACTGAGAAGTGCTCAGTCAGGTAGCAACAGAATCGGGAGCAAGTAGTTTCACAGAAACCTAGAGAGGAGAGAAAATCCAGGAGGAGAGGGTGGGCAGCAATGTCACATACAAATCTATAGGTCAGTAAGAATGAGGACTGACAAAAGAACATTAGATCATCTCAGAGCTCTTTACATCTTTCCTAAAAATCTAGGGTAATCCTCTTTTTGCTTCTTTTGAGCCTTCTCAAAGTTCTTCATATGTCTCTTGAACTATAGACCTTAGAACTGTATATAGTAAGCTAGTAAAATTCTGGTCACTGAAGAGTTTTAAAAATCAAATAAGTCCAGACTAATGCATGAGGGCATTTCTGGTTCATACCTGCTATGAGGACAGGATAAGTGCTTAATTTAAAAATTAGTGTCGCATGGCTCACTGAAGACCATCTTTCCAGGATTTTCTGAAAACATCCTGCCCATCATTTATAGCATAATAGTATTCCATCAAAAAAATCACACACCACAACTTTTTCAGCCATTCTCCAATTGATGGGTATCCCTTCAATTTCCAATTCTTTGCCACTACCAAAAGATCTGCTATAGATATATGTTGTACATATATGTCCTTTTAAAAAAAATTTGTTTGGGATACAGACTTGGTAGCAGTATTTTGTGGTCAGAGACAGTGCACCCTTTGGACATAGTTCCAAAATGATCTCCAGAATGGTGGAATCATTTCACAATTCCACCAACAGTGTGTTAGTGTCTCAGTTTTCCCACATATCTTTCAACTTTCTCATTTTCCTTTTCTGTCATATTAGTCAATTTAAAAGATATGGGGTGGTACCTCAGAGTTGTTTTAATTTGCATTTCTCTAATAAAGAGTGATTTAGAGCATTTTTATATAACTATAGATAGCTTTGATTATTTCATCTGAAAACTACCTTTTTATATCTGTTGACCATTTATTAGTTGGGGAATGGCTCTTATTTTTTTATTTTTATTTTTTTACAAATTTAAAGCAGTTCTCTATATATTTGAGAAATGCAGCCTTTACCAGAGAAACTTGCTGTAATTTTTTCACAGTTATGAGTACTCTGTGTTTTTTTCTATTCTGTCTTCCCCCCGTTCTCTTTCTCTCTCCATTCAACTTGCCCATCCTCAAATGTGTTTTCCTTCTGATTGCCACCTCCCCCAATCTGTCCTCTTTTCTACTAGCACCCCCATTCTCTTACCCCTTTCCATGACTACTTTCCTGTGGGGTAATATAGATTTCTGTTACCAAGTGAGTGTGAATATTATTCCAACTTTGAGCCAGTTCTGATAAAAGTAAAATTCAAGTGTTCCCCACCTCACCTTCCTCCTCTTCCCTCTACTACCAAAGCTCTTTTTTTTACCTCTTTTATAACATCCCATTCTACTTCTCCTTTTCCCTTTGCCCAGTATATTCTTTCTCACCCCTTAATTTTATTTTTTAGGTTTCATTACATCATATCAATTCAAACTCACATCCTCTGCCTATGTATACTCCTTTTAATTGTCATAATAATGAGAAAGTTCCTAGGAATTATGAGTATCATCTTCCCATGTATGAATGTAAACAGTTTAACCTTATTGAATCCCTTGTAATTTCTCTTTCCTATTTGTCTTTTTATGCTTCTCTTGAGTCTTCTGCTTGAATGTCAGATTTTCTATTATGTTCTGGTCTTTTCATCAGGAATGTTTGAAAGTACTCTATTTCACTAAATATTTATTTTCCCCCTGAAGGATTATACTCAGTTTTGCTGGATAAGTGACTCTTGGTTATAATCCTAGCTCCTTTGCCGTCCAGAATATCATTCCAAGATTTCTGATCCTTTAATATAGAAGCTGCTAAATCTTATGTTATCCTGATAACATATTTGAATAGCATATTTGAATAGCTTCTTTTTGGATTTTTGCAACATTTTCTCCTCGTCCTGGGAGCTCTGGGATTTTTGCTATAATAATCCTGGGAGTTTTCAGTTTGGAATCTCTTTCAGGAGGTGATCAGTGGACCCTTCCAATTTCTATTTTACGCTCTGGTTCTAGAATATCAGGGCAATTTCCCTTGCTAATTTCTTGAAAGATGATATTTAGGCTCATTTCTCTTCATAGTTTCAAGATGGTTCAGTAATTCTTAAATTATCTCTCCTGAATCTATTTTCTAGGTCATTTGTTTTTCTAATGAGATAATTCATATTTCTTCTATTTTTTCATTCTTTTGATTTTATGTGATTATTTCTTGATGTCTCATCAAATCATTAACTTCTACTCACCCAATTCTGATTTTTAAGAAATTATTTTCTTCATTTAGCTTTTGTTCCTCCTATTCCATTTGGTCAATTCTGTTTTTCAAGCCATTCTTCTCTTCATTGAATTTTTTGTGCCTCTTTTACTATTTGGTCTGTTCTGTTTTTTAAAGTATTAAAGTTTTTTTAAAAGTTATTTTCTTCAATATTGTTTGTGTCTCCTTCAGACTGTTGACCTTTTTCATGATTTTCTTGCATCAGTCTCACCCCTCCCCCCATTTTTTCCTCTTATTTGATTTTTATGAATTGTTTCAGGAATGAGTCTGAGACCAATTCCCATTTTTCTTTGAGGCTTTGGATGTAGCAGTTTTGACTTTATTGTCTTCTGAGTTCCTGTTTTGATCTTCCCTGTCACCATAATAACTTTCTACGGTTAGGGTTCTTTTTTATTGTTTGCTCATATTCCCAGCCCATTCCTTGACTTAAAAGTTTAAGGTAAAGTGGGGCTCTGCTTGATTGGAGGAGAGACTATCCCAAGTTGGACATTCTTGTTCCTGTTCTCAGAGCTGGTTCTGGAGGTCTGTAAATTTTCAGTTCTTCCAAGGTGCTATGATCTAAGGAGAAGTGTGGTCACTGTTCTCCTGGCCCATGCTGTGATCTTTGAAGGACTGCAAGCACTCTTTTCCACTCTAGAATTGCAACCAGGGTTCCTGCTCCCCTGTTCCTACAAGCTCTGGTGTGCTACTGCCATATATAGTATAATATAGTTTATAATTATATATTATTTATTATAAATAATAAACTTGTTCTAATTCTTAAATTCAGAATAAAATAGAATTTTAAAAATAATTTGCATATTTATTTAGAATTATAAATATTTAAGTGCAAAATTATAACATTGGACTTAATTATGTATTTATAATTATAAAATTATATATCATATTCCTTGATATGTTTTATAATTATATTCATATAATATATCCATATTTATATAATATTTAAATTATATATAATTAAGTGCTAAATTATGTCATATTGGCCCTATGTTAAAATTCAGTACTTAATTTATATCTAATTTATATTTAGATGTATAATTATAAACAAATTACATAAAGTGTAACAAATTTACAACTATATATGATGATAAATATATACTTTATAGTTAATTATATATATGTATGTATATGCATATATGTACACAATATATGTATACATAAGTATTCACTCATATAGGTAATAATTCTCCACATTCTTATAATAAATTCTTTCAGAGCAGAAATGGTGGCATATACTTCCTAGCATAGAATATAGCCTTTTTCCAGGATAAGAAAAGATAATATTGAAGTGTGGTGGAATGGAAAGGACATTGAAAAAGGTACTTAGAATAGTGCATGGCACATAATGGGTACTTAATAGGTAGTAGTTGACTGACCTGTCTAAATTCTATTACTAAGTCAACAGACATGTATAACCACAAGGGTTGGGGTAGATGAATTTTAGTCTCTTTCGCTTCCAAAATTCTGAAACTATGAATATATAGTGATGAGTACATAGTAGGCGTTAAAATAAATATTTGTTGATTACTAAGTCACTGAATAAAATCTTGTAGAAGTTCACACACAACTTTCCCTATATGGTTCCATGTTTTGCCCACTTCATCTCTTGGGCTTGATAGCTTCAATGTTCCAGGACCTTTCTGTTTACTAGTAAGAGATCCAGACATTACAATTCCTAGCATTGTCATTCTCTGTTCATATTTTGCTGTTCTGCCACTCTTAACTTCTGGATACTTGGCTGTGCTTTGTATTTGAAGCATCAGTAGGGATTGATGGACAAGCCACCTGAGTTAATGTCCTTCTTTGACGGATATATCTGAGCCATGCCTTTTTTGATCTTGGTACTTGGACCCTTTTCTGAAGAAGCCCCCACTTCTGGTACAGAATGCTTGCTCCAATCTGGACCTAGAAGTTCTTTCTGTTAACTTTCCAGAAGGCAATACTCCATTTAGGGTTCTACTTGCAGAAATTCTTTGGAACACACTAGTGGTACCAGCTGAAAAGCACTGAGGTGAACCCTAGCTTGTGAATTTATTATAAGGAATATGTCAGCCTTGCTTAGAGTATGTCTGTTACTTCCACTTCTCTCCCAGACTTCTTCCTGTCCTAGAGGATATCAGATGAATTGGACAGAACTTATTCTTTTTTCATGACTTAGGATATTCAAGTCTACAAATTTTACATTTGAACGTTTCTCCCTAAAAAGCTCTAACACTTTTAGTTTTCCATCCATGAGTATAAGCAGGTATAGCTGTTTTGTGAGTTAAAAGAATTAAAATTATCACTGGATCAATCTGTAGAAATCTATATTCTTTATGCCACACATACACACACACAAGCATAGAGATGTATGTGTGTGTATCTATATACATAAGTATATAGATATACACATATGCACACATGATAACCATATATATGTATATATACATATATATATATACATATATATCCATGTTTCTCTTAAGATGATAGTGACTTAATGACTTTTATTGGGAGATGGAAAAGGATTCAAGAACCTGGAATGGGAGGGAAGAGCAAGTTTACCAAGTAAAAAGGTAACTTTGAAGTCAATATTCTGAACAAACCTACATATTTTGTCTGACATGTGATATTTTTTTAGGGCCGTTGCTACAACGGGGAATGCAAGACAAGGGATAATCAATGCCAGTACATCTGGGGAAGCAGTAGGTTTCATTTTCCTATTATTTATTATATATGTGTTCTTTTCACAAATCCATCTTTCCCAGTTTTGCAACATGTCATTTTCTTCTTGAAAAAATATGTAAAAAGTGATAAAAATTATGTCCATGGAAGTGGAAATTGTATCATCTTCCAATTATAAGAAATAAATAACTCTACACCACTGTCTCATGCATGTGAATAGAAGATGATAGGTGATTCTTTCATTCAGTTTTCTTGTCTTTCAGAACTTCTCTTTTAATGAGATCACACTGAATTGCAGTGGTAAAATTCATGATGATCTAATGTCTTTGTGATTTACTTTATGTATGAATCATACATATGTACATATACACACATGAGTGTGTGTACATATATATATATATGTGTGTGTGCTTATTTATATAAATATATACGAAGCTCCCCAAGCAAGCCTCTAGGAACTAATTGCATGCCTACTTAGAAAATGTAGTTTACTATTGTGGCAAAGGTATCTCTTGGGGTTTACGATTGGGGGCATGAGATCTTGTAGCTCCACAGAGTTTGTTAGTTCCTGGAAACTTGCCCAAGGGAACCTATGTTATAGATATGAACATTATTTCACTTTCCATTTCTGTCTCTTAGTTACCAATTATAAGGTGATGGTACTGATTCCTAAGCAGAGGTCAGACAGGTTCATTGGAATTTTTGTGAAACTTTTGCTGTATCAGTCACAAAGGAAGGTTTTACCTTCCAGAGGCACAAGATAGCTCATGGTATCTCATTCATTCTTTTAAGGAAATTCCCAAAGGATTTTCTCTTAGCAGCCCACATTTACTCTTCTTGGAAAGACTTGTCAATTCCCTTTAGTTTATAAAGGGAAAATTGGAAAGTGGAATACTGTTCTCTTCTGCTGTTAAAAGAGTAAAAGACCAAAGGAAGGAGAAAAAAATGGCCAGAAAATCCTTCACTGTCCCTTTTTTGCTTTGTTGTATTATCAGGAGCCTTGACCAGGATCTGTCACTATTGATTTGGGCTGTAGGTTCTAAAGGAAATCAAAGTGCCAAAAATGATCCGAGGATAAGTGGATTCATCAGAATTATTCATTGATGAAAGGTCTTTGTGTAACAACTTGCTGTTTTTTTAACCACCCAAGCACTTATCAGATCCCTCCTATGGGCCAGTCCCCAACATGGGCATCAGGGATTCGAAGACCAAAATGAAGTCATCCTTATCACTTTTGCATTTAGACAATGCAAAAATATAGAAAGGAAAAACAGACAACAGTAACAATGGCTGTCATTTGTGTAGTACTTTAAGGTTTGCAAAGCACCTTCTGCATGTTATATTATTATATCCATGGAGTAGGCACTGTTTTTATCCCCATGTTATAGGTGAGTAAACTGGTTCACAGAAGTTGTGAGTAGGGGCAGCTAGTAAGTGTCCTGAGGATCTGAAGTCCAACTTTCTATTTCAATGTTGACACTTTCAAAAAAGAAATATAATTTTAAGGACCAAAGCACAGATTAGGAAAAATGATGCCCCTAACAAATATAAACCCTAGAGTTAAGTGAGTTTTGTGTAGGTGCATTCATGAACTTTCCTGCTAGATATGCTTACATGTTGCCTGTATTTAGGAAGGAAATAATTTTCCCAAGGTTGGAATTATGAATGGAGTTAACACCCTCCTCTTATTTCCTTCACTTTCAAAAGAGGCTGCAGGGTCTGACAAGTTCTGCTATGAAAAACTTAACACAGAAGGCACTGAGAAGGGGAATTGTGGGAAAGAAGGGGACCGATGGATTCAATGCAGCAAACAGTAAGTGCTGGGCCATTAGCAGGAGAAGTGCTTGTGTGTGTGTGTGTGTGTGTGAGTTTGTGTGAGTGCGCATGCATGTGTACCAGCAACACCATTCTCCAGCTATTAATGTAAACCTGGAGGGCACCAAAAGAAGTCTTAATGAGTTTTTCAAATGTGAAATGATTTAAAAAATATTCTCCAGTGTGTATTTTTTAGTTGGTCATTTTAGTGTATCCTGATGCCAAATGGCTGAGAGCCTATCATTAGCAAAAAACAGTAATGATGCAATAAATGCTGTGCTTCAAAGGGAGAATGTCCTACACTAGAACTGCTTATTTAGCAGCAATAATATTTTGCCAAAACGTATATTAAGTCATAATTTTTTATCTTAATAGGGTTGTAGTGGTGTATCATTTGTAGATGGAATGATGTAAAATTGTTTTCTATACAAAATAGAAACAGTATACATTTGAGGTGCCATTTTAAGTTAAACAGCCTGTATTTTAAACACCTACTTTGCACAAAACATTACATGTTTTTAAGAATTAAGATTAATCTAATGAATGATCGTATTGGAAAGAACATTTTTCTTTTAAAAATTTGTATATTTTCCTTTCCTAGACTGAGTTGGGAATTTTAAAATGAGAATTTTACTCAAATTTTTGAGTCTGCTTATCAAATTTGGGTGATCAGTACCACTAAGTAGTAAATCACAGAGCAGAGCTCCATTTAAAAATTAATAAATTCAAATTTATTTAGCACTTGCTAAGGTTTACATATTGCTTTCTTCGTAACATGACTTTCCTGGGGTCTCACAGCTACTAAGTGTCTGAGACAGGATTCATACACAGTTCTATACTCTTCCCAGTAGGCTACACTACCTTGATTCTTGATTATTGGGTAATTAATTTTCTCTGGTGAGGAAGAGAAGTTTCACGTAGTTGTAGCTGTGTTGATTAATCATGTCCAATTCATGTTCCATTTGGAATTTTCTTGGCAAAGACATTGGAGTGGTTTGTCATTTCCTTATCCAGCTCATTTGAAGATGAGGAAATTGATCCAACAGGGTTAAGTGACTTGCCCAGGGTTACACAGCTAGTAAGTATCCAAGACCAGGTTTGAACCCAGGTCCTCCTAACTCCAGGGTCAGCACTCTATCCACTAAGCCACCTAGCTACCTGAAGTTTAATAGTGAAGAAATTTACAATAAATTTGATCTATCAAGTTTATCATCCTGTTTATTCACCTAACATGACCTGCATAAAAAAAGATAATTTATTATTATTGGTCAGTCAGTAAGCATTTACTGTGTTTTAGGCACTGTGCTAAACAATACCATAGATAGAGCAATCCAAAAGAGTACATGCAGATGAGAAATGAAGAGATGACTGGCCTGAGCATCTTCCTTAGAATGAATGTTTAGGGAGAAGCTCTCCACTCCAGCCACCAATCAGACAAGCCCCAAGGGTAGAACGTGCTGATGAGGTGTGAGTACCAGGACTGATTGATCTTCCAGGATGATGAGGTTCCTGGGGACACAATGGAGAAGCCCATGGGAAAGCAGTCAGATGGGAAATGAAGAGATGATCCAAGCACGTTGCTTATCTCATTGAGAGTTCCCCACAGCTAGTTTAAGGATGATGTCCCACCCTTGGCAGTTTGATAATGTGCATCTCACTAATACTAATGGCTCTTAGGACCAGCAACATTTCACCCTGCCAACAAATTATTTCTCTCAAACCATTTCTTAAACTTAATCAAAGGAAGGGATGAAATATGTTACTCAGAAAAATAAAAACATTAGAGATTTAAATGATTGTAATCTCCCCATTTATGTTTACAGCGATGTTTTCTGTGGCTTTTTGCTCTGTACCAATCTTACACGAGTTCCACGAATTGGCCAACTTCAGGGAGAAATCATCCCAACCTCCTTTTATCACCAAGGTCGAGTAATTGACTGCAGGTAATGTATTACGTATTGAAAAGTTCATTTATTTGGGAAGGGAAATTTAAAGAGACAAAATCAGAGGCAAATAAATATCAGGAAAATTGGAAGATAGCTTCAATAATTTTTTATTCATATTTTGTTGATGCTTTCCTTTTGAAAATTCCTAACAGTATATTCTTAAAGATTTGTGGTTGTTTTGTCTGTTAGTCATGCCCAGTTCTTTGTGACTCCACTTGGGGTTTTCTTGGCAAAGATACTAGTGATTTGCCATTTCCTTCTCCAGCTATTTTACAAACAAGGAAACTGAGGCAAACAGGGTAAAGTGACTTGCCCAGGATCACACAGCTAGTGCCTGAAGCTGGATTTGAACTCAGGTCTACCTGACTCCAGGCCTGCTGCTTTATCCACTGTACCACCTAGATGCCCATTTAGAGATTAATGAGTCTATCTATTTGTAGATCACCATTCATTCATTCAACAGATATTTATTATGTTACTAGATGTGTTGAGGATATGGTACTGTTAAATGTCTAACATCATGGTACTGCTTTGTCACATGATTCAAGTTCATCTGATTAGAAATTGTTATAATTAAAGCAGTGAGCTTAAAAATTTGACAAAAAGTAGTTTGTCATACACTCTTTTCTAAAATATGAGTAATTCAGTGTGAGATTTGGTAGTTATTGAGTTGTTTCAGTCATGGGATATACCTGATTAATAAATACAGTTACATATGGAAAATATTTATAAAATATTGCGAATGACTATTTTTTGTGTTGAAACATCTATGAGTAGGAGGTCCAACTCAGTTGAGCAAAGGTCATGAGATTCTGTAACAAATATACTGGACCTCATGTATTCAAATGCATGTTATCCCCTTTCAATCATTAACTCAACAAGCCTTTACTAAATACCTACTGTATGCCACACACACTGCTTAATAGCCACCTTTGGAAGCCGCATGCCCATTCCAACCATACTACCGTTGATGAAACTGAGGCAAATAGGGTTAAGTAACTTGTCCAGCTTCACACAGCTAACGGTTGTACACGTCTTCTTTTTCCAGTGGTGCCCACGTTGTTTTAGATGACGATACTGACGTGGGGTATGTGGAAGATGGAACTCCATGTGGCCCATCCATGATGTGTCTCGACAGAAAGTGCCTACAGATTCAGTCCCTAAACATGAGCAGCTGCCCCCTTGATTCCAATGGCAAAGTTTGTTCAAATCATGGGGTAAGTAAGGAGGTAACCAGAGGCTGAGCTAAGTGCCCTTTGGCTGTAGGCATTTTGTTCCTTGAAAATTGAAAAGTCTTACTGAATTAAATTTTCATATTTAGTGATTTTCTGCGTGATCATGTGGCCTGCTACATTTTACCCATTATTTATTGATATCACGTAACTGATACCTGACAAAGAACAGACACTAATAGTCTAAGATGAATAAAACACACACACACACACACACACACACACACGTGCGCACACACGCACACACACATATACACACTCACACACACAGGTGCACATATACCATAATTTCCTGTTATTGTGTCCATAGTCTCATAGGAGCATTGATGTAGAGGTGGAAGGGACCTTAAGGTTCCATTTGATATATATGAGGAAACTAGGTACTGAGCAGATAAGAAACTTGCCCAAGGTCACACACACACAGTAAGTTAACCATTAGGATTTGAACCTAGCTTCTCTGACTCTGAACTCAGCAACTTTTCCATTAATACTTCTTATCAAATATATTCTTGTTCAAAATATCCTTCTTTTGGGAAGCTGCATCATCACAATTGGAATTTATATAGTGCTTTGAAGCTCACAGAACACCTTTGTTTTTATCATCCCTCTGAGCTTGGTACTGCAAGTATGACAAGGCAGTAAGGTGGTCCAAATGCTGGAGACCAGGAAGACCAGAGCTGAAAACATTTCTCAGCTACCTAGTAGCTGTGTGACCATGGGCAAGTCATTTTGTCTGTTCTAGCCTCAGTTTCCTCATCTGTAAAATAGGAATGAAAATAATACCCCTTACTTCACAGGACTGTCACAAGCATCAAAAGATATAACATATATAAAGTGTTTTGCAAACCTTACAGTGTTCTAAAAATGCCAGTAGTTTACGAATTATTTATTTATTATTATCATCCCCATTTTCTGATAAAGAAACTGAGATTGAGAGGTTAATTGCTCGCCCATCATCACATAGTAACTATCTTGGGAGAGATAGAAACTCAGGTCTCATGATTCCAAGTCCAGTTTCTTTGCCACACTGTGTGTCACCTTTCTAAATTTATGGACCAAAATTTGTCATTTTCTATTAGAAAAAGTCAGAGTAACTAAGGAGATGCAAGGAAGTTAAATAAGGTCCCTTAAAGAACTGTACTGGTGTGGCCAGTACTCTGTCCTGTACAAAGTAGGGCCTTGGTAAATATTTGTTCAATTGAATTAAAGCTGTTTGTTTCTCTCACCCTTCAGCATTCATTCAACAAAAATTCAGGTGCTTGAAGAAGAGGCACCAGGTAGATCGATAGTATGGACTGGCGCTTTATGAGTGTTTGTGCTTTAAAAAACACAGGCAGAGGAGTGGAAAGCCATCCACTAAGAGAAGGAAGGAAATAAGCTTTTGTTAAGCACCTGCTATGTATGGGGCACTTTGCTGAGTTCTTTATAAGTATTATCCATTGGATCCTCACAACAACCCTGGGAGACAGGTGCTGTTATTATCCCCATTTTACAGTTGAAGAAAGTGAGGAAAAAGCAAGTTAAGTGACTTACCCAGGTTACACAGTTAATAAGTGTCTGAGACTGGCTTGGAACTTAGGTCTTTCTGACTCTGGACCTAGCTCTCAATCCACTTTGCTACTGCCAATTAAAGTTGGAATGGACTTGAGTGGTCATCTCATTCAATGCTTTCATTTTTATCAATGAGAATAGTTATTCCCCACACAGCTTCTCAATTCTCTGGGGTTTTATTGCTTTTTGACACTACCTTGACATCACTTTTTAAAAAAATCCAATTCTTGGGAAATCTACAAATATTTCCACCAAAGTCATATATCTAAGAGAAAAAGTAAACACTTGCCTAGTTTGATGTGGGGCAAAGGAAAGTCTGGTGGAGCATTCGGACTTCAGGAAGGGAAAACAAGAGTAAGGTCATGAAACTGGGAAGATTCTAAAGTGATGGCAAAGAGAAAAAGAAAAGATCCCCTCAAAGTACACTGATTCGGAGGCAGGGGGTGGGGAACTACTGAATGGAGACCTCAGGTGATGGATTAAAGGAGCTCCAGACTCCAAGGAGTTAGATGTTCCTTCTTAGTGTTTTTATTGTCTCTAAGCCTACGGACAAAGGAAGTACAGAGAGATTTTGAAGTAGTTCATGATATCTTTTTTTGTGTGTTTACCCTACACTGGCATTAATCCTAATCAGTTTGTTTCAACTTTTAAGATTAAGAAATCCATTTATACTAATAAGCTTATATCCTCTTTAGTAAGCCTTCTCTCTCTGTGCAGTTCATATGTAGAGAGATAAAGGCTTCAAGAAATATCACACTGATCCCTACTCCCAATGATTAGTGTTCTTCAAAGCTTTGCAGAAGCCTGTTTATTCCTTCTGAATTTCATCCCACTTCAGTATAATGGCAGAAACTTAGAAATTAAAACCGCCAAACTTTACTGAGTAATCTGGTCTCAGAAGGCATTTTTCTGACCTGTGTGACAGATCACTGCCAGTCAGTCACCAAGCATTTGGCAAACATCTGGTAGGTACATAGCCAGTGCGTTGTGTCAAGGGACATATGAAAGAACCATATAGCCTTAGGTGCTTGCCTACAAGAATCTTATAGTCTTATTGAAGTAGATAAGGAGCAATAAAATTAGCAAGTGTGTATATAGTATGTTAAGGTTCCTAAAGCTCTTTACTAATATTATCTCATATTACTCTTAAAACACCCCTGAGGAAGAGATAAAATCCTCACCTTATAGATGAAGAAGCTAAAGCAGATAGAATTAAATGACTTACCCGGGTCACATAGCGTATGAGACAAAATTTGAACTCGATTCTTCGTAAGTCCAGGTCCAATGCTCTCCCCACTATGTCCCTAGCTTCCTCTAATAGTGAACACTAAGCATATTATCATGTGCTTAAGCATATAGTAGAGACTTTTAAGGGTTGTAGCAGTAGAAAGAGGAGCTGGGTATGATAAGTAAGAAGTAATCAGAGAAGGCTTCATGGAAGAGATGGAACTTTACCTGGAAGGAAGGAAAGAGGGAAAGAGAGATTTATTAAAGACCTGTTATGTGCCAGGCACTCTACTAAGTGTTCTGCAAACATTTTTGAACCTTCAGAGGTAAGAGCTATTGTTACTCCCATTTTACAGCTAAGGAAACTAAGAGATTAAGTGACTTACACAAGGTCACACATTAGTAAATGTCTGAGGTTGGATTTGAACTCAGGTCTTCCTGACCCCGGGTCCAGTGTTGTATCACTACCAGCTGCCTCCTGGGAAAGATGGGTATGTTTTGGATAGGAAGAGCTGCCCTGGAGAGGTAGAAGCAGTATTGCAAGCCAGGGAAAAGGAATGATTGACACAGAAGTAAGATCATTAATGTATTTGGGGGAAGAGTCAAGAGCCACATAACTGCAGAAAGTGCATATTGGGAAAGAAGATTGGCTACAGATGACCAGCTCATAAAGAATGTTCAAACTGAAGCTGAGAAGCTGATAATGGTCACAATTAGAAACAATGGGTCTTTGAAAGCTTTTGTGTTGAACATGTGAAAGTAATGCTTCAAAAAGTGGTCTGCTAGGGAACCTTGAGTCATAAATTGAGAACTGGAAGGGACAATGGAAAGCTATTGAATTCATTCCTGTCATTTCATAGCTAAGAAAACAGACTTAAAGATGACAATGTCTATTCTCCAAGGACCCAGTTAAGAGCAGAGAGTCAGGAAGGGTGTCTACTGGTGAAATTTGTGGCCATGGTGACCCATTAAACAGATCAAAATACAAAACAGCTCTCAATCCTGTGTGCCAGCCCCTCTCATCCTTCCCCACTCCCAGCTTCCTTAGTGGAGTGGCAGGGAGTGCGAAAAACCACACATAAACATGATTTTACTATTAGTAGTTGTAGTGTGTGGCTTCCATTGGTGATCAGCAAGTTGATGTCTTCAAGGAGGGAGTGAAACTCATCAACCACAGGAAGGCAATATGCCACTGAGGGTGGGTCCTCTGAGGGGGATGTCCAGAAACACATGGATGAGAGTCGTATCAGATAGAATGATGAGGCAAACATGCACTGGGGTCAGCACCAGCAGAGACTCTCCACATTGTTTTGATAACAGACTTATTGAGTATCATCTTCATTTTTCAAACCACCAAATGTTTTTGACACATTATTTTTGCCACATATAATGAATGTTCAGGACCTTGGAGAATACTTTAAGGAAGTTTTAAATAGTTTGAAAGAGCTTGAAATTATTTTCCAAATTAGTTTGAGTTGTGTAATTTTGCAACAGAAGCAATGTAAAGAAGGCTATTTAACCTTTGGCCAGTTGGAAATGTGAGACTAGTGACAGCAAATCTAGCTCTTTATTTGAAGACTTTGTTGTTAAATCATTTTCAGTCTTAGCTGAATCTTTATGACCCCATTTGGGGTTTTCTTGGCAAAGACACTAGAGTGATTTGCCATTTCCTTCTGTAGCTCATTTTACAGATGAGTTTCCTCTGAGAAACCGGGTTAAGTGACTTCCCCAAGGTCACACAGCTAGTAAATGTCTGATGATTAATAATTAAGATCCCCCACTTTACATCAGAAGCATAATAAAAGTACTCAGCATTCTGCTCTCTGTGTGTGAATGGAATGGAGGAAGGGTTTCCTTATTCTAGATTACTAGTAAAATTTCAATGTCAGCCTTTGTCTACAGAATTCAAGGTGGGGGGTGGGGTGCAAGAATCTTGTGACTTTATCATTGCTATTCCAGAGTGACTGAGCAATGAAGCAATAAAAGAAACCACCTGAAAACCACAATAAAAACCCTCTTTGCTCATGTTTTCTCTCACACAGGTGTGTAGTAATGAAGTCACCTGCATTTGTAATAATACCTGGGCAGGGACAGACTGCAGCATCCGTGACCTTATCAAAAAACCTCCAGCCTCGAAGGATGATGGACCCAAGGGTTTGTGATTTGAGTTCCTTTTTATATTTAGATATTTATAGATTTAGATAACCTTTCCCCAAAAGGCACCAATAGAATGATATCACAGTTTTGGGAAGAGATAGAAAATATTTTTCTTTAAAAAAAATGTCCCAGGTCCTATAATGAATATAATTGTAGTGTTCTAAATGTCACGTATTGACAACTGTCTTTGTCTGTGCTCTGTTTCAACATTCCAGAACTCATGCCTGAGGAAAAATGAGCTTAAGGACCTTGCTTCTTTCTAGATTTCTCTCTTTTAATCACATTCTTTCTCATAAACATGAGAATTTATCATTTACAACTTTTCATAGATTTCCCAATTAATGGACAAATCACACTGTCCTCACAACAATCCTAGGAGGTAGTAGAATAATTACTTTTAAAAAAGATCTCTACTTTATAAATGAGGAAACTGAGTCTCAAACGACTTGCCCAAGCTCACAAAACTAGTTGATGGTAGAGAGGCATCTAAAGCCCTGGTCACCCGATTTCCATTCTGGTGCTCTTACTCCAATGTGGCACTGCCTCTTTCTTTATATTGTTTATTCATTTTTACATTATCGTCCTCCCCTCCTAGTCTCCTTTTACAGACAAATTGAGGCCTAGAGAGGTATCCTGGCTTGCCTAGAGTCATAAGGCAGTAGTGTTAGAAGCAAGATTTGAACCCAGGTTCCAACTAATCATCTATACAGCTACAGCTCAAACCTAGGTCTGATGATTCTAAGTTTGGTGAATTTTCCTGCTTCCTCTTGCTACTTTTGTATCAACATTAGAGAAGGTATACTATCGTGGCACAGATCTCTTCAGCAGAGCCTTAATCTATTCCATTAAATTCCTTAATTTTATTCTGTCCTTGAAGGAACCTTTGGGACCATTGTCCTTACAGCTAAAAATAATATGTATTGTCCTGGATTAGAAATGTATTCACATATACACAAACCTATATACACATGTACATGTATATCACTGAATGGGTGTTGCTGCAGTCAAACTGAGACCTGGGAAAGACCTTAATAGAAAGGCCCAAATCTCCCATTGCATCCGGGGCCATCTCTAGTCACCCTGATCTATATCTGGCCACTGGACCCAGATGGCTCTGGAAAAGAAAGCGAGGCTGATGACTTTGCACAGCCCTCCCTCACTTAAATCTGACTCATTTGCAAGTCATGGCATCACCTTCCTGTTGTCATGGTCCTCTTTGAGAACAAAGGACAAACAGCAGCAGGTACATGTATATGTGTATATGTAGTCATTTATATGTGACATGTATGTATGCATATAAACACACACATATATACATACATGTGTGCTCATTTTCTGATGTTTTTGATCTTAGAGTCGAATGTGAAGTCCAAACACGATAATGCTAATATCGCCCTATAAAGATAGGGGATGCATCATGTTGTACACTTTGCATTCTTCCAGGAAAGCTTAATACAAGTTTCCTTCAATATTCAGCTAATTGCAGGAGTGTGGGAATCATTAAATAATTGCTGTGCACACCCAAGGGTAGACTGTATTTCTTAGATGACATGTTTATTAAGTAATGAAGAATCATTCTGTTACTTAGGGTAGCATTTATTATGATTCTAGCTCATAACAATCACAACATTCATCAAATAATTAATGACTACATACAAAACCATGAGATGTTGTGTATGGGGGGCAAGTATGATCAACTTTCCAATATTGCTAATAATAGTGGGATAGGACAAACCAGAAAAGCCTCCGTTTTCATATTCAAATTTGTAAATGTTAAGGATTAAAATAAGTTCTGCTTGGATTCTTTTCATTAATAGTTTTTTCACATAATAACTATGTTTGGAGTGCCATATGGAAAGGTTGGCCAATTTTCAGTAAGTATTTAAGTTAAATGTAAAATTCAATTAGCTCTATGGATCCGGGCAATTACCTACTTTATTTTCCCACTGTTTGAATTTTTAAAGACAGAGTAATTTTTATAATTGCACTAACAGAGAGCACTGAGAACCAAATCCTTCTAAATTGTGCACCCTTTTCTTCTAAGATATATTCAGACAGTGCACATCTGTGCTACCACAGCTGTGTTGTGCATAGTCCCGACACACTCCAAAATTAGTTCAAAGCAAGAGACCCAGGAATGGACCCAGACCAGGTGAACTGTAAAGCACAATCACTTAGTGCTCCCCCCACCCCCAATTAATGAATGGTCTGTAGAAATCCTTATTATGACTTGAGCATCAACTTACCTGCTATTTTTCCTCTCTTGCCACTACATCAAAAGTTTATTAAACACTATGTAAAAACATTTGTAAGGATCTCATGGTTACCTTCTGCAGATGGGCAAAATCACAGAACCCTGCTACTCATTTAAGTTATACTTTGAGATCCATTGCTTAAGCCCATGCCTTAGTTATTTTTGGTCCAGAAGTGTTAACTCTGTAAATAGCAATGCAGTCAAGATGTCAAAATATGGCCCTAAATATACATGGCCTGCGGATGTTGGCATAGCAAAGGGAAAGAAGAAAGCTGGTGGGAAGAGTGACTTTGTAGCTTTCAGGGCTTGCATTGGATGGGTATATTTAATGCGTATTTTACTCATTTACCCATTAAGAGGGATAGCGTCTGGACCTGTGATTTCATCCGTTCAGGGAAGTCTTGGGTGGTGAAATTCTCTACCTAAGCAGGTGACTTCAGCTAGGGACTCAGTGGATAGTACAGCAGACCTGGAGTTAGTTAGAGATGGGTTCAGATGTGACCTCAGACACACTCACTAGCTGTGTGACACTCCCTAGTCACTTATCCTCTCATGGACTTAGTTCCTTCGTCTCTGAAATGGGGATAATAATGACACCAACCCCTCAGGGTTATTGTAAGGATCTAAGGAGAGAATGTTTGTAAAGCTCTTGGCAAACCTTAAAGAACTACATGAATGTTAGCCATTATTATCATTATTCTTAGGTCTTTATCTTCTCTGCAACTTCTAGTCTCAGAGAATTATATAGAACACAAAAAGGTCAAGAGACTTGTCTATGGTCACCGTTTGGCCAAAACGGGGTTTGAAGTCAGGTCTTCCTGCTTCCAAGGCCAACATTCCATGTCCTCTACCATCCTTCCTCTATTGTTTTAATATGATTATAATATTAAGATTTTAAAGAATTACAATAACACTTCTTTCAAGCTCTTATTATTTTTTTCTCTCTCTCTCCCTTCTTCACTTCCCCTCTCCTTTTCTTTTCCCTTCTTTCCTTCTCCCCCTTGAGAGACAATCCTTTGCTTACTTTCCATTAGTTTTCTTGAAAAGAAATCTAGATCGACCCGCAGAAGCTAAATTTAGTAAACACAATGCTCTAACAAAGGAATCAGTCCTTGATCTGCTGGGATTTTTTTTTTTGATATCTTAAACTTTTATAATTATGTTAAAGAAGATGAGGAAGATTATTTACATATTGTTCCTCTAAGAAAGATGGAGGTAACTCAGCATGGAGATATTGTCATAGATGAGCACAGGAGCAGCGCTATCTCATCTTGCTCAGTGTTTTGCCCTCTCAGGAACCCCCTGTGCACCTGCGATAACCTGGGAAGGACCACCTACTAGCATTTTCTTCTCCATTTCCTCTATTATTTAAATTAAATTCCTGGAGGAAGCTCCAAGATTAACTTAGAAATTAAATTAAGTTCTTGAGGAAAGTTCTAGGAGTAGTGCCCCATTCTAGAGAGAATAATGTTCACATCTGCCCCTGGATCTCCCTTTGTCCCTGAAGGGAACAGTCAATGTCTCAGCTGCATTGATTTTAGAATTGTTAACAATCCTGGTGAAGTTTTAACATGCTGAGTAAAAAGATGCTGTAACTTAATAGGAATGAACATCAGCTACTGCATTAGATAAATGGTTCATTTACCAGAGCAGTCAATGTTAAAGTAGGCTATTTGGGGACAACCCAATGACATAGTTTCCCAGGGCTTCCCATAGCTCTTTAGCTGCTTTGGAAAGCATGCTTTTGATTGACATTTTGATCACATGCAAATTTTGTCAGATGTCATTTCATGTATTGGGAGTGTGCTTTGTGATTTTGGTTTTTATATTTCTTGTTAAAAGGAGAATCACCACAGGAGATTAGTTAAGTTTTATTTTTAACACATATAATGGTTAGATGCCCTTTTATACGTAGTGCCCTAACAATACATAGTCAAGGAAAAATAAGCCCTTTCCATTTGCTTTATCAAAGCAATTGTAGCATCTGAAGAGATCTGAGTTTCATCTCAAGGCAAAACCTTTGGCTGTAAGCTTTTATTTTACTGTAGGATGGAATACACACAATCTCATTTTCTCTGTAACTTTGACTTTGCTTCCCAAATTGGTTTGGATGGTGTTATTGTGACAGTCATTAGGGACCATGAATGGGGTTGAAATCTTACACCAGCCATTCATCTGTGTAACCTCAGGCAAGTTGCTTAACCTCTCTATGCCTCAATTTCCTTATAGGTTAAATGAGGGAAGTTGAAATAGATGACACTTTTAAGGTCTCTTTCAAGTCTAGATCTGTGATTGTGTGAGCTCAGGTGGTTTGTGCTTCTCCCAGAACGTTTGCCAGCCTCAGCAGTTTACCTATGCAGACTATGGCTTATTATGTTCTTCTAATAATATTTTTCTAGGTAATAATTACAACTCAGATCTATAAAATGCTTTAAAATGTAAAAAAACACCTCTCTCACAGCAACTTTCTGAGGTAGCCAGAACAAGGATTAATGTCTTTATTTACTGATAAAGAAACAGATTCCAGGAGGCTTGTTCATGGTCAGACAGTAAGACCAGAGTCAAGAAAAGCACATGTTTCTTGTTATAATAACAATTAATCTGTTTGAAATGAACTATATAATAGAATCACAGAATTGGAAAGGTGTCTCAAGAGCTACCTCATCCAATTGAAATTACCTTTGTAACATCTCTGACACATGGTTACCCGATTCTTTTTGACTACCAATAATGGATGAGCTAGGTGGTACAATGGATAGAGTGCTGGGCCTGGAGTTAAGAAGACTCCTCTTCCTGAGTTCAAGTCTGGGCTCAGATACCTACTAGCTATGTGACCCTGGGTAAGTCATTTCTTTCTGCCTCTGTTTCCTCATCTTAAAATGAGTTGGAAAAAGAAATGATAAACCACTCCACTGTCTCTACCAAGAAGATCCCAAAAGGGGTCATAAAGAGTAAGACTGGACTGAAAAATGACAAAATGAAAGAGAACCTTCCTTATATCAAACTGAAATCTGTATCTCTATGATTTCCATTCATTCTTCCTAGTTCTATTCTCTAGATCCGAAAGAAATTAATTTAAACTCTCTTTTACATGTCAGCCTTCTAGGGACGACAGAGAATACTTGTTCTATCTACCACTGAAGCTTGTTGTGAGCAAGGTGTTTTTAAAACCTTAAACACCACCCCCCACACTCGCATACACACACACACACACACACACACACACACACACACACACACACACACACTTCCCCTTCCCTTTATCCCAGTCTTTTCTTCTTCTAACTAACCAGTCCATATTCGTGTAGTTATTGTCATATGATTTCGGGTCCTCTCATTGCCCTGGTCACAGTCCTCTAGATGTGCTCTGACTTGTTAATGTCCCTCCTAAGATGTGACTCCTCAAACTGTAAACTATACTTCAAGTGTTGTCTGACTGTGGCAGAATACAGCAGGGCTGTCACCTCCTTCGTTCTGAATACTACTCCACTTATCGAGCGTAAGGTCATATTAGGCAGTCCCTTCACCCTGTTGACTAGCATTGAGTTTGCTGTCCCTAAGATTCTTGTCATGGCCAAGTTGTTTAGCCACACTTCCACCATTTTCAACTTAATGTAGTTGCTGTTTTTGAATAGTATACAGCATTTTACACTTATCCATAGTAAATCTTGTCTTCTTAGATCCAGTCTGCCATTCTAGCCCAATGGGGCTACAATGGATGCCATCAGTGACCCTTAGTCACCACTCTTTAGGTCCCCAAACTCAGTCACTTCTGAATCCATAGCACAGTTCTGAATCCATAGTTCATATCTATTTAAAGATGAATGAAAGCCTTTGTCAACTGATTTCTAGAAATCCATATATATGATGTCTACGCAGTCTTGTGACTCCACTATCACAAAAGGTTAGTGTGGAATGGTCATTCCTGATGAGCCCAAACTGGCTCGTAATAATTATGCATCACTTCCTTAGTACCTACGAACTATACCCAGGGGTGTGCTGGAGCCATATGTTACCGCAGATTAAACTTAAAAATGAGCTATGTTTTTATTAGAGTGTCAGCTGTTAAATGTTTATTGGTGCACCTTTGGCTATATATGCCTTCAGTACTTCAGTCTAACATTTTACCTATAATTCACTTCACGCTCATAGTTGAAGAGGCAGTGAGGTTCAGTGGAAAGACCGTTGACTTTAATTTTAATTTTAATTTTCTGAGAACCTGGGATCAAATTCTGCTTCCACTACTTTCTACTTGTGTGACGTTAGACAAGTCATTAAATCTCCCTGGGTCTCGGTTTCCTCATGTATAAAATGAAAGGACTGGCTTACATGGATTCTGAGACCACTTCTTGCTCCCTTTATCATCACAGGACACTTTAGACTTCTTCCCCTTTTAAGAATCAGAATGTTTGCTTACCCCTAGTCCTGTCTCCCATTGCTTTTTCTCATAGTTTCTTAGAGCTCGCCAAGGGCAGCTCAGCAATCATATCTATCCGTTCTTTCCTTACATTGAGATATGGCTCATTCAGGCCTGACGATGTGAATGCCTTGAGGGCAACTAGGGGATCTCTTACTATCTTCTCACTTATCCTTTATTTTTCCTGCTAACCATTTTGATCTATCCTTCTAATCTGCAGATCATTCTCTTTGTCAGAGAAAACTAAAAAAAAAGTCAGGATTGAATAGTTCTACCTTCTTTTCGTCATTCCTTATTAGAATTCCACCCCCGCCAGAGAGTGATCCTGCCCGTTCTTTGTTTAGCTTTGTTTTAAAAGTCTTCCTAGCCTTAGCTTATTCCTAGTTTTAATATTACTGACAGCCTTTATTTTTAAAAGTATATTTGTTTGGAGAGGAACAAGATAATTCTATCCCACATCCAATAATTAGTGAAATTGGTTATATGAGAATTCTGGAAATAGTATTTCCTAGATGACAAATAATGTGCATTACAGGTATACAGAATGAATTTAATCAAAAAGGTTTGTTTGTGATTTCTTTCTTATCTTTACTGTAATACATGGTATCTTTTCTAGTTTTTTAAGATACCCACAGCAGTCTATCTGAAATGCAACTGGCTGCTTTGTGGACTTAAATCATTGATAATTTACCAAACACTGGGCTCCCCTCCCCTCTTTTCCCCTCCTTTCCCCTCCCTTCCCCTCTCTCTGTCTCTGTCTGTCTGTCTGTCTCTCTGTCCCTCCCTCCTTTCCTCTCCTTTCCTCTTTTCCCACCTCTCTCGTTTCTCTCCTCTTCCACCCCTCCCCCATTTTAGGCTAATTAGAATTAAATAAATTGTGGTTCTTCTGATGTGTTTGGTATAGTCCCTAAATTGAGAATAAAGAGATCTGGGAAGAGGAAGGATGTCGCAGTTATTAGCAGTGTGACCTTGGGAAAAGTCATAAGGGATCCCTCTAGTTTCCTCATCTGTAAATTGAATGCTCTGATTTACCTTTATGTCTCTGACATCTTCTAATAGTAAGAAGGCAGCCTTGTGGCAAGGGGACACCCTTTGAAGACGCCTAAGGTTCCTGCTATTGTAAGAATTTGATTTTAAAAAAAGCAGAAGCTCTCTGAGAAAATAAACAAATGTGAAATCAGTGTCTTATTGTATCATTGATAAATTCTGGAAAATATCTTTATACTATGACTTTTAAAAAAATAAATAACAGAGACTATGATTTTTCCCATATAATAAATGAATGCAACTCTCCACTTTACCATCCACCAGAACTGTTGTGATATCTTCCAGTCACAATTTCTCTCTTCTTCCCTCTCCCCTTCCCATGCAGATCAGTCTTCCTTATGAACAGAATCTGGTCCTTTGTCTTCTTAGATTCCGTCTGCCATTCTGGCTAAATGAGGCAAGACTGGATGCCATTAGTGATCCTTCAAATGGTTAGTCACATTTAGTGGCTCCCTATTGCCAACTGAGTAAAGTACAGGCTTCTTTGGCTGGCTAGCATTCTGGGGCTACTCTCTTTCTAGCCTTATTTCAGCCACACATGACGTGTTCCAGCCATGGATTCCTCTCTCTTCTCTAAAACACCCTGGACCTTCCTGCCTCTGTCTATGCCTTGACTTCCTCTGTTCTGTATGCTTGCCATGATGAAAAGTCTTTTAAACTCTTTCCTGTTTTTTAAAGCCTCACCAAAATGCTACATCCTCAGAGAAACTTTCCTTGATCTCTCTCTCCTTCCCCAAGTCCCTAACACCACCCCCTCCACAGTCCTCATCCCATAATACTTTGTTTTGTTCCTCTCTAAAGTACTTAACCTGAATCATAAGATCACAGTTACCATCTGAATCCACTAGCAAACTAAGTGTAGGAACTGTTGTCCTATCTAAACCTTTCTCTTCCCCAAAGGGTAGGCACTTAATAAATGGGAATTGAATTAAGTTCTCAAAACCAACTTAGAATACCTGGTAAGTGTATTTTGGGTACTGAGGGGAAAGAGAAGTCCTAAATTTTGAAAAAACTGAAGAATTTCCATATTCAGAGTTGGGATTAGGAGATAAGCCAAGTCCAGTGCACATTCAGTGAATTGCCCACATATATATTGTAAATAAATATATATATATTGTAAATAAATGAGGATAACCTTCAAGACCCAGGCCTCTTGGTTCCCACTGTGAGGCTTGTGAAACTAACTTGTCATGAATCCCTGCAGTGCTTTGAAGAGTAGCCTGATCCCTGATGAAAGATCCACCCACCTGCATTCATTTAGTTCATGTCAGGAGGAAGAGCAGCTGAGTCATTCCCTTTTCACAGAGTAGATATTCTGAAGTTTGAGCCATCTAGCTAACCTTTGAAATGTCTGAAAAGCACCATGACAAAGAGTCAGATGAGTCCCTACATCCTTCTCAGGCTTCTAGTCCTACCAAATGTATGTGAGAGGGAAGCGGGGTGGAAGGGGAAGACTTCTTTTGGAAAATGCGATTTCCCTGCTCGCTTTTATCCTGCTCTCAGAGTCAAGGGCCCTTATCTCAAGTAAGGATATGGAGATCTTTCTCCAGCCCAAAGGGAAATCATTGACTATTTCTTTTTATTCTCAAGAACTACTGAGTTTTGAGGAAGAGGAATAAGAATAAGGCATCTATGGATTTATCTTGGTCTTCCGATTACTTTCCGACAGCTTCATCCATCAGTCCTTTATTAAATGCCTAAAGTGGACAGAGCACTGTGCTAGTTGGGGAGACACAAATATAAGCCATTCTCTTTGCCTTCAAGGAGTTCCCAGTCTGGCAAGCGGGGATATGGCATAAATATCTATAAGATAAAATGAAAAACAATCCCATGAGAGGGATGCCAGACCTCCTAATGCCCTCTCATCACCTGCCTGCCACCCTTCTCCACTTCTCTTGTCTCTATTTCCTGGCAAAAAAAAAAAGTGTTCCTGTGCAAATTCAAATTTTTATTCCTATTATCTATAAAACACCATGTTGCCTTAGTGGCATATTGTAACATAAGCAATATGCTTTGGACTTGAGTTTGGCACAGTTTCCTTATATTTGCAACACAAAATTAGGAAGCTATGGATTGGTTCTCATTCATGAAATCTCAAGAGGACACAAATCTGGATTACATTTTTCCTTCATATAATGCCTTAATTTAAGTAGTGACCTTTGTAATTATGACCATGTATTGTTAATTTTGTGTTTCAGGGAAAGTAAATAGATCTTGACTTAAAAAGGGAGGGAAAACAATCATCCCCCCATTCAGAATTCCTACTTTATTCCCTCTGAGGCTTGTGGCCACAATTTTCAAAGTTATATATAGTTCCCTTTTAGTTAGCTTTGAGGTTATAATATATTATCTTATTTGGAAACATATGCTCACCTCTTTAACGTGGTGATTTTTTCTCTTCCTTTAGCATTTCTGCTACTTTTTGTCTATTGAAAAGAAAGAAATATTACATTTCCCAGTTGTGCCTAATTAAGCATAAGATCAAAATTCTCTATTTAAATGTATTTTGATGCCTCCTAGTGGAGTCAAGCCTAACAGTAGGTCGTCTTTTAACCTGAGGTTCAGTCTGATTAAGGATGGAGAGACTTATCACCAAAGGGTTAGCCACCACATGATGAATTTTTCAATCCAAGAGATTCATGAAGACTGTTTCCTAAGGCATGGAGAGATTTGCAGTCTGCAATGAATGGTCACACCAATGATATTACACACATTTGAAGTTTAGAACATATAAACAAAATTTAGACTGATAAAAGAACCAGTCAGTTCCTCAAAAGAGTTAGGAAAAGCTATTTCCATCTCTTCCCATTCCCTTTCCACAAAACTCCATCCTGTGTCTGAAAGCTCTAAGGTCCACTCAAGCAGCTATGAAGATCGTAGACTTTAATGAGCACATTATTGAGAGTTTTAACAGTCGGACATCATGATTTTAAGAGCTGCTTTCATTCTCGGTCTCACTTCACCTAATCTCATTTGCGAAAGGTAGTATCCAAAAGTCACTCTATATCTTCATAAAGCAAGGTAATATAGAAAACTAAGCAGGTAACCCACAGAACTATGAGATATTAAGGCAGGAAAGGACCTTAGAGGTTACCCCATTTAATGACATTTTATTTTGTATTTTTTAAAAAAAATTTTATTGAGTCTTAAAAAAATCTGTTACTTCCCAATGATTTCCTCACCCCCATTTCTAAGTCATCCTTTTAAAAAAAGTATACATTAGAAAATGAGCCATCTTTTATAAGGTACACCTGCTTCTGCACCTGTAGTTCATCACTTTTCTATGGAATCAAGGGTAGCATGCTTTACCTTCAGTCCCCTTAAATCAAAATTGGTCAAAATTGGTCAGTTAGGAGATCTTGCAATATTGTTTTCCTTCACACTATCGCAGTCATTATATAAATTGTTTTCTTGGTTCTGTTTCCTTTGCTCAGTATCACTTTATAGATGTTTTCCCCAGTTTATCCCAAATTTTTCATATTCATCGTTTCTTAGGAGTTAATAATATTCCGTTTCATTCCTCTACTATGGTAGAGGCAACCATTCTTCATTTGATGAGCACCTACTTTGCTCCCCCAAACTTTTCATTTTATAGAGGAGGAAACTGAGGCTTATAGAGGAGATATGACTGGATATATGTCACACAGTTGAGAAATAATGTAGCTAGGGTTTGAATCCAGTTCATTCAACTCCAAATTCCCAACTCTTTATCCTGTACCAGATGGTCTCACAGTTTCAACTTTTAAAGGATTTTC
Source organism: Bettongia penicillata ogilbyi (assembly GCA_023548195.1). Classification (NCBI taxonomy): domain Eukaryota; kingdom Metazoa; phylum Chordata; class Mammalia; order Diprotodontia; family Potoroidae; genus Bettongia; species Bettongia penicillata. The sequence continues at coordinate 17,402,725 of JAJHZJ010000200.1, forward strand.
TCCTAAAGCACAAGTTATATCCAGAGGGCGTTGGACTCTGGAAATTTAGTGATACAGCATAGTAGGTTGTGAAATGGTGACCTGAAAAATTTAATCTGATTTTTTCCAGAATAGTTAATTAAGATATTCAGGAGATCGTTTAAAAGGTGAGACATAAGAGACATGCATACATGTTAAAAGGTGAGACATAAGAGACATGCATACATGAACCTGTGTCATTCCCCTGACTCCTATACCACACACATTTACAATACTATGGAATATAATAGAAAATTAGATATTACAGTGATCTTAGAAGCAAGGTTGATCATTATGCCATATCATAATATTATATTATATGTATGTTTAGTTCTAAAAGTCAATCAAAACTAAAAAATTTATTTTCTTCATCTTTATATATATTTAAGTGATCATGGAATTTGGGGGAAAATGATAGTAAGAAGATTTTCCCATTGAAAATTGACCACTGTTTTTATAATTGGTTATTTTATTAATATGTAAATTTACTATGTTTTGACATTTTGGTCCAACTTTCTAAAATGATTCCTCAAATATTAAAATGTGTTGGTAGGGAAAAAATGTTGATTTAAGAAATAGATATCATTGATAGGGATAAGATTTGTGTTTATTGATCTAGGACATTCCTGGATGGGGAAGCTTCCTCCACCAGGGCAGATGCATCTTTTTTGCAACTTGGAATTTTAGAGAGTTGCCTAGATCAGAGGTGTCAAACTCCCAGCCGCTCATTGGTTTGCCATAACCAGATTAAAATTTAACTTGGAAATGTTTAAACAAAATAAATAAAAATCCAACATAGACCATGCTAATTCATGGTTTTCCAAGTCAATATGCAGTGGCAGGGATATGTTTCTGTTTGAGTTTGACTTCACTGACCTAGATGACTGAGAAGTTAAGAGACTTGATTCTACATCTTCATGATTTCAAGGCCAGCTCTCTACCCACTGTCATGTTATCCCTCAACACAGGCATTAAAATAATTGCATAATCTAATGGATCTATGATCTTATCAACATAGATATTTCTAGTAATGATGCGGACAATAGCCCATCTTTATATTCTCTTATCCATATACTCTTATAAATCTTCCACAGGTGAACCACCCATGAAGAAAAGAGAATATTGGGGGAAATAGGATCATTGAATATTTGATGTAAATTAAACCTCGTCCTCCCAAATCAAGTTTTTTTTTGGTCCAGAATCTAGTTATTGGTGTTAAGGAAAAGATCGAATCACTTCCTTGTACTGAAATTTAAATCAAAACAACATTTCTTAATAATATTTTTTATTCAGTAAAGTCAGTGTGTTGTCATTTCTTTCTTAAAGAGAATCTCCCTTTTCCCTCCGCACAGGGAGCATGGCCACAAGCAGGCTAATAGGTGCAGTGGCAGGGACCATTCTGGCCCTGGGGGTGATTTTTGGAGGCACAGGGTGGGGAATGGAGTAAGCATTTTTCTGAGTTTCAGAGTTTTTATGTTTGGTGCCTAGTGTGTGAGGTAACTGTTGGTCCCTGACCCTTCTGTGTCTTGTGTCTTTGGCTTCGTGTCATGTGGTGGTTGTATTTGTGGTGTGATTTGAATGTTTCTGTGTCATGGAGTTTGCTTGTGCTATGTTGAACCCTCTCCTGTCTGGGACAATGTGGGGCATAAATGAATAAGTTTGTGAAGATTGGACAGCATCACGAGCAATATTTTCTAAATGTCTTACCCAGTGCTCAAATTGGGAGAACAAAAATACATATTTAGAGAGATTCTGATAGCCTTTAGCTGTCAAAAAAATCCATGTGAACCATATTTATATTAGATTCAGTTTTTTAATCTGGGGAGATCTCTTTATCAATGTATCTTCACTTTCAATGAGGTGCACAGTTAGCCAAAATAAACACAAGTAACAATGTCTCTTGAAGAAAGTATAAAGAATGAGCTATTAGTATTTTCACTTATTTAATGTAATAGGGTGGTACATAGCATGTTTCCATTGAGCCCTAAGTCAGAGGTTTGGGAAATCTAGGACACTTTCTTCATCCTCCTAGAAAATAATTAGGATCAGCCAGATCTGAAGTTCTAGCACCAATTCCATAACCGCAGGTTCTTACATTTTTCTAATCTGGTCTACAAAGCCCAGGGTCACATAGTTAGTGGCTATCTTATTAATTAATTGACATGAGAGTAGCTGATTGTTTTGTGCCACTTCTAGTTCCTTCTTGGGTTGATTGTGTGCATCATTGGTGTCAAACTCAAATAGAAATGTGGGCCACTAAACCATACATACAGATCCCTGCAGGCTACAAAATGACTTAGAAAGCCACATATTAACATTATCTGTATTTTGCTGTATTTTTATTTGTTTTGCTAAATATTTTCCAACTACATTTTAATCTGATTCAGCCACACTTGGGAATATTGTGGAACACAAGCATCCTTAAGCACAAGGCATCCATGGTGTACATCACCCAACCCCACAGAACAGGTGTTAACTCTCCATGTGATACTGGATGAGTGTGGAGCTCTTCTAAGGAGAGTGACCCACACTGGGCTGAAGGAGAACAATGTTTTAGTCTCTCTCTAGACCTTGGTATCATACAGAGTACCAAAATATCTCCCACTGAGGCTGAAAGTCTTTTTTCAATAAGTTGATGGCTTCACACTTATTACTTCTCAATGTGTTACTTCTCAGAAGTAACTTCTCAGAATTACTTCTCAGAAACAACTTAACTCTATCTTTAGCAGAAACTAGCAATTCTTGACAAAAAAAGCGATCACCTTGCAAACAGCTGTCATCTCTCCATCTTCTTCTAGATTTATTGGGACACAATGATACAGTATTTGTTTTCTGTGATCATGAAGGGAACATGGAAAGAGTAAACTGATGAAAAGTATCATATGGAAAGAATGAACTCAGGAGGTCACTGGATTAGTAGATAGCAGCTTTGTTTCAGGGAAGTAATGAATTAGAAATAATATCAGTCTGTGCCTGTGTTTCTCTAGAAATCACCTAGATAGCTCAGCTGTTTATAGACCCGGAGAACATTAACCAAGTTGGATTTATATGGGAGACTTGATCAAACTATCTGGAAAAGAATTATAAATATTAAAATATGTATTTTCTTCATCCTTATTTATTTAAAATGCATCAGATGTATAGCTATTAGTAAAATATTTAATGAAATTGTAAAAAAACAATGAAATACTCTACTTTTATTTTAAATACATTCACCTTGAAAGAATATTTGACTTGCAATACATATGAGCTTACTTAATATTTGGAAAGTACCAACATTTTTCTTCATAGACAGAAATTTCATATGTACTAAGGAGTCATCTATTCATAATATTGGCATATAAAAATTTTCTTTGATGCTTAGATAGTAATATTAAGATGTGACATTCATTTATATACTAGTATTCAATTCCCAATCTGCTCTATGAGAATTCCCCATTGAACCCGAAAGACTCAGCATCAATAGCCCCAAATTCATTCGATATATTTTTCACCAACTTAAAATACAAAACTTATTACTCAGAGTTAAATTTCAATAGTCTGATATACTAGTCTAATAACTAAGCAAGAAAACAGTGCTTTAATTTATAAGGGGAAAAAAATCTGAGTTGCTAGCATTTGTTGCCTATCATTTTTAAGTTTTCTTGGTTTGTAATGGTCATGTTTTTCCAGGTAAGTCTAGAAAGTGGGTTTTTTTTTTAAATAGAAAATTTGTATTGATTTGGTACTTTGTTTGTCTCTGTAGGTTCCTATTTGTTTTTTGTGGAATTTAGATTATTTCTAAGAACTTGATTATAACGTAGAGTGGTTTTTAGCTTTAAAAAAATGTGAAGGAAAGATTGCTTGAAACATACTTGACTTAACTGATAGTCCAACATATGTTTCATGACTAAGGGCTCAGGATTAAAATTTTCTTTGGGTTCAACTCATTAGATCTAAATAATAAAATCAAGGATCATCTGCAGTAGTGTCGATAGATAGATAGAGATATATAAATATATACATTCAATTCCTTAAAACATTATTTTATGCTGGGAAATCAAAAATCAGCTAAGAATGGGACCTACTTTATACATTAACTTCTTATCATGAGAGGCACTATGGGATAGTAGATAGAAACTGTGAAGTCAGAAGTCCTGGGTACAAATTCTGATTCTGAAGAATACGATCTGTGTGACAGTGGACAAGTCCTTAGGTAGCTCTATAAGATGCTAAGTCATAGCTGAAGTGCTGATCAATGGAAGGAGTTTCCATGGTGATGACATCACAAGTCTAAATCCACATGCTTCTGCTCCCCCTTAAAAAAACCCAACATAAAACCCTATTGTCAAAATAGGGAAAATTCCATAGTGAAATGAGGGACTGTTATACGGTGGTTTCCACCCCAACCCCCATGAGGGGGGGAAAATACATGTTATATGCATGTGATACACACATGTGTTATACTCCTTTGGTGCATAGTTGAGAACACCAAATCTAAGAGTCAACCTGTTGTTTCCATGGACACATCTTCCCCCTCAACTTCTTGTCCACTGAAACAGAGTTCTCCAACACATTAAAACACATTGAGTAGCTAGTGTATCCTGACAGTCATGCCTCCAAATGCAGGACCCATTTAAAATCATGTCCACTTTTATACCCAGTTGAACAGGAAAGATTTTTTACACCCATGTATGTGCTTAACAACTCAAGGGGGTTTGGGAGTCTAGGAAAACACTTGGCCTTGTAAAGTGCTACCTGAGCCATGCAGCTTAAATTTTTAAAATGTAAAATAGCAGGGAAGCATTGCCCTGAAACTTTAGCAGAATTTCTGCACATTACTGTTATGATGATTAGAGAAAGTAATTTTATGGGAAAAGAAATGTTGAGTTAGGAGAGTTTTATAAGCCAAAGAGAGTTTCAGCATAATATACAACATAAGTTATTGGTCAAATCATTGTTACTGAGAGATCCACTTTATATAGTTCATCTTTTATGCTCATTACGGCTCATCTCTTTATGCCCCTCCATGCCCTGAAGAACAGGGCATTTGGAAAGCAGCCTCAATCAATTGAGTATGAAGAGCTTTCTTCCTGCTTGGAAGAGTGATTTTCCTGCTCCCTCAGTATTTTCCCTTTCCCACCCAACTTTAATCTTTCTCTCCTTAAAGATAATCTCAAGAGATGCTTTGATGTGGAAACTGTGTTTCTGGAGAGATGAATTGTGTGTTTCAACTGCAGCTCTTTCTTTTAAATTGATCACACATACTCTTTCCCTGAGACCTCCTCATTCTGGTTGTCTACAATGTGTAAAGTAAGATTTAGGTAACTTTAGGTACTAAGTCAAGTCAATAAGCATTTATTAATCACGTAATGTGTGCTAGGCACTGTCAGCAAGGCTTTTCATTTCTTTATCTTCACTATTTGTGTATGTGTGAGAAATAATGCTGATGTCATATATCTTTATGATATTCTCACAGACCTCAGTGTTGGTATTTGGGGTTTTGGAAGAGTGGGCAGAGAAAGAGAATTGGGTAACCAGAAGCAAGGCTAGCTTTTAGCAAGAGTCCTTGATGGGAATACTTAGCATTTGCTGTAGTCAACACTTATTTTCTCCTTATTTAAAATGATCTAAAGAGGAACCTTATGGAATTTAATTATTACATAGTGAAATGCTTCAGGTTTCAGTTAAGGAGGAATCTAAATCCAAGTAATAGGTACTATAGTCCCTTGACCCCGTTGTGTTTGTCCTTCATTTTCGAAGAGAACCATGATATCAGGGAGATGATGACATGACTTGCAGTTGACTTTGAGTGAAGAAGGGCTGTGCATAGCCTCACTTTCTCCTCCTGAGCCATCTGGGTCCCGTGGTCAGAGAGATATTCATCAGGATGACTGGAGATATAAGGGGAAAAAAAGTTTTAAAATGTTAAGAGATCTTTGAAATCCCTTACTGATGTAAACTAAGTGGTTGGTTCTTACCTATTTCTTCCCATAATCCTTTGTCACAGGTCCTAGTGCCACCAATCTTATAATAGGTTCCATCGCTGGTGCCATCCTGGTAGCAGCTATTGTCCTTGGGGGGACAGGATGGGGCTTTAAGTAAGCAATGCCGCATGTCTTCTATTCAGTGGCTATGGCAAATTTCTTCTCTGCTTACATAACCAAGTTTTGAGTTCCTGCTACAAGATCTGTAGGTTTTAAAAGTTAAAAATATTAAAAATAAATGTTATTCTCAAGGTGATTGGGGGCAGGGAGGAATGGCTGCAGAACATCAGATATTATCTGGGTGCAAATAGAATTGAGCATAGAAGGAAGAGATGCTCACTAATTAAGGGGAAACAGTACGTAAGGTCTTCCAGAAAAATCTCCCCTTAGCACTGAGAAGCAAGTAAGTATTTTAAGATCATTTGTACATGTGGTACTGTATAACTTTTCCAAGTTATAGGCCATACAATTGAAAAGTAGGCCAGTGCTAAATTTATATGCTTCCATTTTTGGAAACAGACTTAATAAACCAAACCAGAAGGATATTCATCATAGTACACGTTTTATTATATACATAAGCATCCATGTATATCACACATATCATGTCCGGCTATGAAGTCACTCAATTTAAAGAAAAACTCAACATTCACTTGTATAAGATTTTAAAGCAGTTTATTTCTTTAAATCATTGGAATAGTACTTTAAACTTTCTCACTTTGGGAAATTAATAATTTGCAAGTGCTAATACTGATTTGACTTCCTTTGCATGCTTTTAAAATGGTCTTTTTTTTGTATTGAACATTAATTAGCAAACTGAGTTGATTTGAACAGGCAAAACATATAGTTAAGGCCAATGTGGACTTCAGAATCTCAGTCATGAATATGCCTTTTTTTTGTATCCATTGTTTTTATCCTGGAGCTATCTAGGCTCTTAGTATGTCCCCAATTCACTTACTAATAGTAATTTTGTTTCCTTTACTATGCATTGTGGAGATCTGGCCTACACATTGTATTTTTATTTTTGGGCACAGACAATCATTATGAATTGCTAAGATATTCAGGTGCCATATATTTCCCCTGCAAAGAAATGCTTAACTGCACCTGATGTAGTAACATAGTAAAATGGGATGTCCAGCCAGATAATTCAGGGTTTTGTTTTTTTAAAAATCTCCATATCATTGAAGTGAATTCATAATATGTAGGGCTGGAAGGGACATTAGAAGTTACCTAGTCCAACACCCTCATTTTACAGGTGAAGAAACAGATCCAGAGATGGGAAATGACTTGCCCAAGGTCATGTAGCTAGCAGACCTAAAGAGCAGGAACTTTAAACAAGGTTCCATCACTCCAAATTCCATAGAATAATTCTGTAGATCAATAATTCTATAGAAATATCTTATTATTGATTCACAGGATCTATAAGCATAGTTAAAAAACTTAAATTATGTATCTAATTGCTTTATCTCTTCATTTTCTTTTGTGTATACAACCCAATTTTGATCTACTTAATCCAATTAAAATGAATTTAGTTATTCTAAGTGGAAAAGCACACAATATGAGAAAGATGATGAAATTTGCTTTAGGATGAATCAGTGGAAGAAAAAGATTCAGTGTTTTTTTTTGCACCCTGGAGTTTTGCTTCACCAAGGGAATATATATATATATATATATATATATATATATATATATATATATATATATATATATATGGAGTTTTGCTTAACCAAGGGAATATATATATGGATTTTCTTGATAAAGTCCAAGTGCGTGACTATTGTAACCTAAATCTACAAACTCATTTTAAAAATGGTTTCTTCCATATATACTGGTCCCGCATGTACTTGTCCAGGGAAACAACCTTTCAGCAAAATAGGTAGCTGGAAAATGCCATGGTACAAGATAGAACACAATTTGGAGCTGATTTGGTGTGTACAATACACAAAATGTGTAACCTACATTTGAGTTGTACTGACCATAAAATTGATATTGATCCCCTGCCAATGCTATATCTCTTATCTGTCATCTAGATAGAAGAGTCCTTTTTACCCTCCTAGTTCAGATGAAGATCTCTGTGAGACCAAAGGACTTTGTCCAATTCAGTAGACTCCACAGTCTCCTACTGTCTGGATTGACTTCAGTATTCCCTTGAAATCTTTTCCCATAAAGATTTCTAAACCCAAACAAATAGGCTATCACCTAGATTCTTTCCTCTCAAGGCATTATAAAAGACAGTTCTGAGGTCCAACCATCTTAAGGCTTGAAGCCTATCTCCTTGGACACATTTACACATTTCAAAATATATTCCATTAGCCACCTTTATTATCCAGTTCAGTTCAAGTCATTCACCATTTATTTATTAAGCATCTACTTTGTCCAAGGCCTATTCACCTTCACCAGAAACTCTTATGGTTTCTTCCAAGGTTTTCCTAATGAACACCTGGGTGAGTTTGCCATTTCAAAAAATTCAAGATGAGAACATTATTCTGTAGCAGAACCTCAGAACACTGGCCTGGCCTAGCTCACAGCTTGAAGTGCATGCTTCTTTGGGGGATGATGGAAAAGCCTTTTTCACCTGTGTGTTAAGTCAGTGAGACCCAGCTTACATCATTTCCAGGTTGAAGGCCAAATTCTGATTGCTTTCCCAGAACAGGGATATCCAGATAGTCTTAAAGATGGCGAAGAAAGGGGGTGAATGTTCTGTGAAAAGGGAGATTGAGCACGTATTGATTTGGAGACCACTCCGAGGGCATGTCATTCAAAAAAAAATCAGACTTGTGTATGATAAGGAACCAACCAGCCAGACTTCTGGCCAAGGTTAGTATTAACTAGCAGCTCATTGTAAGAGTATAAGAGCATCCTTTACCATGACCACTAATGTAGTGGAAACAGGGCAGAAAGGCTCTTTGTCTAGCTGCACAAACAAAAAGGAAAAAGCTACTTTATATGCAGCATCAAAGGAAAAAGAAAAGGCTCTAAAAATAAATCTGGGACCCTGACCTTGGCCATTTAGGGAATTTAGGAAAGTCACTGCTTTATTTTGTCCTTTGTTGCTTGTGTATGGATACTTAATAGTAAAATTTACTGTGCTGTTTGGCAGAATTTGGGAGTGACCAGATCCTACATCTGGTTTTTAAGGATGAAGATGTCCTGAATTTTAAACATTAAATACAACTGTGGCCTATCTTGGCTTGTGTGTGTGTGTGTGTGTGTGTGTGTGTGTGTGTGTGTGTGCGCATGCACGCACTTTTGGCTATACTGTTTAAGTTAACTAACAGCTTTTCAAGTCATGATTTTCAGAACTGGAAGTAAATTCTCCTGTTTTCTAGTTGGATTAGAGTTTTAAGTCTTTTGTTGGGCTCAGTGCAAAATGGAAGGAGTCTTCTTTAAGAGCAGAGAATAGTAGAGAAGAATTTGAGAAAACAAGATTGGATTTTTTTCATGAGCCTACTAACTGGGCATGCAATGACAGTATTACTTGCCATTAATGAACTCAAGAATTGAGATTTTACAGTAATACATGCTTGTGGAAAATATGTTGCATGATAGAGAGAATGATCATTTCCTCCTAAAATTGTATTTCACCTTATATAGTCTTGAAGGCATAAGGCTTCACATTATTGAAATGTTAAAGAATTACAAGCCTTCCACCCAAACCCCTATAGCTGTTCAAGTCTAGAAGCAGATTATCTGACCCTAAGACTTGCCTTTGAACCCATTTCTTTAAATGGTTTTCTTAAATTCTTTTATCTCCAAGTAAGAGGAGATGTATGTATGTGTGTGTGTGTGTGTGTGTGTGTGTATGTGACTATTCAAGAAATATCAAAATCATGGTAATTAGAACGTTGTAAATGTCAGCATGGTGTAACATGCTTGCATGTGGAACTCCTAGAAAGAGAAATTCAGTTTGATTTGGTGGGAGTTCCCTCCCTCCATTTCAGATGAGTTAGAGTTAAACTAAACCCTAAAAGTTTATCATTGCCTGGTTTGGAGGATAGCAGAAACATGATGTAGTCCAAAGTTTTTCAAGTTTCCAAAATATCACTATTCCTTGGTGGTTATCAAGGACTCTTGGAATTTAGGAGATAAAAAAGATATTATTAATTGTAGACGATATCTTCTAGTGACAGATCTATCCTCCCCTATCTCTGCCCTCATCTTTGCTCACCTTCCCTCTTCTCCTTCTCCTGTCCTCTTCTATATTCCCATTTAAAAAAATAGAAGCAATGTAGAAAGAATTCTAGACTTTACAAACAGTGTCCTAGTTTTTGTCTGTGGTCCCTGAGACACTTACCTCAAACATAAGAGTTAGCACATAAAGAAAGCAAAGCATTTGGCAGGGCATGGGGAGAAAGTAAGGCAGTTAAGTGACCTTAGGATAAAATCACAATGATTGAGACACCATATTTCAGCATCATGCTCTTCCTATCATTACATCATAACGTGCATCATCCAGTAATTTGTCCCTTAATAACTTTTGAATAATACACATTGGATTGAGTCTTCCTGACTCTTCCTGGGAACAGATAGTGAGCAAAATGTGGTCTTCACAGCCTGAGGAAGCAGAGCAGATAGATGAAAGAGGCTTAGCAGTAGTTTCATTCATATATATTTTTAAGCAATAAAAGAAATTGGTAGAGATGGACTGATGTGTAAACTAGTAGTATTGATAGGAAGGAAGAAAAAAATTAGTTGGGAATTGAGAAGGAAAGAATATAATGATAAAGTGGCTCATTAGCAAAGCCAGAATCATAAGTGATCCATAGTATTGCATCATGTTCTTCTGACCGCAATACTGGTAGAGCCACGTCACTGGGGATATTGTCCTTAACTGTCTGTCTTATGGTTCCTCTCCAGGCGCACTTTCAGAATCAATTGCTACTGGCCTTTTGTAGCTATTTCCAAGGTTAAAAGTTATTCACTTGACTAACTGTACTAACTATACAGAAATGAGTATTTCGGACTTTAGCTTCTTGATAGTATGTGATGCCATGCTATAGGCCAGGTAAGGGATGCCCTCAGTACAATCAGGCTGTGCTTCCAGGATGCGTGGGCCCACTTTGGCTCATGTTTTATTTCATGGAACTAAGAGTCTAATTGTGGATTCAACTAAAACATGGATTTTAGAATTAGTATCTATGGAATACTACTAAGGAAGTTAATTAGGTGTTTTACATGCCCTATTAGATAATAACAGAAAACAGGTTAGCAGTTAAAATATGTAGAAACTTATTGCTAATTGAATTTTCTCAGGAGATTAAATACATTTTTCTTTTTAAATCTTGGGTGATGGTACACTTCATTATTCTGAGCAAACGAGACCAAGCATCACCAGTCTCGGCATCTTTGAATTCCATTTCCATATCGCAGTGAAAACTAATGAACTAGATCCTCTCCCACCACTGCTTCTCTGGGGATACTTTGCAGTCAAGGGTGCTTTTTTAAACACAGTGGCACCACTCCTACAGAATGACACTGGCCTGGAAGATTTAATGCTGTCTTCGTCCTTGGGGTCTAACAGTATATTAGGAAGCACCCTTCATCTCCAGTGGACACAGGAAGCTACTAGGTTAGAGGTAGGGGTCAAAGATGAGGGCTGGCTCTGACTCTAGCCCAGACCGGTCTCTGAGATTGTCAGGGCATCTTGGGGATAGAAACAATTCTACATCTTCTGGGGTTTCAGACTACTTTTAGAGAATTGTGGGAAGGAAGGTGTGGGAGGAAGAGAGAAATGAATGGTGCCCCTCATGCATAGAAACTTTTGAGAAGCTGGACTATGAAAAAAACTCCTCACCAATTATATTCTTTTCTAGTCTATATTTACAGCTCCAGAGAAGAGTTATACAGCATGAAGTATCCAACAATCTTCCTTGTCTCTGATCCTCTGACTGTAGGGGAAAAGGGACAAACATTTATGAACCCCCAGGGAAATAACACAACTGTCATCTGATAGTCTATGAGACTTAGTAGCTAGCTACCCAAATCCTCCAAAGTGATATAAGACTGACTGAAAAACTTATGTTAAATATTTCCCTTTTGCAAGAAGCTGAAGAGATTCTTGGGGCTTTGAGTTTGGAATTAAAGTTATTTGTTTGCTCTGCCATTTATAGATGTTTTTGTCAAGGATCATATTTATCTTCCTGCCTCAAATTGGTCATTGACCAAGAAATGAAGGACAGTAGACTACTATGTACCTGAGATTAGGATCCAGTGCCTTTTGTTTTGTAGTTCTAATAATGGCTGTTACTGGCAATGGGTGGGGGTGTAGTGATGGATTTTGTTTTGCTATAGACAAAAATAATAGCTCACATTAATGTAGCACTTGAAGATTTACAAATAGTTTTGACCTCTCAATTCCTGTATGGAAGATAGTCTAAGTATTATTATCCCCCTTTTATAGATAAGGAAACCTAAGGTCAGAGAGGTACAGTCAACCTAGGTCTTCTTGTTCCAAACCTAATACTTTTCCCACCATACTAGCTGCCTTCTTCACTCACTGGAGTTAGTGAAAAATGGGGACAGGTAACTTTCTGACTCACATCCTAGGCTGGTATTTTAGGAAAACTTGGCAATGAATGAATTACAGGTTATGAACAGCAGAGTCTGATATCCTTCACATCCATTCACCCTTAGGTTTATCTCTACTGTGCCAGGGTTAGTAGGGAGTGGATAGCTCCCTACTGGAAGGAAATGGAACAGTCACAACAGGAAGAATGGTATTGAATCTTATGAGAGTTGTGGAAGGAAATTAACTAGGTGGAGGCTCCAGTACTTACAGTTTCACATTAAACTTTACCAAATGACTTCATGGGAGAAGAATAGTTACAAACTAACCCTGACATAGAAATCCCCAAGTGTTGTTTAGTAGAAAGACTGCTGAATTCTGCGTCAAGACCTCGGTTCAAACCCCAGCTCTGCTACTTACTTTCTGTGTGACTTTGGGCAAGTCATTTAATCTCTGGTCCTCATCTACAACACATGGAGGTTGAAACCAGATGACCTCTAAGAGGCTTCCAGTTCTAAATCCTTTGACATCATGATAGTCCGTAAGTCCTTTACCCAGTACAACTACAGAAGCCTTTTTTCCTTGTTCAGAGTATTTGTCTACCCTTATCCACTCCCCCACTTCAGAACTTCATATCACTCCTACCTCCCGTAGTCTCTGGGACCACCACCCTTTCTTCCCATCTTTAAACCTTCAACCTCTGACTTTACCCTAATGCTGGATTATAGGGTTTGTGCTGTGGGAACATGGATGGGTTTGGGGGAGAAGGGATAGAAGAATCTTAGTCATTGCGGGTTCTCACTATCCCTCAACTATCAAACCCACTCCCTTTCAACTCCCTCTTCTTTTTATTGGTCCTTATTGCATTCCTTCCCTCCCCACGCCAAGTTGTCATTCCACTCTTCATCCCATTTTCCACGACTAGAGCCTCCATCTTCATGTCTTCTATCCTCCATCCACTCCCTTTATACCTAGAATTGCCATAGGGGTCACCCCTCCTATAGTGCCCAGCAGGCTGGAGGGTCGGGAGTAGGAAGTGCTGCTAGGACTGAAGAGAAGGTAAAAAGCAGGCAGGAAGGTACAGAAGGTCATGAGATTGAGAGTTAAAAGACATTTTAAAGGTTAAAGTTCTAGCCTTCATATTTTACCAATGAGGACAGGGAGACCCAGGGAGGTTAAAGGATTTGCCCAGAATAACACAAGGAATAAGTGACAGATGATAGGATTTAAACCCCAGCCCTCTTGACTCTCAATTCAATGCTTTTCTCCCTGCATAGACATGCTTGTGTTCCCAATTTGGAATTATGGATATATTTCCCCGCTTGTTAAATGTGGTTGTTAGGTTCTGTGCTCCCACTGATTCATTATAGGTGAGAAAGCTCAGGCCCAGAGACATTAAATGATTTGTTAAAGATGATAAATAGTAATCCTAAGTTTTAGTATAGCCAGGAATGAATTTTTACCTTCTCTCCTTTTAAAAGTACAGAGGAATACCTCTGCTATCTTGGATGTGGCTATGATTTTTATAGCAGCAGATTGGGAAAATTCATGGAATTTAGGCTCTTGGACATAGCCATGATTCTTATGTTCAGTAGATTGGGGAAATTTGGGATATTTAGGTTGAGTGTAGCCATTTATACGTTTAAGATTAGCAATATTTGTCAGTAAGATGATTCACATTCATTTCACATGACAATTGATGTTTTGTCTTCTTCTATTCTGAGTTATTTCTGCCTATCTAGCAGTCAGTTTATATTGCAAATGTGGCTTATTCCATTGCTCTTTTTTCCCCTTTAAAACACTTACTAGCATGGCAGTATTACAGTTTAGGAACTGTACTTCTGCAGATTGCAGTCACCCAATGCAGACCATTGCAATGAAGGACTTGACTTAGAGGCTAGGCTTTTGGTTTTACCTCTGTGTCTCTGGTTTAACTTAAGCACTGTTTGTTTTGGAGTATCAGTTCAAGAGATGTTAATTAGTTTAGTACTAGATTAAAAAAAAATTTTTTTTTGTCTGTAAGGAAGAGTAAGTCCTGTATCTAAAGAAGAAACAGTTTCTGGTTGCATGATAACTTGGTGGTGGGAGTGACATACATACACAGTATTTTGATTAAATGCATGACCCCCTTGCTTGATGCCCCACATAAAGCCAGATTCTGGGGAGGTTGCACCCAACCTTTTGTTGTTGCCTTGTAGTGTCTTGCTGTTTTACTGGCTTAGGGATCACTTTCTAGGAGATTGGACACCATGCTCAAGGCTTTTTACTTGCTGACTCTGATATGCGCTAAATTTTTTGCACTTGCTCAACTAACCTGAGTCTGTGTCCATTCTTCTTTGAGTGCACGGTCTTACTAAACACTACTTTCTTATGAAAGAATGAAAGTGTTTGGTTCCACGGAGTGGTAAGAGCTCATAACACTGAGGCACTGAAATGACTGTAACAAGTCACATAGGGCCATTTCTGTGTGCATCGAAGTGAGTAAAGTGACAATGAGAGGACTGCTACAAGATCCTAAATATTCCAACTAGCTCTTGTAGCCTTGGATGTCCCATTTTCCTAGTAAGCAAAATGTCCAATGTGAATACCCAGTCCTGTGAGACTTGCTCTATTTGGGGTTCCATATTGACCATGCTTTCCCACATGACCCAGGAGTCCACAGAGGCTTCCTTTGATTTAGCATGAGAAAATGGGAGTGATATTTGGCCACCCAGAATTCACCTTGGCTGACACTCTAGATTTATGAATATTGACTAGTTTCCATCTCAGTTCAAAGTGAATTTGGAGTCTCTGCCTCAGTGTGAGTTGATTACTTTACTCTGGACCTAACATTTGTTATTTTCATTGTCATTACACCCCCATTATTCCATTGTGGTCTGATTAATATCGTGTGTGTTTTTTTTCCTGCCTCCATCTTCTTTTGACACACTCTGGAAGAAATGTCAAAAAGAGAAGGTTTGATCCAAGTCAGCAAGGTCCCATCTGAAGTCACTGCACTGGATCAGCTTCCCCTTGTACTTTGGAATTCTGGGTATGAAGTCCTTGCAGCCAATATGCAGGAACTGCTAAGTTGATAAAGAAGAACCCTGGGTGATGACCAGAAAACTAAAGGTGGGGTGAGGGAATGAGGGAAAAGAAAACTGTCCTTTTTGGAGATACATTCAAATACTGATCCCTTCCCTACACCTGTCATCAAAGGGAGGGGAAAAGACAATCCAGGTATTAGAAGGGAAAAAGAAAACTTTCAGAATATGTTTGTGGTTTTGTTTTGTTTTTGTTTTTGCTTTTTCTAAATGGAAGAAAGAAGGGGCAAAACCAAACCAAGTGCAATAAAAGGACCATTTCACAAAAATAAAACAGCAGATGATTTTTTTCCTCTCAGCCTGCTGGCAGAATCCTTGAAACGAGCGGCATGACATTTTTTTTCTTTTCATATTGACGACAACTTCAGCGGCATGAAGAACTAATTTTGAAAGGGTATAAACTGCATGGCGTATATACAACAAGCTCACAAGCCAACCCTCAGCAAAACCTGCGACTGAATTCATAAAGTAAAGAGAACATGAACTCAGAGGAGCTGATTTGGGGCACATTTCATAAAGGAACTTCCATCATCAACTATATAGAGTGCTCTTGTGTGCTCTCTCTGTCTTTCTCTCTGTTTCTCTCTCTCTCTCTCTCTCTCTCTCTCTCTCTCTCTCTCTCTCTCTCTCTCTCTCTCTCTTTGTCTCTCTCTGTCTCTCTCCTCCACCCTCCCTCTCCTTGTTTCTCCCTCTCTTTTTCTCTCTCTCTCTGTTTCTTTCTCAGTTGGTCTGTTTCTCTCAACTCCATAGCTTCCTCCTTTTGTTGAGTCACTATTGTTTTCTAACCTGGACCAAAGGCCCTTTGGATATGGGAGCTAGTGTCTGGATGATGATGCTAATGTAAATTTCTTTTAAAAATGTAAATAATGGAAATAAGAATTTTTGACCTCATTTTCACTAGTCTCTATTGAAAGATTTCTTGTAAAGGCACTCTGCAAATTGATTTGTTGGGCTTTTTTTGCTCCCCACTTGTTTTTGGTAGCATGTGTATTGTGGGTGTTGGGCTTGCTCAAAAATTGATGGTGATAACTTGCAGATGCAAGGAGTTTGGGCACAGAACAGATGTGGTTTAATGTTTGTATGCTCAAAACCAAAAAACTACAATAACAAAATATCCACATTAAACTAGATATGTAAATGCAAATGTAAGTAATAACTACAAGTCTCTCTAGAATTTTTGATGTCATGCAAAATTTGTGTATATAATGTAAGAAAGTAGACACCTTCTCAAATTAATCACAAAAGTGCCAAGTTCATGATTTTAATATTTGGTTTTAACAATTTTCTTTCCCTCTTTCTCATGTGAAAGGAGAAAAAGCTTAAATGAAGCCTTAAATTATAATCACAAATGCCCAAAACTTGTGGAAAGCAAAGCTTTCCTTTTTAGTAGTATACATACATATATACATATATAAATATCCTTGTCAATCTTCCATTCATGTTCACTGTCTCTCCCTCATTGGGATATCTCTTACAGAACCAATACTGGGAGAACAAGATTAACACTTGCCTCCTTTGTTAACATCGTTGTACCAGGCTTTTACTGTATGTGGTTGTGTTTGGGGGAATACAACTTGACTCACAGTAAATCCCAATCCATGTAATACTGTGCAATTATAATAGGATTTTAGTTCATCTTGAGTCACACCATATTCTTCCCTCTAGGCAGAATATCAAAGTTAACCTGTACATGCAAGTCACTCTGAGTTTCCTTCAACATCACAGACTCTGTCCCATTCCTTGTCAGGATAGCTTTGGTTTAAGTGTTAGCTATCACCACTAAGTTGTGAACAGGTTTTGTTCCAGAGGATCCTTCCGAGGTGGGCATTTTGATAGCTAGCCAAGTGTACCAGACAAAGAAGAGTTCTGCAGGTGAGGGTCACAGGTAAAAGCCATCTTCAAAAATAACCAATAATACCACTCCTTTGGAGGAAAACAAAAATGTGCCATTCAACTTGCTTTTGCTACTGAACTGGTTTTGAAGTTTTACTCAAAGTTCTTTCCTTGAAAGAAAATAAGTGCAATGACAATACTTGCCACCTGTTTTCTTTTGGTTTTGGAAAATGCCATCCAAAAGACCTTTGTTACTTTTAGTTTGAAAAATTGAATTTTACAGGTATATTTAATCATAGTGTTATCTCATCCAACGCAACAAGCATTTATCTAGCACCTACTCTGCTCAAGACTCTGGGCTAGGCATTAGGGATATGGAGATAAGTGAAGAAAACAAGCATTATTTACTTCCAACTGTGTTCTAGGCTTTGGAAATAGAAAGAAAGACCAAAATGCTGCCTGCCCTCAAGGAGGTTCCAATCTAATGTGGGAAGAAAATAAACAATTATGTTTAAGTAAACAAAAAAAGAGTCCTGCCCCAAAGGAGATTCCATTCTATTTGCTCACATAGCAGCAACCTTTCTTTTTAACTGCTGAAACAGACCATCCTCTAACATCTTGATACTGTTATTTATGAGTAATAGGTGCTACATACATGTGCAGTCTTTCTCTAGAAATAAGAGCTAGGTTTTTATTGTAATAACAGGGCTACAAAAGGAGTTTATTAGCCTTCGTAAGACACAGGGTTGTATCCATATATTGTAGAAATGGGCTCTTTCAGGTTGGGGGAAACTCAGAGTACTTGGATTTTGCTGCTGCTCTGTTGCTTAGTGCCTCCCTGTTAGTGGGTGACAATCATCCACTAGCAGATACTAAGCTGTTGCTATGTAAATGATTTACATTTTGCTTCTGTTCCAGAGGTAACATGGAGGCTCTAGAGAAACACTATTTGCTATTTGTAAACAAGTTCAATCTATCCCATTTCAACTTTTAAGCAATTCTCAAACAACATTGTATATGTGCGATGTTATATTTGAATCAGACCACAGTGGTCCCCAATATTATGTACATATGGCCAGTGTCCATGTAACTTTTTGTTACACCGGCAGTTTTGTAGGTGATAGGAACCTAACGCTCCAATGTTCAATTACTTGCACACATATGTAAACCACACAAGCTTAATGCTGTGTCTGCATTGAGTAAAAAAGGTAATCAAACACCCAAAATGGTTAAAACAGCAAAGGAAAAGCTTTTAAAGTTGATTGTAAGAATCATCTTTCCAGTGGTGTGGGGCTATAGAACTTCCACCCTTTCACAGCATATTGTTTGCCTTTGGACATGCTGTTCTGTTGCTCAATGTTGTGGGGGTGTGTCTTCTATTAATTTGGGCCCAGAACACAAGACTGTCCCTTTTTAATATTACTCAACAAGGATAAGTGTTAAGTGCTGACAAGTTCCCATTTCACCTGCTCTACTTTTGCTGCACTAATCAAGGACGCTGGGATGAGAAGATGTGTGCTAAAGATGTTACTCATACTGGTATGCTGCATGATTCCACTGAATTAGAGCTAACCCTACCAGAACACATAGGTGCATGTTAAGAACCAAGAACCACATAGAACTCTGGAGTTTTACCAAGTTTTCTTTACTATGCAAAGATGGGTATTGCACAAACAAAATTCAAAGACTAGTAGCTGAGGAATTTTACAAAAACAATACTTGAATTTATTTTGTTTAAAAGCATCCCATCACGTTTTCTAGTCACTCTCTCTTTCTCCATGAATCTTTCTTTTAAAATGATTTGTAATTATTTTTTAAGTGCACAGTTGGATGTTTCAAATCCGTTTTGATTTGAACTTAGGAACTCATTCATACCTTGTTGACTGCTGATGAACCAAGAATCAATAGTCATTATTCTGCATCTTTTAGTCAAATGAGTATTAAAACTTTCATGAACATAGAATGTTGTCACTTTATGTTTACTCATTTTCTCACTACCCTTTTCTGTATTCTCCTATGTTGTTTATTAAATGTCTGCTCAGAATCTCAACCGTGTGCTAGAAACAGTCTTTTAATGAAAAATTAGTTGAAATTGCTGCATCGGATCCAGATGTGCCAAATAAAATAAATGTTTTGATTAAAGATGAATATCTCCCTCATCAAGATTCAGGTTTCCTTGCATTAGAAGACTTTTGTTTCTTTAAAATCAATAAAGAGACAAAGAAATCTGCTCTTTTTCTGAATTACAGATGGAAATGGGAAGGTCAATGATGTTAGATTTGAGATTAAGATACCAATTAGTTTCAAAATGAGCACCCAACATTTTTTTTAAACCAAGAAGGTTCAGAGTGAAGTGTTGGGAAACCATTCTAATTGTAGTGTTCTTTGTCCCAAGTATTTGTCTTCTGAACTGCATCTAAAGAAGAAGCATGATATAGGTGATAGAGAACTAACTTTGAATCAAAAGACTTGGTTTCCGATCCCCTCTTTTGTTGTTCAGCCATTTTCAGTCATGGCTGACTCTTCATGACCCCATTTTGGGTTTTCTTGCAAAGATACTGGCAAATGGCAAAGCATTTCCCTCTCCATCTCATTTAAGGAAATTAAGCATTAAGGAAATGAGTTAAGGGGCTTGCCCAGGTTCACATACACATATATGTAATATCCCATTTTATTCTAAGAATATATAATTAAATGAATCTGCCTTTACTAAATCAAATCTGTCAGAAGAGATATGTTTAAATAAGAGACATAATCCTGCAACACACTAATTTCAGAAAAATCATTTTGGCTAGAATTGCTAGCATGCCTCAGAGTCATGTGGAACTCTTTTAGTTGCTTTCAGATCATACTTCCATTGGACAAGTCCGATATATCCGGCAACAATTTGCCTTACGCATTCTTCACGGTTTGGAGAGAGAAAAAATTAATGAATGAGGAAGCATAATGTAATGGCTAGAGTACAGTACTTACAGTCAGGACAGCCTGGGTTAGAATGCCCTCTCAGATATTTGCTAGCTAACTATGTGATGATGGCAAGCCATATTACCTTTCTAAGTTTCAGTTATCTTATCTGTAAAATGGGATGACAATGTCTATAATTTCTACCTCACAAGATTGTTATGAGACTTAACAGATGTTTAACACAGGGCTACTCAAAAACATTGGGCTCAAATAGACCAAGGGTTCAATATTCAGGCTTGATCTCAAAAGGTCAGATTCTCTTCCTTTGGCTAGTTGTCATCAGTGAAATTAATCCAAGAAAATATCCACTAAAAATGAGAGCTAGATTATGTCTTAGATGTGCTCAGATATGTATGACATGGTCTATGAATGCTGCACAAGCACCTAGCATATAATACATGCCGAATTTGGTGCAAACTTTATTACACCCTATGAAAAATCCAGATTGGACAGTAATAAGTCACAGAAGCCCATGAAAAAGTATAGTAACATAAATTAATCAAATGCCATCAGTGGTACCATGGAAGAGAATTGAACTTGGGGTTGTTGTATGAGTAACGTTTTATCCTTCTGGTGAGTGTCTCCTTCCCACAATCCTACACAGTCTCTCTGACAGCAGTACTTCCACCCTATGGGTTAGACATCCTTCAAAGGTAAACATGCTTTGGAGCTTTCTGAATAACGCTTTCTAATTGGATATGCCCTGTTTGAATAACTCACTTTACTGTCCAAGTAGGATGCTACAAAAGAACCATGTGGATTGAATTCTCCCTTATCAAAGACAGAGAATGTATTGGAAAATATTATCTCCAGAAAGTCCGTTATCCAAACATTTGAATTTGATGCTATCATAAAACAACTCTCAAAGCAGATGTTGATTTGATTTTGAGATCATACTGCCCAGGGAATTAAAATCCTTCCCCTTCCCTACATGAGTTTGAGGTTTAGGAAAAGTGTACTTGAACTACCTTCTCAGTTGGCCTGTGAACACTTGTCTCCCATTACCATGTGCCTCTACAGTAACAGTAGCTTCTAATGGTGGAAAGAATTCCCATTTTCCTCCTAATTGCACTTTTAAGAAAGTGGAAAGGGAAAGAATGAAGAATAATTCCTCCAGCACTAAGCCCCGACTAATCTAGAGTTAGTCTCAATTTACTTTTATAGCCCAGAACAGTGCTCTTTCCACTAGATCCCTTTATGATTTATGAATGAATAACTCAAGAAAGTGTATGGTCCTAGATCAAAGCAGAAATGTGTGAATGTGAAGTTGAAGATCAGCCAACCATTTAAAAAAAGGGGCATTTGCATTGTGCTTTAATATTTGCAAAGCACTTTACAGATATAGGTAAGGGATTAGGGATTGGGATCTTGGAAGTTCTTGATCAAATTGAGGAGCTGATCCAGTCAAACTGATAAAATTATAGGATTTCAGCCATGTCAGTCCTTGGTCAAATTGAAAAAATCACTCAATCAGACTGGTAGGATGCAGAGAATAAATTGAGACTGAGTGACTGAAGAGTCAGTGACTCCTCTGTCAGCCCTCTCTAGCTCATGACTTTAGGAAACTCACTTTACTTTCTCATGTTTCACCTTTCTTTGTGGCAAAATGAAAGAGTAAGCTATATAATTTCTAAGTTCACTCCCAGTTCTAAAATGATTCTATGAAAAGAAGATGTTCTCCAAGCAGGACAGGTTCTCCATTAACAGATAAAACCATGAGATTAAAATACACATATATAGTCCTGCTCTGTGTGAACAGTCTCCTCTCCCCTTCCCCAGTAATGACAAATGTTTACATAGCACTTTACAGAATGCATTCCCCTCTACAACCCTTGAGGTAAGTGGTATAATCATTCTTAGTCTCATTTTGTTGATGAAAAAAAAATTCAGACAGGTCATGTGACCCATCAGTGGTCTCATAAAAGCATGGAACCCAGTATACTTGACCTGGAATTAAGTTTTCTGACCATCCATTTTTTTGGATCCTAGTCCTGATCTTATGTTTCTATGGATTTTCCCATCGACATGATCATCATGAGTTGGGGGACCCAATGTATTACTCATTGTCACAGATCTAGAGCTAGAACAGGTCATCTAGTCTAGCCTTCTAACTTTCTCAATGAGGACACTTAGTCCCAAAGAAATTAAATGATCTGCTCAAGGTCGCACAGGAAATAGGAGGAAAAATTAGGAATCAAATTTAGACTCTCTCAAATTGACAGCAATACCAGTACTGTCACTACTATGCCATGTTGTCAGCAATAATAAATGAGAATTCTTGATCAGGAAACATTCAGATTTCTCTTGGCAAAAGGCCCATGATAATCTGGGTCTAATACGAGAACGTGGGAGGGGGAAGTCATAATAGCTTTATAACCATCATTTTGTAAGTTGTTCAATTAAACAAGAGGTCAGAATAATTTCCATAATGCTGCATTGTTTCCTGCCAGAAAGAATTAGCGTTTGCCTTTTTAACTGCTGTGCCTTGGAGAAGACAGCAGGGCATCCTATCCAGCCAAAATTACATTTGCTTGCTGTTTTCAAAAACTCCCTCACAAGTCTTGTTCTTCATCTAAGACACTGGACATATCTCTAGAAGTTAAAGAAAAAAAAATGAGTCCGTATCACATCAGAAACTTCTGTCAAACTGACAGATACAATTATATGTTTTAGAGTTTTTAGAAACATTAAAAATCATTGAGGTCTGGACTTCTTAACTTTTTTGTTTCATGGCCCCCTTTGGTAGACTAGATAGAAACCTATGGTTCCCATCTTAGAATGTGTTTTTAAATGCATAAAAGAAAATACATAGGCTTACAAAGGAGACCAATTATATGGAAATGCAGTTATCACAACTTTTTTTTTAAAGTTCCCCCCTAGATATGGAGTTTCTGATAAGTCTGATGCCCCTTTTCTCCCAGAGAAAGAAAGAGAGGCAGAGAGAAGGAAATGATGGATAGGAAGGAAACAGCAGAACTGATGTTTTCCCCTACTCCAAAACATGTACTTTTGCCTTGGCCCTATAGCCCCTTCCATATGTGTGTCAGATGATTGTCTGTGGCTTTCATTTGCCATCATGATTTGTGAGTACATTTCTATTTTTATCCACCCTTGTGAAGTGACAAAGAATCTATGGGACTTTATACCCCATCATGATTTGTGAGAACATTTCCATTTTTATCCACCTTATGAGGTGGCTTAAATCTATTAGTGATGGAAACCACAAGGTCAAATCTGAAGCCTCAAGAACATTTATCTGATTTCTACAACATGACTATCTCACTTCAATTAAAATGTTTTTAGTTAATGAGTCACTTCAGAGGATAGAGAAGAGCTGAGAAAGGCTTCTGATCTACCTATGGGCCACCATTTCTTCCTGGAAAGTCTCATGGTTGAATGTAAAAAGCCCAGGCTTGGTGCTGGCAGTGGTAACCATAACTCAGAGTTCAGGGTTCTTTTAGCATGGAAAACTAATGCATGAAATCTCACCCAAAAAAGAAATTGACTTCTAGAATATGGTCATACCAGATGCTCCTAATATTTGGAAGATATTCTGGCAGTTAATCAATCACTCAAGCCATAGGCAGTATTAAGTGCCTATTATGTGATATGGTAGGTGCTGGGAATAAAAAGATAACCCCTGTTCTCAAGGAGTATGTTCTTTTGGGAAGGGAGGAAGGAAAAAAGGAAAGGAAAGGAAGAAAGGGTGGGAGGAAGGGAGGAAAAAAGAAGCAGGAAGAAGGAAGGAAGAAAGAAAGAGAAAAAGAGGGAGGAAGGGAATAAGAAAGGAAGGAAAGAAGGGAAAGAGGAGGGAAGAAAGGAACAGAAGAAGGTGAGGAGGAAAGAGGGAAGGAAGGGAGGAAGGGAGGAGGGGAAAAAAGGAGAGACTCTAAAAGACAGATGTGAGAAAAGAGTGCATTCAGACATGAAAGACATCTATTGCAAAGACCTGGGGATAGTAGACAGAGTGTCTCATGAGTGGAACAGCACTAAAGTCCATTTGACTAGGTCAACAAGAGGAGAAAGTTGAGGCAGGAGATTAATTAGGAGGCAACTATGAAGCTCCAGAGAGAGGTAATGAGGGCCAGGTCCTACTTCTAGGTCACCATTTGCATTTTTTAGAAACCTCTGTGTGATGCTGATGTGAATGCAGCTTGGTATGCCAAAGAGAAGATTCATCCTCGTGGAAGGCTCTCAACACTCAGTCTTTACATCTGGGTTGGGGGCTGCTCCTGACGAAGTTGTTAGACAGCCAAAGATGGTGGAGAGTTAAATTGCAGAGGAGCATTAGAAGAGTACCACAAGTTAGTACTACAGTCGGTGCTCACAAATTTTCCAGAAAGTGCTGGCCATGAGTAAGCTTGAGTGAGATTATGTGGTGGCCAGTAGGAGTAATTTGAAGGATGTCATTACTCGCAAACTATTTCCCTTGTCCAGCTGGGATTTGTTCTTTCATAACAAAGCCTTACCCTTTGGTTGGGTAGCAAGGGAGTGAAATGGATAGAGTGCTGGGCGTGGAGTCCAGAAGACCTGAATTAAAATCCTACCCAGGCACTTATTGCTGTGTGGGTTGCTGTATGGGTCACTTAACCTCTGTTTGCCTCAGTTTCCTCTACTCTGAAATAATAATAACAGCACCTGCCTTGAAGGATTGTTGCAAGGAGCAAATGAGGTATCATTTGTAAAGCACTTAGTATAATATCTGGCTCATAGCTGGCACTTTATAAATGTTTATTCCACCTCTCTTCCTTGGTTGTGGGTCTTCTTGAAAATGCACCTACTCCTGAGAGATCCCAATATTAAAGTCACTAAGATTTTACTGTGAATTC
Organism: Bettongia penicillata ogilbyi; assembly: GCA_023548195.1. Taxonomy (NCBI): domain Eukaryota; kingdom Metazoa; phylum Chordata; class Mammalia; order Diprotodontia; family Potoroidae; genus Bettongia; species Bettongia penicillata. The sequence goes on from JAJHZJ010000200.1 coordinate 17,427,920, forward strand.
ACAGAAACCTTGATTATCAGGGCAAAGGGAGTGTCAGAAGTCATTTCACCCAACTCGCACATCATACAAGTTAAGAAACTGAAGTCTAGAATGAGCAAATGACATTCCTAAGGTCCCATGGCTAATAAGGAGGAACAGTCTGCCGTGTCGCTTGGCTCTGCATTCAATGTTCTCCCTACTGACATCATCTACTTCTACATAGTAATTAGCCAATAAGCTTGCTTTTTTCTGAGACAAGATGAAAGCACTTGTTGCCCAGAGGGGGTGGAACAAGTATAATATCTCTCTATATCTGTGATCTCATGAGTGAGGGCATGGATCATAGCTCATCTAATTCATCCATACCCTTTCATACTGAGTGATTTTTTTTTTTTTACCATCCCACTGTGGATCCTTCCATGGGGGATCCACTCAACATGTTCAGTGGTTCTTTTCCTTGGCCATGTGATGACCCATCCTCTCTTATGGTAGAAGATCTCTGATGGTATCTTTTACATTACTGAGAATTCATCGTGGCAGACTATTTATTCCCACCATATATCTCTCCATTGCTCTTTAGATAAGCTGAAAGTTTGGTCCTAACATTCCATAGATTCATTATCTGCTATGAAAGGAAAACACAACCTGGTAATTTCCTATGGTCCTGCAAACAAAGCTCTGGGAGAGGCATGGGGAATATTCAAGAAAAGGCTGAATGATTTCCCCCCAATTAATGATTCTCCTTCTAATCTAAGCTCCTTTGGTTTTGTTTTGTACAGAAACTCTTTCATTTCATGTAATAAAATTGTTTATTTCTCTTCTCTGATCCTATACTCTTTGGACTTGGCCAGTGTAGGAATTTGCTTTACTTCATTATGCATATCTGTTAGGAATGTTGTTTTTTTCTTTCTAAGTGGGAGGGTGAGCTGAGATAGAAAATAAATATTGCTAATTTAAAAAAAATTAAAATTTGATTTTTTTAAAAAAGAAAAAGTTGAAGGACTAATCTTGGGATCACTCCTGGCTTAGATGAGTTACACAAAGTATGGCAACCAATTTAGTATAGGACCAGTCTACATATGTCTAGATGGCCTGGGCTGAAATAACCAAAACTTTTATCAATGTGTTTGTGTCCAGCTCTGAAATAATCTCCTTTGACTTATAAAAATCATAGGTTTTTGAGCTGGAGGAACCTTAGAGACCAGGAACTTCCTTCCAAGCTTAACTTCACATAACTTCACATTCTTATAGGTATATTCATAATAGGTCTATTCTGATTACCTCCCCCCAATTTCCTCTCCCTGAAAATTACTTCAATTTATTTGCATGTAATTTTCGATGTAGACATTATTGCAAAGTGTAAACTCTTTCAAGTAAGAGACATTTCATTTTATTTTATTTCCTCCAGTGCCTATAGCAATCTGGCACATAGTAGGTATTAATAAAAGCTTATGGAATTGGTGTTTGTATCATTTAATAGCCCATTTTGCAGATGAGGACCAACAAGAAATGTACTTGAAGGTAGGAGAAATTTATTTTTCTAAGATAAATTCCTTAACATCATGAATGTTTGTCTATAAAAACAAGGATATCCAAAGTCAATCAGGTAACATCTTGAGTTTTGTTAATTACTGAAACAACTCACCTGAAGAACTCTCCATCCCAAATCAGGGTAAGTAATGATTCATCATAATTTATAAGCAGATTCCTTTGTAATTCATAAAATTGCCTCCAGGTTACTATGAAAGCTGTCTAAGAAATCAGTCAAATGCAAACATCAGTGTAGATGAAAGACAAAATTGGCTCCTGTAAATTGCAGGGTTCTTCAGAAAAAAACCAAAACAAAACAAACTGACTTTACCCTGTATGACCAAGTTTAGATCAAGGGCCCTTCAGCTCTGTACAGAGTTTTAAATAGCTCAAGGTCTTTAGGAGGTAAATGAGCACATGCCCCAGGGTCTCTTCACAGCCTTTCATGCTCTTGTGTGAGGCAGAAGGTGATTTGGATTGGAACAAGCGTAGAGACAACCTCTGATTTACACTCACCTATACTTAGCATCTGAGAGCAGCTACAAATCCCTATATTGACTAGGAAATTGACTCTACTTCATTCAACAAACATTATTAAGCACCTATTATTACCTCTAGCTTTGGAGCTGAATAGAGCCTACCCACATATGTTATAACCTCGTGGAGGAAGATGTAGTACCACCACCACCACCGGCATCATCATCATCATCATCATCATCATCATTGACAATTCTTTAGAACTTTCAGATTTTCAAGGTGTGTAACAAAGTCTCTTCTATCAGAAATCAGATTAAAGCAGGAAGAGAGAGGAGTTAGAAATCATCTCATTTAATCCTCTCATTTTATAGATGAAGACACGCACAGAGAGAAAATGATTTGCTCAGTGTCTCACATCTAGTTAACTATTGAAGGAGGGTTTCAAGCCAAGGCTTGCAGACTTCAAATCTAGTGCCCAAAGGACTATACCATGCTGCCTCTCAATCCTTATATAATTCCAGTGACGTAGATACTATAGGTACTATTATTGCCCCATTTCACAGGTAAGTTGACTGAGTCTCCAAGAAATTAAGTGACTTAACCATAGTCACAGTGCTAGTAAATGTCAGGATTTGAACTCAGCAATACCATTATAGCTCTATTTCCAAAGATGATTTAGAATAAAAGGAAAAAGCAGCTGTCTTTGTGGTAGCAAAGAACTGGGAATTGCAATTGTGGAATGGCTGAACACATTATGGCATGTGATGGTGACAGAATACTATTGTGCTATCAGAAATGATGAGCTCCATGATTTTAAAACATGGATAAAAACATGGAAATATTTGCATGAAATAATTCCTTCTCAGAATAATGTTTTTAAATCATAAAATAAAATGCATGTGATTACAAAAGAAACCAAAAGTTTGTGAAGATAAAGATATATTCTTCCCACCCAAGTTCATGAATCCTCTGAAATCTATCCATGTATCTCCAGCAGATCTGGGGACCTCTCTTTAAGTACTCTTAGTTTAAAGGAAGGACAGAAAAAAAACTCATGAACTAAAATTCTGCAAGGGAAGTGACAATCTCAGAGTCAAAGGAGACAGTAAGAAATTCTGAAGCAAAAAAGGAGACAATTCTAATGAAGAAAAATGAGAATTATCCGAAGAGATTAATATGGATGAAAAAGAGACTTATCAGTAACTTAGATTTTAAAAAGAAATTATACAGAGGATGGAAGCAAAGACAGGTGACAGAGCATGGTCCTACAAAAGTACTGTGGACTGCGAAAGTTCACAATAATCAAGGCTGGTAAAAACAGTGAAAGATAACCCAAAGGGTTTTAAACACTATATTGGGAGAAAAATCGAAGATGAATGAAGGAATAGGATCACTGAATAGGGGTGGATGGGATAATAATAACTAATGACAAAGAGAAAGAGCTGTTCATTCTTATTTTGCATGATTGTATTTTTTAAAAATCCATTAAAAAAATGAACTTTACACTGGACCCTACAGAAGAAAAATAGAACCAGGAAATTGACACCCTTAAATAAGTACCAAGATAGCAAGAGTCCTTGGTGAATTAAAGGTACCTTCACCAAATTAACTATGTTCTTGGCATATATTGCTGAACCATTGTCAGTAACATCCAAAAGATCATGGAAAGCAGGGAGGGTATCACAAGATTGGAAAAGAGAAAATATTAGAACTTTCACAAAAAGGAAGAGAACAGTCTATTGTCTGTATAAACCAGTCATCTTGACTTCAATTCCTGGGAAATTCTAGAATGGATCAGTTGAGTCTTCCTGACTCTATACACCGTGCAATCTAGCTGCCTGAATGGCTCTATGGCTATTATTTTTATTATTATTAATATCCCCAGCACTTAACAAAATGTCTGGTATGGTAGTAAACATTTAATAAATACTTCTTGACTGACTGACTTGTATGTACATCTAATTTTCAGGTAGAGAATGAAGGGAGGGATAGCCAACTCACTGGATGACAGAGAATCCAAAAAGATCTTGACTGATTGGTGCATTGGGCTGAATCTAGTAAGATGGGAATTCAGTAGGGATAAATGTGAAGTTTTAGATTTGCACTCTAAAAGTTAGTCTCATAGACACGGCAGAGGAAAGCATGGTGATATAGCAATTTGTTTGAAAAAATTATCTGAGTACTTTAATGAATTGCAAACTCAACATAGACAGCATTGGAGCGTGACAGCCACAGAAAGCTAACATGATAATGGATTGTATTATGAAAGGCATACATTCTCATGTCCTTGGTGCCCTATTTTAAGGATATTGACAAGCTGAGAGAGTGTTCAGAGAAGGACAACCAGGATGATGAAGGATCTTGAGTCCGTGTCATATGAAAAGAAATGGAAGGAACAGGAAACATTTAGCCTGAAGAAAAGGAGACTCTGGGAGAGTATGGCTATTGTGTGAAAGACAAATTAGATTTGTTCTGTTTGACCCCAGAAGGTAGAACCAGGAACAGTGGGCAAAGATACAAACAGGAAAGCTTTGCCTTGACCTCAGCTTTCTAATTGTTAGAAAACCTTCTTAACTATTAGAGCTATCCTGATAGATTTGGGGGAGAAGGGGTGTAGCTAGGTGGCCCAGTGGTTTAGACACCAGGACTAGAATCTAGAAGACTTGTCTTCCTCAGTTCAAATCTGACCCCAGACAGCTATCAACATTTTACCCTGTTTGCCTCAGTTTCCTCATCTATAAAATCAGCTGGAGAAGGAAATGGCAAACCACTCCAGTAGCTTTGTCAAGAAAACCTCCAATGGGGTCATAGAATAGGGCATGATGGGAATAGGCTATTCCTGAAGTGTTTTTCTCCTCACTGGAGGTTTTTTTAACCTGACCTTTAAAAAAATGAATTTGTTTTCAGTTTTCAACAATCACTTCCATAAGTCTTAAATTTTCTCCCTCTTCCTCTCCCCTCCCTCCCTGAGATGACATGCAATTTTATATGGGTTCTACATATATATTCTTATTAAACACATTTTCACGTTAGTCATGCAGCATAGAAGAATTCAAACAAATGGGAGAAACCATGAGAAAAATCAAAGCCAACCAAAACATAACACAAGAGAGAATAGTCTGTTTCATTCTGCGTTCTGATTCCATAATTCTTTCTCTGGATGTGGTTGGCATTTTGCCTCAAGAGTCCTTGGGGAACGTTTTGGATCCTTGCATCGCTCTCACTGGAGGTTTTTAAGAAGAGGCTGGACAACCACTCACTGTGGTCTTTGTAGGAGGAATTCATTTTCAGGCATGGCTTAAACTAGATGGTCTTTGTGGTCCTTTCCAGATGTTGAATGCTATGATTCTATGGTCACTGAATTATCTCCTCTCCCTTCCACATCCATCTGGCCCCGACCTAGACAAATTCATTTCTGAATTTTTCCAAACCTTCAAGGTACAAACTTTTGTTACATGGATTATTTATAAATACAGAGAACAGCAGAATGCTAACGTGGCAAAGACAACACTAACAAAGAAATGATGGGACTTCCTGTAAGATGCTGGAGCTGTAAGAAGTCAGAGGAGCCAGCTCTGTCTAATCCTGCAAAATGATTCAGAAATTCTGCCCAACTCCCTCCCTGGGGGGAAGAAGAGAAGGGAAAGGAAGAGAGAGCGGGAAGAGGGAAGAAAGGAGAAAAAAATTGTAAAGAAGGAAAGAGGAGAGATTGAAAGAAGGGGAAGAAAGAATAGTCAAGTTCTGGGAGTGGAGTTCTATATGGTCTTGGGGTGGGGGTGGGGGGAGAGGAGTTAGTAAAATTGTTCTCTTGTGGGAGGAGGGGAAAAAGCAGAGAATCCCCTCATCTTTGGGAGGGCTGGGGATCCTTTGACCCATGGGAAGAGGAAGAGGAATGAAGAATTTCACTTCTTTCAAAGTCTAATCAGGCAGAGGGAAAGTTCAAAATTCACCTGGACCCATCTTTTCATTGTTTCTTATGGCACTATAGTATTCTAACACATCCTTTTCCCATAATTTGTTCAGTCATTCCACACTAGTAAGCAACCTACATTTTTGGACATGAATAATGTAGGTCTTTGTTTTGCTTGACTATTCATATTTATTACAAGGACTTTATTTTCTTCTTTTAAATGCCAATGGTGGGGGTGGGGGAGAGTGATAGAAAATAAATGTTTGTTAATTAAAAAGTAAAAGAACAAAGGAAGGAAAATTCACCTGGAGAGGGAAGAATGACTAGAGTTCCTGCCTACGTAAACATGCCATCCTGGAGTCCTGAAGCTTTCAAAACCTTGACAGTCTGTCTGATCCTCAAGTGCTTTCCTCTTGGCACTTCTGTTGGGCACCATCCACCACCCTTTTCCATGCCAGAGATCAAGGAGAGAGTCCCTCCAACTCTCCAAAGCCAATATTAGAGGACCTTCCACCAGCGCCCTCCTTCTACCCAATGCCACAGGGCCTGATGTGATACCTGAGGAACAGTTTGTACTGCACCAGAGCAATGGAGACTCAATCTGAGTCTTCTTCTCCTGCACCAGACCTGAGCAGAGGAGTGTTCCCTGTCTTCCTCCAAGCTCTTACTGATCAAAGCTAGGGGTCCAGAACACAGATCCCTGACGTCCCTTTCCAATCCTAATCCAAATCCCAGCTCTGCCACTTGCACACCATGTGATAACATCGAGTATATCATTTAACTCTATGTACCTCAGTTTTCTCATCGTGAAATAAGAGTACTGGGCTAAATGAAATTACTTCCAGGTCTAAATATATGATCCTGTGGATGTGCCTTTTAATTCTGCATCTTTCCCCATTCTTGATGAAAGAGATGCTTGGATTCCCTTCTCCACATCTAGACTTCCTTCTTCTGAAAATGACATCCCAGAATTTGGCCAGGAAATGAAAGCCTTGCAGCTCTTTAGCCCTGACTTCCTCCTCTTCCTGGTCACAGGCATGTCCAGGGATTGAAAGCAGTAAAATTCTATATCCCGGCTCCCCTTGTCATAAATCAAAAGAGTTCTCTAAATCCTAGGGGACTCCTGTTTCTCCACCTCCAAAATTCTGAGGCTTAACTAATGTCTCTACTCTGCCACTAACCAAACCATAAAGAATTCCACTCCTACCCCGAGTCTCACAAAAATCTAACACCTGGTCTACTACCTTGCACAATGGCTCCAGCTCCCAAGTAGGGCTGTAGCTAAACCTATTCCTTTTAGAACTTTTGTCTCTGGAGAGAATAAAATGAGTAGCAAAAATTTCTCACTGAAACAATCTCTAATGTAAAAGACCTAAATGTTGAAATTCCTTCAGAAATACAAGTTTAGGCACTAACAAATGGAGTAGAAGATATAATAAAGCATAAATGAAACTGAATGATGACTATATTGGATGAAGGAATTAAAAAAAGAAGCTAATCCAGTTAAAAAAATAACACAGAGAAGGTGTGGAAATTTTTTAAAAAATGATGCCCAAGGACCAAAAACCTCAAAGGAAGTGGTAATTCAATTAAATGCAACAAATATTTATTAAGCACTTACTATTTGTTAAGTACTAGAAATACAATGCTCCCACGGAGTGAGAATATAGCATGTGCACAAATAAGATAATACAGAACAATCTTAAGAGGAAGAAAGGATCAAGAGCTTGGTGGTGGTGGAGTGGAGAGCAGGAAAGATCTCCTCTTGAGCTATGCTTTGAAGGAAGCTAGGGATTGTTTGCAGTGGAAGATAAGATGAAATTCATTCCACACGTGGGGGTTGCCTGTGCAAAGGTTGGTTGGCTGTTATCCTTCATTCTTGAAGAGGACCAAAATGACACCATTATGTTAGAGTCAAGTTGCCGTGTGTCCCACTGTGGCTGATCAAACCAATATGACTTGGTGGAATGCCCTAGCACAGGTTGGGCCCAAATAGTTCATGTGAACATTTGGGGTGGATTCTCTAAATTTGAGCATCTTGTATTTCTTTTGAGCTACTTCAATTCTTTTTTTGCTTATAGAACACAGCACCTTCTCTGATGAGGGCATACTATACCAGGCAGTCTGTGCCAGTATCTCCTATGTTACACAATCGATTTGAAAGTTCTTGAGAGAGACCTTCAGAGTGTCCTTGTACTGCTCCTTCCTACCACCACGTGAACTCTACCCTGTGTAAGTTCTCCATAAAATAGTCTTTTTGGCAAGCCATGAATGCTTGGCAGTTTAGTTCAAGACAGGATCTCAGTGTCTTGTATCTTACCCTGTCAGGTGATCTTCAGAATCTTTTTAGCCCAATTCACATGGAGGTAATTGTTTCCTGGTATGGTACTGGTATACTTTTCAGGTTTCACAGGCATACAACAGTGAGGTTGGCACAATGGTTCTGTAGACCTTCAGTATGGTAGTCAGTCACTTTCCTCTGGAGCCTCCTAAACACTGAACTAGCTCTAGCAATGTATGAGTCAACCTCATTGTCAGTATGCACATCCCTAGAAAGTATACTACCAAGATAAGTGAACTTATCCACATCATTCAAAACTTCTCCATTTGCTGTAGCTGATGGCTTCACTTATGGATGGTGTGGTGGTGGCTGATGGAGCACCCGTGCTTTCTTGGTATTAATTGTTAGGTCAAAATTAGTACAAGCAGCAGAGAATTGATCCATGCTTGGTTGCATCTCAATGTCAGAGGCTGCACTGGGTGAAAAATCATCTGCAAGCAAAATATCCAATACTCCCTCCACTTTGGTTTTGGCTTGTAGTCTTTTCAAATTGAAGAATTTACCATCAATGTGGTAGCTGACCTTGATGCTACGTGTGCCCTCATTGAAGACATTAGACAATATGTCATGCTAAAAAGCATGGGAACAAACACATAGTCTTGTTTTACTCCATCTGTGCAAAGGTATAGAGATGAGAAAAGATGGAATGTTTTTTATGATGAAGAACTAGCAGGTCAATTTGACTAGAACAAAGAATGAATGATAAGGACTAGTATGAAATAAGACTGGAAAGATAGGTGGGAGCCCCACTTGAAGGGAATTTTTGGATTTTATCTGAAAGGCAATAGGAAGCAATTGAAGATTTTTGAGTAGGAAAATCACGATTCGATCAATGATTTAGATCCAGAAAATTCAAGTAGTTTTCACTCCCTCCAAGCAACATCAAAACAACAAGAAGAAAATGTCATGAGGCAATTCAATGCTTTATTAATTTATTTGTTCATTTATAGTGTTTTATTTTTGTCGATTACATGTAAAGATAGTCTTCAACATTCCTTTTTGTAAAATTTTGAGTTCCAAATTTTTCTCCCTTCCTCCCTCCCTTTGCCCCTTCCCAAGACAGCAAGCAATCTGATATAGGTTATACACATACAATGATGTTAATCACCTAATGTATCATGTACATACTTTTACCAATAAATATATCTGTTTTTGATGGTTTAAAAAGTCTGGTACAAAAGGGATTTTTTATAGATATTTTCTATTTTCCTCCTATTTGTTAGCTTCCTTCCATTTTTACCCTTAAATGTTGCATGACATTTCATCTGCTGAACTTTGTATGATTATATGTAAAAAATTGTACAAATTTAATTGGTTAAATTAATATATAATATTTCTATTTGAATGATGAGATGGTCATTTTTAAATTATAGATTTCAAAATAGCCCAGAGGTACTCATTAAAGATATTTTGCTTCTCTGTATCCAGGATCTCAAGACATCCTTCTTACTTCCCAAGAAAAATTGAGGCAAAGTTGAAGTGATCTCCATGTTCTCCCACACATGGCATATCCAGGTCAAAAAGATTATCTTTGAAGATTGATTTCTTTCATTCTGTGTGTTTACTCTTGACTCCTCATGTCACTGATTGTGAGAAATACATTTTTTAAGTAATATTGGGTAAACCTTCCTGTCACAGTAGCTTTGGCAGAGGTAGGTCTAAGCTGCCTTCTGCTTGTGAACCCTGTGAGCATCTTGAAAATAGAGGAGTTCTGGCTGTATCACCTAGTTGTTGCTAAGATCTGTGAGAACCAGCTTGCTTGCACCAAGGTCCAGGAAAAGCAGCCTCCAGTCTTGTGGGGAATGAAAAATTTCCTCCTCATCTGCTCTCACCAGTGAGTTGTTTGACTCCCTGCCACTGCCCAGATTCAATCACCAAAGGCTATCCTATCCAGTTTCCCCATAATACTGCATGCCAAACTTAAAGCAAGCTTCCTCTCCCACTACCATCTGCCTTAAGCCTACTTCTCCATTTAAAGAAACTCTGTGTATATGTGTGTGTAGTATTATAGATGGCGAACTCCACAAGTAGAGATGGGTCTACATATGGCAAAGATGGCTGTCTTTGTGTGTGCCTTGAAGGGAGGCAGAATAGACATCTCTAGGCTCTTTTTTTCTTACTCTTCTCCAAAGGAGACTAATTCCTACCAGGAAGGGAAGCAGGGGGTTTGGGCCAAAGGCCATCACTCTGCTCTCATCAGAGAGAGGGGACAACTCGTTAGAATTACATCTGTCCACTCTCTTAAATATTGTTTGTCTAGGGAAAATGATCAGGTTCCATCTCACTTTGGATTACTTTGTTATTTGGGGAGTAAGGGAAGGGGAGCCTCATGTTCTATATCTAAGGCCTGACCCCTTCCCACTTAATACCGGTTTCACAGTGAATACACATTTTTGTTTCTTGTTACTGGGTCACTTCAGTTGCGCCCCTTTCTCCATGACCCCATTTGGGATTTTCTTGGCAAAGATCCTGGAGTTTGCCATTTCCTTCTCCAGCTTATTTTACACATGAGGAACTGAGGCCAAGAAGTTAATCGACTTATCCAAGGTCACACGGCTACTAAGTGTCTGAGGCCCAATTTGAACTCAGGTCTTCCTGACTCCAGGTCCAATGTTCTATCTAACATGCCACCTGCTTGCTCAAGTAAACATACGCAGTAAGTAGCAAAGGATTCCATTAATGCAAATTATACCAAAACAAGAAATCAGAGAAGGCATACATAGGAAAACATTGAACCAGACAATACAGAGAGAAAAAGCTCTCCCATTGGGAGCAAGAGAGGATACTGGATCACACTCAAGGGGAAATTCCTTGAAGTCTCTAGAGTAGCAAGCTGGGAATAAGGACATGATGGAGACTTCTGGCTCCTCTAATGTCTTCCCACAGTCTTTTCCTTCAGCAACCTGAAGTGGAGTTGGCCTTTTCCATCTTCTCTATTGAGGCTAGAAGCTGACCTGACATGGCTCAAAGAAGAAAGAAGATTCTCTCTCACTCCAACTTGAAAAATCCTGAAAGGGAAACTGGGGAGAACTGAAGCTCTCACCTTTCTCCAACTCTGCTTCAACCCTCACACAAGGCAGAGAATTCATCTCCACCAATAAGGAGGGCTTTGAGACACAGGTTACAATGTATATTTATTTATAAACTATTTACGTTAAGTATTATACTAGCATATCATGTACATTATAATAACAAAAGTTAGCATTTATATAGTGCTTTTAAAGAGCTTTACAAATTTTTTATCCTCACAACAATCCTGGGGTGCTATTAGAAATATAACTAATAGTAGGTGCTATTATTATCACCATTTTACAGATAAAGAAATGGAGGCACAGAAATGTTTAGTGACTTACTCAGATTCACACAGTTAGTAATTGCTGAGACAGAATTTGAATTCAGATTTTCCTGACTCCAAGTGTAGAACTCTACCCACAGCAGCACCTAACTGCCATTATAAAATATGCACAAAACCAGAAATTTTTAAAAGTATGAGATAAACATAAATTATTGATATGGTATGAGATAAACATAAATTATGTAATATTTAACAGTTAAAACATTGTCTATTAATTGTATAAATTCCTTTGTGTCCCTGAGAACAATGTGAATTATATATGTCATTATTAACCTAAAATTTCTGCATATATTTTGGGGGATAGGACATCATACACAAATAACAATTGTGGCTAATAATTAGTTATTCACTTAGTTTGATTAATGTAGCTAGAAGACATACTTAGATTTTAGGATTTTAGATACTTTTTTATTGAAAGACATAATGAAACAATCAAATAAGAACTCAAAACAGAAATTTATCATAGTAGTTTTTTAGCAGGAATTATGTTTCTTTGTAGATATTCACGATACACAATGCAAAAACATACAAATATGAATTGTAATTTCAAATCAGTATAACATTTTAATGCAAATCCATTCTTTTTATGTGGTTCTTATTTATAGATGGCAACATAACAATTTTATAGTCATATTTAGATATTAGCTGTCAACCTGAAAGTTTGGTTAAAAGAGGCAAACAGCTGAGGTAGTATATAAATTCGTATTATTTATTCCCTTAAAGCTAGCCAAATCATGTATATGTGGATGCAGAACTTTAATTCTGACTGATTTAAGCAAATTGAGAAAGACCTATATATTCTTAGAGCAATTCTGACTCAAGATGTCTGTGTCACTCAAAAATTATAGCTTCCATGTTTTTAATATTAACACGAGAAAGGAAGTTTCTTAGTTGAATAAGTTGTAAATACAATAAGATTATAATTGACAAATTACAGTCCCAGGATATCTGTGTTTTCCCTATATAGCATAGGTCCACAGGATACCAAGATACCAAAAGTTCCAGTATTCAAGGCACTATCGGGTCCCAGTAAATACTCTCCTTTAGTGGGTGCAAACAGTAAGAATGCTCCGGGTCAGCCTCATCTGGTCCTATAGTTGTTGACACAGGAAAGGGCATTTTTAGAGCAAAGCAAAGCATGTTTGGTTCATTAGTCCAACCTTTGGCCTTTATTGGGGTTCAAATGATCTTAAATCATTATCAATACACACACATCTATGTATACAGACATATGTGTATACATAGATTTGTGTGTACCTATATATATATATATATATATATTATGTATATATGAATGAGAGTGTGAAATACAGTAAGAAAGTCAAGTTGGAGGGACTACAGACTATGAGAAAGGAAGCAGAGTGTCATAAATTTTAGATTTAGATTTAGATAGACAGATGAAGAGCTCTAAATGTCAAATAGAGTTTGTGCTTTATCCTAGAAGCAATAAGAAGACACTGGAGTTTATTGAATAGGGAAATGAAATCATCAAGCTTACATTTTAGGAAAATAGCTTTGGCAGCTAGTTAGAGGATGGATTGGAGAAAAGGGACTTGAGACAGGGAAATCAACCAGAAAGCAGTGGTCCAACAAAGAGGTGCTGAAGTTCTGAGCTACAGAGGTGGCTACATGAGTGGAGAGAAGGGAATGAACATATGTAACAGCATGCAAAGAGGGATTTGTTTGTTTGTTTTCTTTTTGGAGTTATTTCCCAGGGTCAGGCTAAACTGTGAGTATTTGAGGATTCAATCGCCTTTGAGCCCTCATGGTTAGTAGTTGTGCTGAGTCATATGTGCTTTGTGCCTACTGACTGAGTCAATCAGGAGCAGAGTCTTCATTATATCTACTGGGAGGCTGATATTTTACTTTGGGGCTTCGCTTATGAGAAGGATCTTGTGATTACCTGGTCGAGACTCTGAGTGGCCGTATATTCTGAGCTCCAACCTCCCCGCCTCCCATCCCCACCGACTGATTAGATGTAAAGGCTTTCTCGATCCAGGAATTTATGTAAAGTGTATAGAAATATTCTTTTGATTTAGGCAGTAAGAGCCCTGTCTGTTAGTCTATATTTTCTTTGTATGTTGAATGTAATTAAAGTGATTGTTAACCCCTCAAAAGTTGCCTTTCCTTATATAAATGCAGATTTAGGAACCTGTGATAGCAGACTCCTCTGTGTATGTTGGGGTTTTTATTGATACAACATGAGATACTGTGGAGATGGAAACAACAAAATCTGGCAACTGTTTGAACAAGTAAAGTGAGTGAAAGTCAAGAGTTAAATGTGATAGTGATGTTGCAAACTTGGGTAACTGGAAGGATAGTGGTGCATTCTATAGAAATTGGGAATTTGAGGAAAAAGATGGATTTGAGTGCAAAAATAATGTAAGGATATCTGCAGTGCAGATTAAAACCTATCTGTACTACTCATTTTGTCTCATTCAAAATTAAGGGGGGAAGTCTTTTAACAGTCACTGCCCCAAAGTGCAGATTCCGTTGTCCCAGAGACTTTTAGCCGGAACCAAGAAGTGACCTGGGGTTACTACTGACTCCTACTTTTACATATTCATATATCCAACCCTGGTTTCTTTCAAGTGTTCTCTGTCACTATTGGATATCTATCTATTGGATATTTTAAACTAGATTTCCCACAGGCATGTAAACTTCTACATGTCTTATGCAGAACTCTTTATATTTCCTACCAAACCTATTCGTCTCTGAAGCTTGAGAATTACTGTTGAGGACACCACCATATTTACCCCATGTTCTCGGTCTGTGTCATCCTTGATTTCTTACTCTCAGTCAGCTGACAACAGATCCAATCAGTTGCTAAATCTTGTTCCTACTTCCACAGCATTTTGTATCCATTCCCTTCTCTCTATCCATACAGCTACCAACTTAGTTGCCAGATTGTATTTCTACCTCCACATTTCTCACATTTATTTCCTTCTCTCCATCCAGACAACTATCATCTTCCTTCAAATGTTATCACCTCTCCCTTGTACCACTGTAGTAGTTTCCTAGTTGGCCTCTCAGCCATGTGTCTCTTCCCTCTGCAAGCTGTCATTCATACAGCTGCCAAAGTGGTTTTCCTAAAACATAGCCCTGACCTCTCAATAAATTCTAATAACTCCCTAGTATCTCTAGGTTCAAGTGTAAATCCTCCTGCTTAGCATTTAATGCCCTTCACAATCTGGCCTCAAATTACTTTTCCAACTTTATTATACATTACTGCCCTTCAAGTACCCTGCGGTTCAGTCAAACTGACTTTTTAAAAATATACATAGCACTCCATTTCCCGTCTCCATGTCTTTGCATGGAAAGCAGTCCTTTTTCACCCCCACCACTTAGAATCCTTGCTCTCTTTCAAGACTAGGTTTATGCAAAGTATGAGTCTTCTTCAACTTTCAGCTCCAAGAGAGAAGAAAGAAGAGAGCAACCCCACTTTAGGCTGTTGAAGGAAAAGACTCTGGGAATACATGAGCGGAGCTGGCCCACTTAATCATGTTCCAGTTCCAAGCTTGCTACTCTAAAGACTTTGAGGAATTTCCACTTGCATGAATACATGACTATATAACAGAAAAGACCAGTCATCATTATCAAATTAACCATTTTGACTACTGGCCCTGGAGAATCTTGCCTTGAAGGAGAATACGATGTATTGGAAGAGACATCCTACACATATACAGAGTTCCAATGTCTGTGGTACCAGCAGAGAGCAAGATGGCTAGAAGCATGGTCTGGTGCTAATTGTAATAGAGGGGAATCCATTTCCCATTTGCCAGTTAATCCTTTATTTTTTGTTTTTCCTTTTCCAGCAAAAAGGTGAGGAGGTGCATGGGAGAAAAGGCAATTTTGTTGCTGAGTCAAAGAAGATGCAGAAGATATAAACCCAATCGGCACACTTTTAGCCGAGTAAGAAGTTGAAGAAAGGCTAACAAATAGCCATAGCTGTAGCTCAAAAGAGCTCTGAGAAAAACAAATGGCGCCTCCTGCCCCTGCTTTTGACCTTTTCTAGATTGTAAAGTCATGTGATCTTTACTGCTGGCCCATTCTAGAACTTTCTTCAATGTCTGGAGCTTCATTATCCTGGAGTAGTTTACCACTCCAATGGCCTATTGACTTTTGCATGTAAGCCTTGGTATATCCCTTGCAAGCCCTGTCCTACCCCTCCCCAAGCTGACAAACTCCTCCTGGAAGCTCTATTGTGTGGAGGGATCCAGGCTTTCATTTCCCTTCTTATCCTTTTACTGACTTTCTCTGGATTTCAGAGATTACATCAGGTATCTTTGTTTCCCTTTTACCTCCCTTCCCTTTCAGTTCCCTTTTGTGTATTGTCTTCCCACAATAGAAAGTAAACTACTTGATGTCTTCCTTTTCACTTGTATTTGTGCTCTTCATACTTAGCCACAGTGTCTGGTACATACCAAGTGGTTAATAAACCCTTCTCTCCCTTCCTTCCTTCCTTCCTTCCTTCCTTCCTTCCTTCCTTCCTTCCTTCCTTCCTTCCTTCCTTCCTTCCTTCCTTCCTTCCTTCCTTCCTTCCTTCCTTCCTTCCTTCCTTCCTTCCTTCCTTCCTTCCTTCCTTCCTTCCTTCCTTCCTTCCTTCCTTCCTTCCTTCCTTCCTTCCTTCCTTCCTTCCTTCCTTCCTTCCTTCCTTCCTTCCTTCCTTCCCTAGACTCTCAACAAGGAAACAAAATTTTGTTAAGAAATAGTAGTACAAGGGACATACAAATTAGCAGATCATTATAAATCTACTCTAATAAAAGTTCTTTATATACTGGGAAATTTGCCTACTTACAAAATAGACTTAGAAAATGTCATGGGCCCTATGAAGACAATTCCCTGCAGCTACCTATTGTATATAAGAGATTTAGTTAAACTCAGATAAGCCAAAAGAAAGAAATGATTGATATTAAGCTCAGGGAAATATGAGTAAAAAAGACCATCTACTAGCTATATATCAGACATTGGCTCAGAAAAGTGACATGACTAAGACATATTGTAATCAAAACCTTCTCTAGTACTAAGGAGAACCTTGGTTTAAACAGGGGGAGAACACAACTCTGAAGCACTGCTTTCCTTCCTAGGGCTTCAGTACATGTAATGTACACCTTGGTCCTCTTCAAGAACAAAGGACAAACAACAGTGTTCACTTGGATGTATTATTGTGTTTATTGATAATAATAATGGCTAGCATTTATATAGCACTTTTAAGATTTGCGTAGTACTTTACACATTAACGTTTCATTTCATCCTCAGAACAATGCTAGGAGATAGGGGCTATTATTCTCCCCATTTTACAGATAAGGAACCGAGGAAGAAAAATAGAGGAAATAACTTGCCCAAGTCACGCAGCAAGTAACTGTCTGAAGTAGGATTTGAATTCCTGACTTAAGCCAGAGCTGTATAGATTGCAACACCTAGATGCCTAGTTCCCCCATTTTAAAAGTTATATTTCTATTTTATTATTTGGCTATTTATGTTTATATGTTGATGTGCTATTATTATGCAGGTAGCAAAATACAACCTATATATATATGTGTGTGTGTGTGTGTATATATATATGTGTATGTATGTGTATGCACACACGGACGTATGTATGTACACATTTACATACATACATATATACACTGTTTTGCTGTGTATTTCCATACAGGTGAATATGTATATATGTTTGTTATTATAGAAGACTTGATTTTTTTTAAAAAAAGACTTAGCTCATGCACCAACTTCTATGTGAGCTTCTTTCTGATTCTCCACAGATGTATCTTCATCCTCAAATTGCCCTATATTGATTACACACAGACACACACAGACACACACACACACATATATATATATATATGCACAAAGTAGGCATTTCATAAATACTTGGTGATCAATGTATTGCTTAACATTACAACAATGATACCTGCCATTTCTATCATGCATTATAGTTTTTTAAATACTTTCCTACCCTTTACCTCATTCAGTCCTCATAATGACTCTGTGGGCTAATGGGGGCAGGTAGATTTTATCTCTATTTCTTCACCATTGAAGAAGTGGAGACTACACATAACTGGTCCCAGACTGCAGTGCTATAAAATGACTGAACTGAATGGCAGCTCAAGTCTTCTGATGCAACATGGACTAAGTTAAAGTCACTGTATTCTTTTTTTTTTCTTTTTCAGATGTTTACTGAGTGGTCACTAAATGCCCAGAACTATGGAGTTTACAAAGCAAATAACAGACATGTCTACCTCAAGGAGCTCACATTTGAAGAAGCATAATTTTGAAATTAATAGTGGTGCCTGATCAGGTCATTTGGTGATATAACATTAGACCATATTGATAAACTTAGAGTTGGGGATCCAGTTCCTGAGTAGACTGGTTTAGTTCTGTTTTCTGAATGTGGACTTCCTCTTTCTTTTTCCCTTAACATCTCACATTGTGTATTGTGGGTCAAAATGGCAAGTCTGAGCAAGAGAGGGTAGGTAGATCACTACTGCTATTGAAAAAATCCCTATGAAGTTCTATCAATACCATGCCATTTGTCTAAGAAAAGAAGGTGTGTAGCATAAATGCTGAAACATCAAACAAGACCGCTAGATTTCTCTGAGAAACCTCCTACCAAAGAGTATGTGAATAACTATGACTGGCAGAAACCCCCAAATGAATGAATGAGGATCCTCATTTTCCTAGTTAACATAATTGTCATTTCTTCAAGTGGAAACTGATTACAGGCATTGCATTTCAGAGGTAGGAGACTGGAAGATCATTATTGCTGATAAAACATGCATTTAACCGGAGGTCAGATTCTCACAAGCCCTTTCATGGAGATGCCATATCCATATAACTCTTGATTTTACCTACTCATCATCACATGTGCATGTGGCAGAATAATCTCCTAAAATGCAAGGAACTTCCTGATCGCATCAGTCAAAGGATTTTTGATGGCTTCTTATGCTTCTGGAGTGAGGAAACCTCAAATTTTGTAACTTGATATTTAAACCCTAAACAGGGGGACTCCAGATTACTTTTCAAGACATCGGACATTACTAATACTTCATGCTTTCCTCATTCCAGCGACAGTTGGCATTCTATCTCCTGACTCCATGCTTGGACTCCTTCTTTACTTCTACATCTTAGAGTTCTTAGTATTCACAATTCAGCTATGGCACCACTTACCCTACTAGAATTTTCCTAATCTTGCTAGCTGTTAGTGCTTCCCCCTCCTCAAATGGTTTTTCACTTACCTATTCACACATTGTATCTCCTAGGTAGAATACCCTTGAGGGCTGAGAGCGTTTTCTCTTTGTCTTCATATCTCCAGCATTTAGTTCAGTGCCTTGTAATAGTAGATGATCTGTAAATGTGTTTTTGTATACTGAATGAATGAATGAAGTATCTAAAAATAGTCGGGAAGACTTATGCAAAGGATTTCATTATTCATGGTTATAGGACCACCATGCCATCAAAGCAGAGGGTTGGCGTGAGCCAGAACACACAGAATCTTAAGAATTGTTCTCTTTGTCTCAAAACTGTTCTCAGCATAATACAAAGAAAAGTCAAGACACTTAAGGAAATTGTGCCATCCATTTCATTTTGAGCAATGTGAGCTGAAAAGAAATAAAAGGAACAGATCAAGTTACCAGGACATGAGTATACTTAACCGAAATCGTTCCAATTTGATTTCATTGAGTTCTCAGAAATGTGTGTAGCCTCTTCTTTCTTGATGACTCATTGCCCTGGTCCATTGCATATGTACTTCTGAATTTAATGAGCTATAGTCAGAATGAGGAAATGAACTTTTTTTAAATTATAAAGTTGGAAAAGTCCGAGAAGGCAGTAGCCAAAGTTACACAAAAACAAACACTCAGGAAAGCCAGTCTCTGTAGGGATCACCTAACTCTCCTTTGTCCCATGGGCATAGGATAGACTAGACCACTGCCTACATTAGGATTTGAAGAGACACACCACGGAATGCATTTTTTTCCTGGACTATGTAGCTACCTATTGAGGACTCCTTTTTTATTTTAAAAATTTGCTCAATTTGGGGAGAAGATAGTGGGAGAGAGATTATTTTTAAAATTGAAAAAATTAAAATAACTAAACTTTTAAAAAAAGTCACCCCACAAAATAGCCTTCCCCTTTTCTCAATTAGACTTCCTTCTCAAAAAGCCTTCAGAACTTTGCAAATAATTACATATTTCATCAGCACCTCTGTCTGGTTTCTGCCCCATTGAATATCATGCCTCCCTCAGGATAAGATGATCATGTGAAATTTCATCATCATGATGACTGACTCAATTTTTGATCCTTACCACCTTTTCCATCTCCTTCAGTTGTCTCTCCTCTCTGATTGGAGAGCAGGAGGGTGAAGCAATAGTCTTCTCAAAGCCTTCTTTCGTAGAGGCCTCAGAAGTCTCAGAATATTTAGGACTTCCAATGTAGCTTTCCATTTTCAGTTGGTAGCTTTGCTTGGTGTTGACTCCACAGAGTATCATGCCCTTGCCCTGACAAGTACCTCCTGGTAACCCTTTCCTGCCTTACAGCTTCCTTTTGTGTCTTGTATTCCCCCATTAGATTGTAAGCTCTTTGAGTTCAAGGAACGTCTTTCTTTTTCTTACTTGAATCTCCAGTGCTTAGCAAAGTGCCTGGTACACAGTAGGAACTTAATAAGTGTTTATTGAATTTAAAATATGTTAAATATAAACATTGAATATATTAAACCAGCTGACCTAAAATTCTTCATGTTTGCTCCTTTTGTATGGAATAAGGTGTTGAGTTCCCTACAAATATAAATTTTTCTGGGAATATGGAACAGCACTTTAGTCACTTTTTATTTTTAGATATGCAAATTAAGTTTTCAAGGGGCTTAATCATCTCTAAAAAGAATTGAATAGGATGCTTTTCTTTTTCTTTTTTGGAAAAAGGAGAAATAAAAAAAATTTAGTTCTGTCCATTAAAGCTGGATCTGATTTTGTTATGGGCTTTTGGGCAAGGCACTTCTCTTAGGGCAGAGTTTTTTGACTTGAGATTCATGGGTAGAGTTCAGGGGCTGCATTTGGATGAGCAAAAAATTAGGTCTTTATTTTAATATAATTAGTTTTCTTTGTAATCTTATCTTTTATTCACTTAAAAACATTATCTGAGGAGTCACTGCCTTCACTAAACCGATAAAGGAGTCCATGATTCAAAAAAGAGGAAGAATTCCTCTTCCAGTAGCTCCATTCTTCTTGTCAAAATGAAAGGCATCGACTGGGATCTCTCTCACTTAAAATTCTGACCATCATTTCCCACGCTACTGTCAATATAGCCGTCCTAAGGCACAGTCTGACCATGCCATCCTCTGCATGAAAAATATTCTATGGCTCCTGATTGCCTTCAGGATAAAATACTTAACCTGGCAGTTGATCTGGCCTTATATCACATCACTATCTTTCTACATGGAATCCACTATTATATTTCTAGTTGTAATAAATGCTTCCCTTTTTTCACTTCCTTGTCTTCACAGAAACTCTTTCCCATGCCTGAGATGCCTTCATTCTCATCTTTACTTTTCAGAATCTTTAATTCACTTCAAGGCTCCACTCCTGTCACTCCATCTAATGAAGCCTTCTCTAATTTCCTTCCCAAATTACCTTATATTTATCTATATAACCTGTTTACATGTTGTATCGCTTGAGTAGAAGTAAGCTCCGTGAAGGAGTATTTGGTTTTTAATCTTAGTAGCCAGTGCCTGAGTAGCATAGGCCTTTAATAAATGTTCATTGAGTTGAACATGTTTTCTTTACCCAGTTAGAATTTGCCTTTGCATCATATTCTATGTATGTATATATCCATCCATCCATCCATCCATCCATCTATCTATCTGTCTATCTATCTATCTATCTATCTATCTATCTATCTATCTATCTATCTATCTATCTATCTATCTATCTATCTATCTATCTATCCTTCAAAGCTTCTCTCTAGAGGATTTAAACTATTTTTAGTCCCACATTGACACTTGCTTGCTGGGCATTTTCACTTGGACATCTCCATGGTACCAGAAATTTTATGCTCCAAAATGATCTCCTCACCTTCTTTCCTCCTTTCCCTGACTCCTCCAAAATGAACAACCATCTGACTACTCCTAGCTTTTCTATTTCCATTGGAATTTTCACCATCCTCTTAATCATCTACCTGAAAGTAATTTTTTCTTCCCCTTTTTTCATTCATTCATTCAATTGTTCACTCATTCATTTAATCATTTATTCTCTCCCCATATGCAATCTGTTACCAAATTCAACTGATTCTACCTCCATAATATTTCTCCTATTTCATCCCTTCCTCTCCACCTATATACACCACCTTAACTGCAGCCCCAATGTAAAAGCAAGCACCCCAACATACACAGGAGGGTCTGCTATCACAGGTTCTCAGATCTGCTTCTCTAAAAGAAAAGGCAACTTTTGAGGGGTCAACAATCACTTTAATCAAGCACATGTATCTTTTACTTAGTTCAGGGGAAAATGTCAGAACCTCGAACTTCAGAGAAAATATAGAGAAATCAAAATCAACAGACATGTTTCCAATTGTCTGACATAAGCAATACATACATAATAGATTAACAGATAGATCCAACTGTCTGACCATTACATACATACATAGTTACTAGAGAAAGAAGCATCAGTATCTGGGTTTTCAAAGCCAGGGGATCCTCAGCTGCTGCTCAGAGTCTTGTCTGGCCAAACAAACACTTCCAAAGAGTGAGCCCCAAAGTAAAACCTCACCCTAGAGTACTTATACATTTTTCAGAGCCAGAGGGCATCACAATCCTTGAGAACCAGTGCCTCACTAGAAAATTAACAAAAGGTATGGGCCTTCCTACAAATCTTCCCTAATCAAACTCTCCTTAATGGAGAGGCCATTAATGGGTGGGGAAGATCTTCCCATTAAGAAGGAGAAGCAGATTAACAATAAGCAAAAATGCATTATCAATACACACTATCACCTCTTAGCTGGTTGGTTGTTGTCCTTCTCTAAGAGGACCAAAATAGCGTCACCATGATAAGGTGAAATTTCAATGTCTGACTGTGGCTGATAGACCAATACAAGCTGGGAATGCTCCACCACAGGTTGGGTACAGATAGTCCATGTGAGTTTTTGGGGTGGATACTCCAAATATGTGCATCCTACATTTACTTTGTGTTGTCTCAATTCTGCTTTGCTCATAGAGCATAGCATTCTTTCTCATGTGGGGATGCCATGCTGAGCCGTCCTGTGCCAGTGTCTGCCATGCTGCACAATCAAATCCCAAGTTCTTGAGAGTGTCCTTGCATTGCTTCTTCTGACTACCATGTGATCGACTGCCCCATGTGAGTTCTGCATAAAATAGCCTTTTTGGCAGGCATACATTTTGCATTTGAACAACATGGCCAGCCCACTGGAGTTACACTCTCTGAAGCATAGTTTGAATGCTTGGCAGTTCAGCTTGATCAAGGACTTCAGTGTCTGGCACCTTATCCTATCAGGTGAACCTCAGAATCTTCCTAAGACAGTTCACATGGAAACCATTCAGTTTCCTGCCATGGAGCTGGTAGACTGTCTATGTTTCACAGGCATACAACAATGAGGTTAGCACAATGACTCTGTAGACCTTCAGTTTGGTAGTCAGTCTAATACCTCTTCTCTCCCAAACTTTTCTTCGGAGTCTCCCAAACACTGAGCTAGCTCTGGCAATGTGTATATCAACCTCATTGTCAATGTGTACATCTGTGTTCAGGGAGGACCAGTACCTTTGCTGTGATGGCTGCTGAGCCCTTTCCACTTTTGCTATCTACCCGTTCCACTCAACTCTTACCTGTGGCTCCAAGAAGCTGCAGCATGCACAGTGGCCACATCCTTTTAAACCATTTTGGCAGATGGGTCATATCAGGTTGAGGGCAACCAAGAGTTCTCAAACCCATTGTTGAGTTAGGGGGGTGTCTACCCCAAGCATGTGAAGACTTCCTCTGGTGGAATGGGTGGATAAGAACTGTTTGTTCCAATGGCCATGAAGGCAGCTGAAGCAGGCAATGTGGAGCGCTTAGAGCTTGGTAAGACAACGAGGACACCAAGGTCACTGCAAGGCAAGGATGGACTTTTAAAGCACAAAAAAGCCTCATAATACATCCTGGAAAGGAGCTAAGTCCATGAAGAACAAAACACTTTGACTGTGACAGGAGAAGACAAAACCTGAATGACTTTCCAGAATGGATCTCACCTTCCGCTTGATTCCAGATGGTTGTCCAGCATGATCTGATTAAATGCTTTGCCCAGAGCTTATCTCTCTGAATTTGCTGACACTTGCAAGATGACTCACAAACTTACTTCACTGAGGCATTTCAGGAAATGGCCTCTATTTATTGCCATCTACAAATAATTGAAAAGCACAAAAGAAATGGAGAAAATAATTATTTTTACTGTATGACCTGACATTTTAACCTGAGAAAACTGGTCTTTAAGACTATCCCCATCATCTACAAACTAATGCACTCCTGAATGAAAACTGCTTTCCTCACATCTCCTGTTATTTCATTAAAACTAATCACAAAGTCCCTTTTTAATAGCTCTAAGAACTGCGAAGGGCAAAAAATCTGCCTGTGGGGCCCACGTAACTGATGACTATTCACTTTTCAACTATTTTCCTAAAATTATATTTTGACTGTGTCTATCTGACAGCAAAGCAGCCCAATGGATTACGTCAATTGAGTTAACTGCTTAAGCACGAGATAGTGAGACTGGGCTTGGGAATCGAGAAAACCTGGGTTCAGATCCCTCCTCTGATGCCAGCTGTATGACCATGGACAAATCATTTTACCTCTGAGGGCCTCAGTTTTTCCTTCTGTAAAATGGGAATCATGACTATTGTACAGGTTTATGATTGAGGTAGTTGAATGGCACATTGGACAGATTACTGCATCTAAATTCAGGAAGACGAGTTCAAATTTGGTTTCAGACATTGACTAGTTTTGTGACCTTGGACAAGTCACTGAACCTCTGTGTGCCTCAGTGTCTTCATTTATTGTTGTGGTCGTTTATTTGTTTTAGTTATGTCTGACTCTTCATGACCCTATTTGGGGTTTTCTTGGCAGAGATACTGAAGGGATTTGCTATTCCTTTCTGTTCATTTAACAGATGAGGAACCGAGGCAAACAGGGTTAAGTGACTTGCCCAGGGTCACATGGACAGTAAGTATCTGAGACCAGATTTGAACTCAGGAGGATGACCCTTCCTGACTCCAGGCCTGGCACTCTATCCATGGCACCACACTCATCTGTAAAGAAGATCATGAGAACAGCAGTTACCTCCCAGGGTTGTTGCGAGCATCAGATGAGACAATATTCATAAAGTGCTTTGCAAGCCTTAGAACACTCTGTAAATGCTATTAATTTTTAGTAAGAATAATATTCTTAGCCTGGGATATTATCATGTACAAACAAGATAATGAAGGAAAAGTGTTTTTCAAACTTCAAAGTCCTATGGAAATGCTAGCTCTTTTTCATTAACCAGTCCCATTGATATACACACAAGTGACAGACCATTTGAAAAAAGGCTTTTCAGTCACTAGTAGGAGTGATATTAATTTTCATTTTTATTGCTCTTTTCCTGGAATGCTCTCGCTTCTTACCTTCCCCCTTTGAAATCCTTGGTTTTCTTTAAAACAACTCAAGAAGTAGCTTGAACACGCACTATTTCCTGACGCTTCTAGATGCACATATCACTTCTCCAAATCTCTTACACTCGTTTGGGATATATTGAGTATATACTTATATATGTGAAGATTATTTTCCTCCTTTGAACTTGAGTTTCTTGAGAGAAGGGGCTGTCCTGCTTCTGACTTTATGTCCCAAGATCTAATGGCTCAGACAAAAACTGCTGGCAGGATGGATGAATCTATGAGTATAGCTTCTGGCATAAAAGGAATTCTCCTCTATCCTGGTGTCTAGTCTTACCTGATCTACCACAGGTGTGCTCAATTTTAAAGTGCTTGGGGTTTGCTTGTGCTCGATCCATGCATTTGTAAAAGGCCCCAGTCTTACTTTGTCTATCTCAGCATTAAACTACACCTACACTCACTCCCTTGGGCCACTTCAAATTGATCGGTAATTCTGGACTGATCTGATTTCTTGGGCTGTGGTTAGAGTTATGTGTATGCTTCATTTCCCAGAACTTAGCAAGGCTAAGACCCAAGACTGGCAGTGAGGAAGAGACAATCTTTTTCTTTGCATTCTTTTTAAAAGATGAATTCATATTCCATGGGTGATTTTGTTCTATTAATAAACTCTGTGACTAGATTGTATGTAGATGCAACTATATTTCTATTCTTTGAGACTCAGAACTTACTGGAGCAAACTCCCTCATTTTCATTCCTGAGGCAAGACGCTTTGCCCCTTAGACCATGGTTGCCTCGACTAGAACAGGAAGGGGAAAATGCAGCTATGCAGGTGAACATCCCCTTTTGATTCAGTGACACTGCCCTAACCCTACCCAGCAATCATCTTCTGATTGGTCCTAATACAACCAATTGTCTACTCTCCCTTGTCCACCAATTAGAGGGAATAGTTGAGGGATTAGTATCTTTGAGTTTAGTTCTTCTTGGTTTTACATTGGTTTATCTATCCATTAGCATCAATATTATGTTAACGAGTCCCTTCAACAGGTCCTAAGACTTTTTATGCTTAGCTGCTACAAAAATATAATTAGATTACGTTGCAAAGGTCTTTTCTCATAGAGGATCTCAACATCAACTAAACAAATGAATTTTTCTAAAGGGAAATTACCTCTTGGTTTCTCAGATGTAGCACCAACCTTGAAGGGAAAATAGATGAAAATCTCTTTTGTGAGCAATTTCACTAGAGAAAGGTGTTCTCAACAGTCTCTGGTGTATCTGTTATGCCAGCGGCTTCAATTAGCCATTCCAAAGCCTTGTCTCTCACCCATCTCCCTTGAATTCTCTCTTTGCTTCTCTCTCCTCTGCTAACAGTGCTTTCATAGTCTCACCACTTTTCAGTGTCTAAGAGGTCCTCAACCAATATGAAGTCATGTCTCTTTCCACATATATAACAAAGTTCCAGAGGGCTATCCTTCAGGAAATGCCCCCAAACCAACTTTGGGTAGAGATGTGGCAATTTTGTAGGTTGAGAAGTGAAATACAGCACAGAAAAAAGTACATCTTGGACATTCCCTCAGAAAGCTAGGTCAGCGTTTTACTTTCAGAACATTTAGACACACACTCAGTTTGGCTTGAAATATGGTGAAACATCATTTTATTTTAACTCTGTGCCTAAATGTACTTGGTTATTCTTGGTCAAAGCAATGACAAAGTTGATCTCAATTATAACCAAGGGTACTGCTATTATTTAGCAATGGAGAATCCCTTTATAATATCTGTCAGCTTAACAGCTGGCTCCTTGCCCCAGTTGTTCCATGAGAAAGGAATCAACCAACAGATCCTAGTTTTATAGTTCTATAGCATAAGAATAGTCATCCTTCAAATGTATTGGACAAAATACTAGGTTTTTTGGTGATATTGAAATGAGCTTTTCTAGATGACAAACTAGAATTAAAAATTTGTCACACAGTTGATTATTCTCCAACATTCCACTAGATCTGGAATTTTATCAGTGTCCTTCCATAAATCCTGCACAGGGCAGGATGATAGAAGGCAAGAATATCTATTTAACCTTCTGAGTGTCTTCTTTAAATTCTTTTGACATTGTGTAGGTGCTCCTGGCATATAGATGTCCATTGGTTATATATTCCTCTTGCTATATCATAACTCCATCCTTTCTTCCTATGACACATTTGTCTGATTCCCTTCCCTTGCCTTCTTTTCCCTTGCCTTGCCTTCCTTTTATTCACAACTTCCATATATGTATTGTATTTTCAAAATGTTGCTTTTCGGTTTTTTAAAGTTGCATCCTCTTTTCTCTTCTCCGACTTCATCCTGGGCCATCTCCAGTTGTCTTGATCTATATCTGGCTACTGGATCCAGATGGCACTGGAGGAGACAGTGAAGTTGATGACCTTGTACAGCCCTCCCTCACTTAAATCCAATTCATTTGCAAGTCATGGCATCACCTTCCTGATGTCAAGATCCTCTTCAAAGATGAAGGACAACCAACAACATTTTTTATCTGATAGCATAATTCCACTGCTTCTCCCATGCATTTGTCATTTATCATGTGTTGGAGTTGGTTAATACCCACCATGTGCCTCTCCACTGTTCTTTAGGTGATCCTCAGCTTACATTCTTTAGAATTTCCAGAATTCCATGATTTCTGCCCACCCAGAATAACTGGAAGGATATTAATACAAAAAAGATGAACTGCTTCAGGGAGAAATTTGTATCATCAAAAGAATTATACTTTCTCAAAGATAATATGGCTCTGCTCTTTTCCTCTTGTTCAGTTCTGGTATAGCTCATTATCCAATTTCAGTATCTTTCCAAGAGACATACACTGTTGGATAGACTGTCTGTGCAACAAGATGCTAGTGTGGAAAAAGCCATTTTTTCTCTACTTAAATTTACCTAATAGATAACTTAGCTCAAAATTTTGATGCAGAAAATTGGAAATTAAGAGTGCACATAAATTATAATCCACTTGTGTTTTCTGCATGAAAGTAAAGGAATTAAGATTATTTATCATAGGAGGCAATATGGTCAAATGGTTAGAATACTGAACCAGAAATCTGGTGAAAGGATCTCTAGTCCCCATTCTATCATGACCTTTCTCTGTGACCCAAGAAAAATCTCATTATCTCATAAGGTATCAGTATTCCAAATTGTAAAATACACAGGTTGAATCTCTGAAATCTTCCAATTCTAACATTCTCTGAATCTATAATTCATCAAGTACTTAGGGTTACCTCTCAATAAGCCAAACAATTCCTCTAAGTCACCCAGGTTTACAACCTTGAAGTCATTCTTGACTCTTCACTGGTTCTTCTACTACATATCTAATCTATTGCCAGATCTTGTCTTTTCCACCTTTACATCTTTTATATACATCAACTTTTCTCCTCTTACACAGCTGTTACTGTAGTTCAGGCTGTCATCCCCTCTTGCCTGGGGAGGGGGTGGCAGAATCGCTAGTTGTCCTGATATGTATCTTGCCACTAGACCCAGATGGCTCTGGAAGAGAAAGTAAGGCTGGTGACTTTGCCTAGCCCTCCCTCCCTCAAATCCAATTCACTTCCAAGTCATGGCTTCACCTTCCTGATGGCAAACACTATACAACAGCAATACCTCTTGCCTAAACCACTGCAATAACTTCCTAATTAGACTTTCCTCAAATATCTCCCTACTGCAATGCTTCCTCCCTCTGGTTGCCAAAGGGATTTTCCTTAACTGTAAGTCTGATCATGTTTTCCTCTTATCCAAAAAACCTCCTGAACTCTAGGGATTTCTTATTATCTCCAGGGTCAAATATGATGTTCTTTGTTTAGCATTTAAAGCTCTTCACAACCTGGCTCCTTCCTATCTTTTCAGTGTTTTATATTTCATTCCCCTACATGCACACTACAATCTAAACTGTATCTGTGCTATTCCTCCCTCAAGACACAGGACAAAATGGAAAAGGCATGGACTTTAAATTCAGAAATAATCCTGTTCAACCTCTTCATTCAACAGGTGAGGAAACTGAGGAAGAATAAAGTTAAATGACTTGCTGAAGGTCATAAAAGCAGAGCTATTTGAACCAAATTCCACTGATTCCAAATGAATCCACCAGTCTTTCCCCTATGCCATGCTGCTTTCTTCATTTGTTCCATGATAGATTTAGGAACTATGCTTGAGATTTCATTGGTTTAGGGAACTACTGGGTGAGTAATGGGTGAGAATGAGAAAACTCATTCTATCAATGCAGATTGATACCTTTGCTGCAACTTACAGTCTTGTATAGTCCCCTAGATCACTTAGAGGCTAAGTGACTTGTCCAGGGTAACACAGTCAGCATGTGTCATAGGCAGGACTTACAGTCAAATCTTACTGGCTCTGAAACCAGCTCACTATGCACTATACTTTGCTATTTTGGTCATCTTTGAAATTTCATTAAAATAATTTTATCTACTGCCTTTATTGCTCAGAGTTAAACATTTCCTTCTTCCTTTTTAAAAATGAAAATGCTCCTGGAAGGAATAACACATTGAGTTTCTAACACTTGAGTATAAATGAGCTTATCAGATTGATTCTTCCCAGGCAGGAATTTTACATTATTATGATTACAAGTAATGACTCACAATTTTCTGCTGCTCTTAAAGATTACAAAACATTTTCCACATAAAAGTCTTTTGACACAGGTAGCAGGTATCTTTTTTGGTTCAGATGTGATTTCATTGATGTAGTGAACTCCTGGTAAAGAAACTGTCCTAAGCAGTGCATGGGAGTGCCATTGTGAAAGTTATAGCCCTAGAGAGTTGACTGGAATACTAAGAAGTTAAGTGACTTTCCCAAAGTCCCCTCCCCACCCCAGATACACACACACACACACACACACACACACCTAATTTGTATCTGATAGAAGTACTTAAATTCAAATTTTCATGACTCAGGAACCAGTTCCATCCACTATGCCGCTACTTCTTTGTGCAGGTACTGTACTGAGATACAGAAAATTTGGGACCTAAACACAATTAGCCTAAACTTCTCCTGACACAGAATTCTTTCACTTACAATATTATGTTTTTCATTTCATTCTTAGGGAAATGCTAGAAAATTCAAGTTCGGTGACAGTGGCTAGCTACGTGATGCCTGAATATGTGACATCTTTTGAGAGATAATTGTAATTGCTGGGATTTTTAATTTTAGAATATGGATATTTATCATCATATAGAAACAATCATTTTGTGATATTGATTAAATTATACACCATTCCAGATACATGTTTTACTTTTTTTCCATTTTGGAATCATTACTATTTTTAGGGAGAAAGATGTAGGTATGAAAGTTTTATGTTTTGATTTTCATTGTACATCACTAAATTGGACTTTATGATACTTGGAACTTATATTTAACTTTTCTCTTTCTCATTGCAAAAAGAGATTTCCTTCTGAAGTCTTGAGTAAATAAAAGTTTAATAGACACATTTAAGATACTGAAAAAAAACCTGGAAAGATTTACACAAACTGATACAAAGTGAAATGAGCAGAACCAGATGAACGTTGTATATAATAATAGCAATACTGTACATTAGTCAACTGTGAATGACTTAGCTATTCTTAGCAATACAATGATCCAAGACAGCTCTGAAGGATTTATGATGAAAAATGCTGTCCATCTCCAGAGAAAGAACTAAGGAAATTTGAATGCAGATCAAAACATTTTTTAAAAAATGTATTTTTCATGGGTTTTTTTTTTGAGATTTGAATTTTCTTTCACAACATGACTAATGTGGAAATATGTTTTGCATGACTGTGTTAGCCTTTTCAATGAGGGAGGAGTGGAAAGAGGGAGGAAGATAATTTGGAACTCAAAAGTTTAAAAAATGAATATTAAAAGTTTTTTTTATATGTTATTAGGAGAATATGACATTAAATGTATCTATCAAAAATAAACAAAAAAGATTATTCTAGAGACATACAATTTTATAATGGAGAAGATATAGTCATTTTGCATATGAACATTTCAAATAATGGGATTACTGGGTCAAATGAAAGTATTGACCGATTGCTCTCCATGGGCTCATACTAGTTTGCATTGCCACAAATAGTATCTGAGTATTCCTGTTTCCCCACAGCTGAGCCAGTACTAAGTCTTGTGATTTTTATTAATTTTTGGCCAGTTTGATAAATTCTGTATCTGAAGCAACTTGTCAACAACTAGCAAGTCTCAAATTATTAAATAAATTATTAAATATATTTGTGATCTGCTATGCACAATTTAATCTCTATAGAAAAGTTAATTATCATTCCAGACTCTCTAGTTTATTAGTAATTAAAATTTTCTTATGGATATTTGGGGGTTATCATTTTGATTCAAAGTAACAGTTTAGGACATCATCATGATTCTATCCATGAATTTTTCTTTCTCCGCTTTACCAATTTTAACCAAAAATTTCTGATTTAAAAGGACAAACATTCAATTAAACTGATAGATGCTAAAAGCAGATGAACTGAGTTATATGTTAGAAAAATGCTTTCTGATATTTTAAATGAAAAATATTCACCATCTAATTTGACTTTTCAAAATGCATATCTAGTAATTCAGTAAACATTTATCCAGTGTTTACATAGAGATAACTATGCTAGGGACTGTCATATAGAGATGAGTAAGAGGCTATGACTGATCGCAAAGGTATTAAAATGCATACTAGTATATTTATAGATAGGAATGCTCTCTAACTTAGAAAATTTAGTCAAATATTTAAATTTAAATACTTAAATTTTTAATTCAGGAAAGTAATGTGCATTAACTCCCCAAATGAAAATTTTTAATCAAGATTTTCTCTTCTAAAGCCCTAATCCCAATGAAAGTAATCATTCTCAACAGTGATTTAGTGAAATGACCTGCTACACTCTCTATAGGTCCTGCTGCATATGTGACAACCTTCAAAAGAAATAAAAAGAAACCCACTATTACCAATTGGTCCTTGGCTAGTGCTATCAAGGATTTCATGAGTCTGACAATTAGTTGATGTTGATCTGATCATAGATTATGTCATGTGACCTCAACTTGTCTAACTCTAAAATGAGTGATATGGCTTGGTGTAAATATTTCCATTAGTAGAACTTACTGAACCAGCTATTTAGTTGGTGGAACTAACTTCAGTTCATTTAGAAAAGAAGAACTCTCTGGAGAAACTGGATGGCTATTGAAGGCTATCCACAAAATAAATTGTGCTAAATTCTCTACCAAACAGTGCTGTAAGCTACACATTTCCTGAATAGCAAGATTTCATTTTTCTTTTTTTGGTATACAAGACCCTAGTATATAGTATGCATTTTAATAAATAGATGCTTGTTAAAATTATTGATTGATGGAGAGGGAGATTACATTCCAGTAAAATATAAACTCTTTGAGGACATGGGATGTCTCAGTTTTGCCTTTGTATCCCTACTCCCCAGAACAATGCCTTTCATATAGTAGGCACTTAATAATATACATTTGTTGAACTGAACCACATTCTGTTTTTAATACCACATTCATTCCTTTAGGTAAAGGGTGAATTCCACAGAATCCACAAACAATACAGATAACAACATCACTACACCTTTTGGATTATTGCAAATACCTCTCAGCTAGGTCTCCCTTCAGAGTATGGGGATATTATTATCATCATAAGGGAGAAGTAAAACGGTAATACTTTTGGTTTCTCTCAATTCATCATTTGGAAAGAAGAAATACTTGAGTATTATTATGATCTTTTTAAAAAGTGTTTTTAATCAAAGACATGAGGTACTTAGTAGAAAAATATAGGACATGACAGGAAACAAGCATTTAAAATTAAAAATGAAATTAGACAGCAAAAAGAAATAATGGAAAACCTTAAGTGTGAACCAAAGACAAACAATCATTCTAGTTTTATTCCCCACAATGCCCATTGTATGGGCATTCTCAATAATCACAGAAATACTCAAGCTCGAATATTTCAATACAAGCATATATAAGAGGGACAGCATGTATCTTTCTGAGAGAACTGGCTCTTGGGTCAGGGATATGTTGGACTCTATTCTGACTGTCACATACTGTATGTGATCCTTGGCATCACAGTGTTCCTTACAGACCTCTCTAAAGCTATAAGCAAAGCAGAACAAATGCTAATCTATATTAGTAAAGGAAATTTCATAACTGGAAGACTAAAAAAGTCATAGAAGGGAAGAATTGAAAGGTGATTACTTTGGGGTAAGATGGTTGCCAGAATGAAAGGTAGGCTGCCCTATCTCTCTGTCTGTCTATCTATCTATCTATCTATCTATCTATCTATCTATCTATCTATCTACTTATCTATCTATCTATCATCGATCTGTCTGTAAAGGCAATCAGAGCTAAGTGACTTGCCCAGGGTCACACAGCTAAGTAACTGTCTGAGACTGGATTTGAACTCAGGTTCTCCTGACTCCAGGGCCGGTGCCACTGTTTCACCTTGTTGCTCCTTGCTTATTTCAATTTAAAATATGGAAGTTCTCAACAAATCAAGTAATGATAAAAAATCCAATGAAAAATTACATCAAATAACATATTCCATCCCAGAACTTCACAAAGAATAAGCCCAAAACTCAAGGGCAGTAAGAAAAAGAACCCTTCCAGGAAAGACAATATATGTATAGCTTATGAGGTACTGAACCAACAAGAACAGGGAACTCCCATGAGAAAACCACAATGTGATCAGAAAGACCCACAGCAGGGAACTTGGAAACTCCAGGACATCTAGAGGGGCATCAGGCAGCAACCAGTGACTAGTATACTGCCATATAAAGGGCCATAAAGTGACAGGCCAGATCCAGGGGCTCTGAAAGTCCCTAATATTCTGTCCAGAGAAACCACAGAGAGCCTGGGAAATTCAGTACTCTGAACCTCAAAGATACAGGAGAATCTACTGGGAATTTTGGGAGTTTTGAAAGGACTCAAGGGACCCAGAGTGAGCTCAAGCAGAACCAACCATTACAACAAAAAGTGTAGCAGAGAGGCAGAGCCTAGCCCTGGCACAAGACCCCAAGTCAGGAATTAAAGCTAGAGACATGACTATCAACAAAAAATATTGCAAATTTTACTCTATAACAACTTCAAGCAGAGCCAAAAGAATGGTTTTCCCACAAGGAAGACACAAATCTCTAGAAGAATAAAGCAAAATAAAAAAAAATTCCTCAGGAAAGAATTGGGAAGAAAATAGATGACCCCGAAGAGAAAATGGTAAAAATTACAGAATCCCTGAAAACTAGATTAGACTAACTAGAAATCAATGATTCTAAGAGAGAGCAGGAAATATTAAAACAAAATAAAAAGATAAAAAAAGAAAAAATATATCTGATATCCAAAACAATTAACCTGGAAAACAAATCAAGGAAAGATAATTTAAGAATCACTGAGGCCCCTAAAACAATGTTTAAAAATGTGGTTTTTAAAGAGTGGATGCTGGACACTTTATTTTAAGAATTTATAAATGAAAATCATCTAGTAGAACCAGAGGGCAACATGAAAATAGAATAGTATACTGATAGCAAGAAGATCTCTAGATAAAAAAAAATCCTAGTTACAGTCCAGTCAAAATCCAGAGCTCTCAAGTCAAAGAAAAATATTGCAAAGATCCAGAAAAAAAATAGCTTGAGCACCAAGGAATTATATTTAGTATCACAAAAGACGTGCAAGGTTCTACTAGATGCCAGAGGAGATCTTGGAATACAATCCCAAAAGACAACAAAGACAGGTTTGCAATAAACAACAACTTAACTTACACAGTTGAATCCATCCTTAAGAGGGAAAATAGTCCTTTAATGGAAAATAGGATTTTTATTTCATTTCTGATGAAAAAAACAAAACAAAACAAAACCCAGAGCTGAGTCGGAACTTTGAGATACAAATACAAAAACTAGAGAAATTCAGAAGTGTCAGTTTATTTCAGAAATTGCAAGGAGTGGTACGATGGTGTAGTGTTAATATTCCCATTAGGGGAGAAAAGTGTCTCTTCAGAACTTTAATATTTTCAAATGATATTGAGGGAGTTATATAAGGAAAAGAGAGGTCAAGGAGGTGGGTTTTATTCTGAGGGTTTTAAGAGGGGAAGGAGATTGGACGATAAAATGAGGGCTGCATTAGAGTAGAAAGGAGTAAGAGTATTGTCAAACTTGCTATTTTACATGGGTGGGGTGCATGAATAAAAGAATATGCAAACATGGGAAAAGGAATGGGGAGTAGAAAGAATTATTCTCTTACCTGAAATGCACAGATTGAAGACATAGAATGTATTATTGAGTGCATCCAATTCAACAAAGAAACAAATTTAGATAAGAATGGGGGATGGGGAGGAAGGATAAAATTGAGGAGGGAAAAGTTACAAACAAAAACTTTCTTATTCTGAAGGAGAAGAATTACATGGGGAGGGGAGGAGAAGAGAAGAGTTTAACTTGCTTTTCTATGACTTCATCTCATAGCATGGAATCTGGAGTCACAGAATGTGTATTAGTATCTCATCTCTTCCACTTCCTCCATGTGTTGCAATTCTAGATCATAGAAGAGGAGGCCATATTACCAGATTGAAGTAGGTAGGAGCTTATTTTTGTAAAAAAAAAAAAAAAAAAAAAAGTGTCCTACTCAGGTGTAAGAAATCTGTCCAGAGATTAGGAGCAGGAAACATCAGTACTGATTCAGTTCTGCTAAAAACCAAAAGTCCACTGTAAAAGTTGTTGCAGTTGAGGAGCCCCCTCACCCCCCAAGTCCTGAAAATGGGGGGAGGGGACTCCTGGTTCTAGTCTCCTTGAGTCATCTCTAGCATCTGATTCCTGGAAGAGAATGGAAGGAAATCCCAGGCAGTTAAAGCTTTCACAAACAAGTACAGCTTGTAGTTGATGCTTTGATTCCTTCTTTCCTCCCTCCCTCCCTCTTCTCTCTCCCTCCCTTCCTCCCTCTATCCCTGACATTGCTGTCTTGTGAGAGTTCAGTTAACAGAAGAGCCACCCTTCATCAGGACTCTATGTCTACATTATTCTTGTAGTCCTTTGCTTGTTGTTTACAAAGCAATCTCTGACAAATTTTCCCAGCAAGCAGAAGGAATCCTGGTCCTGACTTCCACCTGAATCTGTGCTCACAAGCTGATCCTGCCTCCTTCCCTAAGCATGCCTTGACACATTATGATACCCTAGGCTGTGTTTCCTCCCTCTCCTCTTGCTCAGGGTTCTGGGGGCTGAAGAGCAGATCTTTCAGAACTCCAAACTGGCGAGCTGGGTATTCAAGACTTCAGATTCAAGCTTCTGGACTCCTTCCTGCTCGAAGTGTAGAGTAAGTTTATCTTGGAGGGGAAGAGGTCGGGGGAACAAGAAGAAATGCTTAAAAATAGACTTTGATATTCTTGGTCTCAGTCTAAGGCATCCTTGTTCAGGTATGACTTGAACTAGAGGAGCTGTGAGGTCCCTTCCAACTCCGAGATTTTGTGATAGACTGGGGGTGGGGAGGCGGGGGATATGGAGAGGGAGGATTTCTCCCTAGAGCTTTGACGTAAACTTAAGAGGCCCCGCTCACTCTCACTTAAGAAGAGCCGTCAGTTAGCGCGAACGGGAAGACCAAGAAGTGTCACCTCAGCTGGGAGCAACAGAGATTTCCGACTGTCGTACAGAAGAGAACTCCTAGAGGGCAAAGGAGGTAAGTGGGTGAGGCATGTTTTCCTTGTCATGTGCAACACCTGCAGAGTAGTGTAGCTTTAACTCTACTTGGACTGGGCTATCTTTAGGTTCGGGAGGGGGGAAAGACGACAAGTTCTGCGGTTTGTGAGATGAGAAGTACAGAACAATGTGTGTGTTAGTTGCTGTACTCCTACTTGTACGGGGTATGTCAGGATTTAGGAATTGCCAGCAGTCCAGAGAGTAGATTTCTTTCGGTAGAAGCGTGGAGGGATTATCGGAGGAGAAAGGAAACAGAAACCAGGGACCTCAGGTAAAGGTCGAATGCTTTGGGAGAGCGCATAGTGAGAGGGAACTCTATCAACTTCAGAACTCTGGACAGAGGCATGTGTCCTTCGTTCAGTTCATTTTGAACAGAAAACTTTTGCTGCTTCCCAAAAGAAACGGCTTCTTCTAATCTTTAAGCCATCTCGAAACTTTTAAATCATGCAACAAGAATTTAATTCAGAGGCAGAAAAATAACTGAACAAAAATAAATTCAGAGATTGAAGAGGGAAGGGAAGGCAGGCAGATTTGCTAAACAGCATAACCAACACATCTGGAAAAACCCAAGGGAAAATCTTAACAAAGTAGAAATTTAAAGGACAGTTCAGGGAACACTTTTATCTTGCACGTATCAATTCCAAGTAAGTATACAGAAATGCTTGTGCAATTATGTCTTATTTCCCGCTCCCATGCAGGAAAGACTCCACCTTATGGCTAATGAGTAGATCAGCAGAGCGATCGAATATTTGGATTTAGAAGTGATTTGTTTTGGTCAGACTTGGCTTTTTGTCCAATTGGGATTATCACAACTTTTATTCTGCTATCATTGTTTTTAATATTAGTGATATAAAATTAAAATGTAACTGAAAGCAATGTAGCACAGGAAAGCAAGCATCCTTATTTATTTTCTGCTGTTAGTATTGAAATAGTCTCAGGTCATATATGTTTTCTCTTTTCTATGCTCACAAAGTTTTCTTTACCTTCTTTTCCATTTGGCCAATTCTACTTTCAAAGGAGTTGTTTTCTTCAATGGATTTTTTTTCCATTTGGAAAATTCTATTTTTTTTAAGAAGGTGCTTTCTTCAGTCACTTTTTGAGCTTTCTTTTCCAAGCTGTTGACTCTTTTTTCCTATGGTTCTGTTGCTTAATTCATTTCTTTTACCAATTTTTCTTCTACTTCTTTTACTTGATTTTTGAGATCCTTTTCGAGTTCTTCCAAGAGAACTTTTTGAGCTTGAGATCAATTCATATCCCTCTTTGAGGCTTCACATGTAGACATTTTGACTTTGTGTTTGGATCTTCCCCTTTGCCATAGTAGCTTTCTATGGTCAGGACTCTTTTTGTTTCACGTTTTTTTTTTTTAAAGTTGAGCTCTGCTGCTGGGGCACAGGGGGCACTGTCCCAAACTTCTTGCACTAGGGACTAAGGGCCTTTCTGCACCAGGACCTCTGGGACTGGCAGCTTGCCCACTGCGCTAGGATGGTCCTGACTAGTCATGCTTGTTGTACTCTGGGTTTTGGGGCTGGCAGTTTGCCTACTGCACTAGGGTTGACCTGCTGTACCAATGGCCTATTGAGCCAAGACTTCAGGGAGCCTTGGGTGCTGCCTGAGCCTCTGGCTGGGTTGCCTGGATATCACCTCCATTGAACTCTGCTCCCCTTTTACCCAAGTGAGATAGACCTTTCCTGAAGTCCTTCTAAATTACCTTGTTCTGGAAATTTTTTCACTCTGTATTTTTGTGTATTTTGTTGCTCCAGAATTCTTTTAGAGGCTTGATTGATTATTGTTTCTGAGGGAAAATGGGGAGAGCTCAGGCAACTTCCTGACTTCTCTCTGCCATCTTGGCTCTGCACCCTCACATTTTTTTAGCCATCTTTCTAGAAAGAAAGAAAACCTTCAGTACTATTCCATTTTGTGGATGTTACTCTCTGAAGGGGAAAATGTTTCAAAGTCTTACATGACTTCCTTTGTTTTTTTCCCCACCAGACATCAGAATAATTGGTTTTTAAAAGATGGAAACAAACAGCATTCTTTGACAACTAAAGTGAAATTGATAGTAGTGATTTGATGCAAAGGCAAGAAGACTGCAACTTTATGAAAGCTGCATCAGAGTTGCAAAACACTTTCTACATGTTTATTAGATTTTCATTAGTTCAACTTCCATGTGCTTGAAGCATTTTCCTCTCTCTTCTTTAAAATTGCTATCTTTGGACTGATTTTCTTTAGAAACTTTTAGAAAACAGGTACCTTAATTTTCACAGAAAATTCCCATCTCCTCCCACAAGATCTTTGATATATTGGCATATTGTAATATAGTGCTTCATTCATGTCCAGGATAATTTATAAATGTGATAGGTCACACTGTCTTCAGATATATCTATATGGAGGAAAAAACAATCTCAAGGTAGGAGAAATAGTGTAACAGGCAGAACAGAACTGTTGTAAAATTGCTTTGAGATTTTCCTGTGGTAAGCGTTAATATTGTTATTTCCAATTCTTTAATGAGCAACAGAATAACCAAAGCAAGTACCTGAAAATGAAAAGCTAACAATGCCTTCATTGCCTAAGTCAGTGATTTCTTTTCAGTCCTCATCATCTTTGACCTTTCTGTTAAATTTGACACTTCATACTTTCTCTTTCCTTAGAACTTTCCTGGGTCTTCTTCTATGTGTCTGGTGAATCTCTGATGGTTTCCATCATGTATAGCTTTTTGTTTTTCCATTCTTATGAGTTTGACTGTCCCCAAGATCCTATTAGAGACACTATTTGCTAAATTGATGCTCCCTTCTTTGGTCCTCTCAACTACTTCTGTGGTCCTAATTGTGACCCTATGCAAGTTATTCATACACACATACATGCACATGCACACACACACACACAGAAAGAGAGAGAAAAAGAGAGATGTATAGATATATATTCCTGATATTTCCCTACACCACAATTACATATGATGATTGGAAAGCTTTTTAGCATTTCTTGGTTCCTCTGCTTAGCAGATCTTACTGGCATTGAAGAACCCAGGGTCACCTTCATGACATGATTAATCAATATATAAAACATATTATTCAAGAAATATTGATGAATAAAGATTAAGAATTCTTTTGGGGGAAATTCAGTTGGTCTGTGGGTGGTGACAATGCAAAGGATGGTTATCTGTTACCACTTGGATAGTTTACCACTTGATATAGTTACAAGTAGAGAGGAACTATCTTGTTCTCCAGATACTGTAGCCTGAGTCTCCTTTGACATAATTGATGATGCCTGATCAACTCTTAGAAGAAGAAATGTGGGGAAGTAGAGGATGCTAATAGAGGGGTGCCAGAGTAACTGTACCATTAGGGGAACTGACCCAAAGTAGGTCCCAGAGAGCATGGGAGGAAAGCACTTTCCACTTCCTTTATGTTGGGATGGCTCTATTTACTGACTCCTACATCTTGTTTTCATATGAATTATCTTGGAAATAAGATAATTTGGGGGCATTAAATGAATGCCCTCATTTTAGGCATCCTAGTAGGGTTCCTTTTGCTCCCAAGGCAAGGAATTTATATTTTTCTTTTCTGTGCTATTTCAGTGTCATGGCAGATCTTGGGAGCCAAAGAAGGATTCATTGCACCATGAGACTAACCTGTACACTACTCATTGTGGGACTGTGCTGTGTGGCACCTTTCTTCTGTCATAGTCAAATTGATCTCCTGGCTCTGAACCGAGCAGATCCTCAATGCTGGGAGTCCTCTTCTGTGCTCCTTTTGGAGATGAGGAAGCCACGCATTTCTGACACTGTGACAGGATTTTGGGACTTTATGATCTACCTGAAGTCATCTGAGAACTTGCAGCATGGGGCCCTCTTTTGGGACCTGGCTCAACTCTTCTGGGATATCTATGTAGACTGTGTGCTCTCCAGAAACCATGGCTTAGGAAGGAGACAGCTGGCTGAAGATGAAGACAAATTGTCCACAATGCATTCACAGCACTCAGGAAGTAAGCTTTTTGCCTTTTATTTTTGTTATCTGAGAGGATATGTATGCTAAGAGCTAAGCGGATGTAAAGAATACACAGGTTTTATTTGGCAATCACAATTTGTGCACTGGAGTACTTGAAACACACCTCTGCAATTATGGAGGAAAAGTTAATTGCTAGCCTATTGCCTCCATCATTCTCAAAAGTAAGAAGCAGGTGAAATCAGTTGGTGAGGAAATAAAACAGTTACAGGAAAGCATGATTCACCAAAGAACCATTAATAATCCTGAGTCCCCAAGCAAAAGTTTTAGAAAGTTCCTTATTGCCTGTTGTAAAACCTTCTTACCTGTTCTGGAAAACAGAAAACCAAAAAGATCTTCAACCCATTGCCACTGGGTAACTGAAAGACATAGTGGATAGAGCATGGATAGGAGAAAAAAAGGAGTCAGAAGACATGGATTCCAATCCTTCATTGGACATATACTAGCTGTGTGACCTTCAGTAACTCATGCAATCTCTCTTAACTTTAATTTTTTTTTTAAGCTGTACCTGGTTTTCTTAGTGTTCAGAAGAACATGCTAATAGTTGTGACTTATTATCTAAACTCCAAGATCGACTCTCAATGGTATCAATCTTTCTCCTTCACCACTTGTTTTTCAATTTCGTAATTCATTGCAGCAAGACAATGAGAATTGCTGGGGCTGCTGATGACCTCTTGGCCATTGTTCTACACAACATCCAAAGTCTCTTTTTAACAAAAATTGCAGAATTTGCTCCAGCCTCTGAAGCTACTTAACCCTGTATCATTCACTGATATAAGGGGTGACCAGAAGCTTTGAGTAGGGACTAGTCAAATCTAGAATATGAGCATAAAAATTTTGTTCGACTGTTTTAACATTTGATGTGAATTGTTTCTGTCTGAAGTCAGAAAGCAATTATTCTATTAGATTATTTAAGAGGTTCTGAGTAAAGAAGATACTAAAATAAAATATTTAAAGGAAAAAGGAGACTTTTAATATTAAAATTCTAATTAAATCTCTTAAGAGGCTCAACTGGACACTGGAGGTGCCAGCCTATGTTCTGGTAGCCACCTGGCATGCATGGAGCAATGGAGCAATGAGTATTATGATTCAGATATAGATAGAGGAAGTGATCTGACCATCTTGTAAAGGAATGTACAATCACTGTCAAGAAAGTGAACATTGAGAAAAATGTGGATGAAATACAAGTGTGTTTTGCTTTATGACATAAATAGATATATTCCTAAAATTTTGTGTGATTATCACATTTTTATGAATTCAGTACTTTACATAGTATTCTCATTGATGCACATATAGAATCTTTCCATAGGAGGAGATCACCAATCTTTAATTGCTTTCTAAAGTAAAATCATAATAGGTTTGCCTACATTTGAGCTTATTTATTAATTTTTACAAACACAAAAA
Organism: Bettongia penicillata ogilbyi; assembly: GCA_023548195.1. Lineage (NCBI taxonomy): Eukaryota > Metazoa > Chordata > Mammalia > Diprotodontia > Potoroidae > Bettongia > Bettongia penicillata. Next base: position 17,470,237 of record JAJHZJ010000200.1, read on the forward strand.
TAAAAATTAACTTATGTGACTTCCAGCAATTTACTTCACTTTTCTAGTCTTAAGTCCCTCATCTAGAAATGAGGGTTTTTAAATAAGCGGGTCCTAAGATACATTCATGACACTGTGGAAAAAGCTACAGGGTCAAAGACGCAGGGATGGTGTTTCAATGTAGACAAGTGCAATGAATTTAGACCATAGAATAAGAATTGTTCCCTCTGAGGCAAGGCTAACTGAAGAGCTGAATATCTACTTTTTTCTGCTATTTTCCATCTCAAACATGATATAGAGTGAAAAGAAAGTAATTTAGAAAAGTTTAAATACATTCATAGGTGATTATGAGAAATTATGATATTTTGAGGTCTGCCCCTAATCTTTGAGGCTAATATCAAGAATAATCAGACCATTAAAAAATGTATCTCTGGGCTACCTTCAGGATAGGAAGCTGGATGGATAAATATTTGACCAACTATGCAATTCTCTGATACTTCAATACATCTGTGATTGTATTGGTATGAGCCAATGTAACTTCCATAACTGTGGATTCTATGTGAGTTTTGTCTATTTTGCTGTTGTTAGGCATTTCAATCATATCCTACTCTTCATGATCCCATTTAAGGTTTTCCTACAAAGATACTGGAGTTGTTTGCCAGATGAGAAACTGAGGTAAATGGGATTAAGTGATTTACCCAAGGTCACAGAGCTAGTAAGTATCAAATTTGAATTCAAGATGAGTCTACCTGACCCCAGGCCCAGTGCTCTATCCACTGCACCACCTGTTGCCCCCCAGCAGTTATATTTTCTTATAAACCTTCCATGGAGAATTGATTCAACACACTGGAGATCTTCTTCTGGTTTTTATTTGTCAGTTTCCTTCGTTTTTAAGTATCTCTGAACTACTAATGTATGACTTAGGCAGATCACCTGTTGTCTCTCATTCTTTTCCCCCCATTTGCCTCAAAACCTCTTCCCTGAGTGGGAATTCTCTCTTTCTTCCGGGTGTCAGTTGCCCTCAAGAATGCTAATGTCCCTCATTCTTAATTCATGATCAGATCGCGTCCTTTTATGATGGTATGTGCCCGTGAAAATGTTCTTTACACCATATCTCACATGCTATATTTTTATGAACTGTGCCATTCTTACATTCCAAAAAAGCAGAGAATTTTTATTTTTTCTTCTTTATGAGAAAGAAAATGCATTGCATCACTAACGACTTTAATAGTTGTCCTAGAAATCAGTGGCAAAAGAACTGCTAGGAAACAAATAACACAAAGATATTATTCAGATAACTTCAGTGGGTGTGGGACGGTAGGAACATTTATTGGCAAATGATTGTAATATAAAAAAGGCATAAATAAAATTTAATAATTAAAAAACTGAACATTATAGTAAACATGCTTCAGAAATATAAAGATACAAGTTTAATGACTTAGAGATAAGTTTATTTTGATTTACTGCTTTTGGGATACATCACTGCATCTAGTACAATAGATGTGATTGTACAAAGACAACCATGTGTACAAGCCTATGTTACATATACATAGTGATTGCAGGTATTCGTGCAACAAATTTCTTACTGTATGACAATTTACCCTAGTATTCCCCTCAAAATGACACTGTGACCTATTCTTTATTTCCCTTTTTGCTTTCAGGTACATATTCTCAGTTCCTAAGAGCTCCAGTCCTGAAGAAGAAGGAGTTGATTGAAGACTTGATAAGCATCCATGTACATAAGAGTGGGTCTAGATTAATTGGAAGAGTTACCAGTGACCTAGGAATAAAGAGAAAATAAAGCTAATCCAGACTTAAGCCTAGTGTAATTTTTTTAAAAAAAAATACACCTTTTACTTGACTTTTGTTCATTTCTTTGTAAGAAGGTAATGTCCATAGTTTCATATTAAGTCAAATTCTCCCCACATATTAGAATAGTTGGAAGTGGGTGTTTTAGAAGTTTCTTTAGTTTCATTAGGGCTTCAGTATCTAGAGTTAGGAAAGACCTTGGAGATCTCATTTGACAGGTGAGGAAACCAAGGCCCAGTGGTCTGATCAAAATTGGAACCTACGTCTTTTGAATCCAGAGTCAGTCCTTTTTCAAGACTACAACTCGTTCCCATGCTAGACAGGAGCCTGAAAATGGTGGAATAAGCATGCTGAAAAGTCTTCAATCTAAATGATTAAGCCCTCCTTCCAAAGGCAGAAGAGAAATAGGGATTGGGGGAATCTGACTCATATCCTCTTGTTACTTTAATTTTTAAAATAAGAACTCCCATGAATTTAATTTATTATCCACATTACACATCTTTCAAGCCATTTACTGCTATATTATGGATGCACTGACATACAAGGGATTGTGTAGCAGTATAGAGAAATCACTGAAGATGGATTGGGAGTTATGACACATTGGGTAAAAAAAATTATTGTACGTGGAATACAGCAGGGAAACCAGGTCAACACAGTATTTACTTACCTGTTAAAAAAAGCCTAAAGTTCTCGAATTCCATCCAGTTCTAGGGAAGTCTGTTTAAATACAGTTAGTAATCAAAACGGAGGATTTTTTTAAAGTTAGTGCACTAATAATAATGACGGACTCACTTCATGATAAATGAGCATGTCTCTAACTGAATATTGGACATCTACAGCTGGTTAGTCTGTATTGAGAAGCATGGCAAACCTCAAACTAGGCTGCTGTAAGAGGGGTACCTCGAACAAGACATGTAGAAATCTTGGAGATTAAATTTAAGGAAAAAAGCAAGCATCCCATCTACAACTTCATAGGGTTTTTGTATTAAAACAATGACATAAGGTATGTAAAGGGTTTTGCAAACTTTAAAGAGCTATATAAATGTCAGGAGGTATAATGATCAGCCCCCTTCCCTACTACTACTACTACACACAACTACGATTACTACAACCACCACCACCACCACCACTACTACTACTACTACTACTACTACTACTACTACTACTACTACTACTACTACTACTACTACTACTACTATTACTACTACAACCCATATTTTATGTAGCTAGGAAAAAATAAATACAAAAACATCAATGAACCCAAAACTTATTTAAAGTAGGGAAGACCAATTAGCAAAATTATTAGTCCTGTTTACAATTTGATTGTCAAATCTAATCATTTTTTATGCCTTTTCTTTGTTGTGGTTATTCTAGTTGGTAAATAATAACCTACTTGATTTTCAATGGGAAGTCAAGAAGAGGTTTCTAGCATTGCTCTCTCTCTCTCTCTAGGAAGGAGGGAACATTAAACAACCATAGTCCTGACTGAGGCTAACCTGAAATCAAAGCACAGTGTTCTGCTTAAGCTAACAAAGGATCTGCAGATTTAGACCTGAAGGAGCCCTCAGAAACCATAGAGTCTGAGGGCATGCTATATGATCAAGGTTCCTGACTACCATTCTAGATTTCTTTCACGTGGCTCCCCATTCACACCCTGTACATTCTGCCTCTACATCCTGTTCCCTAAACTCAAGAAGTAAACTCCATCTTCTGCCTTAGTACTATCTGTCCTACTGCTTAGGATCCATTCATTTCTCATATCCACTTCTTAGAATGCTTCTTTTCTTTCAAGGTACATCTCAGGTACTTTCTTTTAAGTGAAACCTTTCTTGATTCCCCCTCTTTTGTTTGTTACTCTGTCATTTCAATCATGACTGACTCTTTATGACCCTATTTGGGATTTTCTTGGCAAAGATACTGGAGTCGTTTTCCATTTCCTTCTCCAACTCATATGATAGATGAGAACTGAGGTAAACAGGGTTAAGGGTCTTACCCAGGGTCACAGAGTTGGTAAGTGTCTGAAGACAGATTTGAACTCACAAAGAGAAGTCTTCTAGACTTTCAACCAGGTATTCTAACAACTGGGCCATATAGCTGCCCCTTCCCCCTATTAAGAATTCACAAACTATCTTGTATTTTCTTTTTATTTATATGTTGTAACTCAGTACAGTACAAGTCATTGAGGGTAGGGGCTGTTTTAATTTTTTTCTTTGAATCTCTATGCTTTAACGATGCCTTGCTCGTAGTGACACTTTAAAATGTTTATGGAATGGAACTGAGGTGACCATGGAACATCCAGATGGTATCCTTTAGTCATTTGGAAATGTGAATTTGGAGTTCAGAAGACAGATCAGGTTTGACAATAAAAACTTGGGCATCTTTGGGCCTCTGTTTCTTCATGTATAAAATGAAATCCTCTGAGGTCCCTTATAACTCTAAAAGCTATGATACTCTGAATCATCTGTATGGAGGTGGTAGTTGAAGTCATTGGGAATGAATGAAATTGTAAAAGAAGATAGCATAGAAAGAGAAAAGAGGGCCAAGGCCACTCTCATTGGAAATCTACATTAAAAAAACAGGAAGAAGATAAGGATTCATCAAAATAGACCAAGAGTGAGCAGTTAGGTAGGAGCAGAATCAGAAGAATGCACTCTCTTTGAAGTTAAGGACAGAAAAAAAATATGTAATAAGAGGGAGAGTCCAATTACACCAAGAGCAGCAGAGATGTCAAGGAGAATGAAGTATAAAGAAAAACCACTGGATTTGGCGGATAGGTTTTAATTATAGTGTTTGAAATAGCAATTTCAGTAGGGATAGAAGCCAAGTTATAAGAAACTATGAGAAAACAGACATTAATTTTAATAAATTTATAAGAAAAATTTAGCCATGCAAAGGAGGTAAAAGATAGGATCTAGCTGAATGGAGGAAGACTTATTCCACCTCCTACCACCCATCTAAGACATTAGTATAGTGATTTGAATGTGTTTCTAGATAGATGGGAAGGAGGCAGGAAAGACGTAGCTGTTGAAAATGTTTGCAAGGAGATGACTGCTAAAGTAAGGTCCTGAAGGAAGTAGATGATAGCATAATGCAGACTTCCAGGATAGTGAATTCATCACAAATCTCAAATGTGGCAAGGAGACAGGACAGAATTCTTATAGGAGACTTCAACAACTTCTGGATACCTCTCTTTCTTGAACCACAGCAACTGATAAGTTATTTTCTTATAATTTCATCTTTCAGAAAGTAGAAGAAATAAGGAGTAATGATATTATAGTCATAGTCTGACCAAAAGAAAGAGCTGGTTAATGAAGGAGAGGATTGTTGTGTTGTGTTCATCCTTCATTTTTTTTTTTAGAAGACCATGACATCAGGGAAATGATGACATGACTTGAAGCTGACTTTGATTTGAGTGAGGGAGGGCTGTGCAAGGTCACCAGCCTCACTTTCTCTTCCTGAGCCATCTGGATCAGTGACCAGATATTCACCAGGATGCAATGGGAGAACCTGGCTCTTTTAGGAAGTAGAGGAACAGACTGTTCAAATGCACAGAGACAGTAGCTGGGATGCCAAGTTTGGGGAATAGTTAAATGGTCCTGCTTTTCTGGATGATAGAGTTCCTAAAGAGGAAGAGTAGGAATTGTGGCCAGAAAAATAAGTTGAATAAAAGTGTGGAAGCTGAAATGATAGGCCAAGGAACTTGCATTTTATCTATGACAATAGGAAATCACTCACAACTTTTGAATGGAGGCAGTGACATGACTTAAGAATGCTTATTTTGGCAATTTTGTGTGGAATATTTAGGAGACTGTAAAGACTGGAAATAGGAAGAACAGCAATTAGAACACTGATTATGCTAACGAACTTGTGAACTATGGTATTGGCTATGTGAATGAATTTACACAAGAGCTTTTTTGAAGGCAAGAGTTAGTAATGGATTGGATATTAGGGATGAGGGGAAAGAAGAGTCAAGGGAGACTGAGGTTGCAAACATAGATGGCTAGAAAGATGTTGGTATCCTCAAAAGAAATAGGGAAGAACTGTTCTATGGGAAAAGACAATGAATTCCACTTTGGACATACTGAGTTTTAATTGTCAATGGCATATCCACGCAGATATGTTCTCAATAAGGTAATTGGCATTGTGGGACTGAATTCAAGAGATAGATTGACTGGACAGAGAGATTCAACATTCACATGTTTAAAGATGATAAATGAATTCATTGGAACAGATAAGAACTCTAAGAGAAAAAGTATAAAGAGAAAAGAGTTCAGGAAAGGAGACTAACAAAGAGTGGTCAGGTAGATAGTAGATCAAAGTGAGAAAAATATTTTAGAAGTCAAAAAAGATGGAAGGATTGGTTGACTGTGTCAAAAGCAGCAGATAGTTCAAATAGGATAACTTAAAAGAGATCATTACATTTAGAAGTTAAAAGATTGTTAATCTTAGACCCAGCACCTTCAATGGAGTGGCAAGTGAGGTCAAGAGCCAAATTGAAAAGGTTGAGAAGTAAATGGGTCCTGAAATGTAGTCATATAGATCAACAAAGTGCTAAATGAATGGACAATATAGTAAACAAACAGATAGCTAAATACATTAAGAAGGGTTAGAATTTCCTTTTAGGTGTGACTGGGAAGATAGTAGATCATGGTAAGAAGGTAAGATTATTCTTTCGTTTGCTTTTTCTACCAAGGACAAAGATTTTCAGAATGAGAGAAGGTAGGATAAAACTACTGACACGGAACTGAAATCCGAAACAAGGAAGGAGATGGTAAGAGTCTTTTGACTGCCCTTGATTCCAAGGCACTTGACCTAATGGGACTACATCACATGCTACATTCCATGGAGGATGTGATTGATAAACTACTATTACTTGTTCCTTGATGAATAATGGTATGTGGGAGGAATGCCACTGGCAAATGTTATCTTGAATTTTAGGAAGAGAAAGAACTATATGCTGGGGAGCATAACATTACCCTGGAAAATTTTATACTGCATCATTAAAGGAATGACTTTTGAGTACTTAGGAAAATAGGTATCAGTACGAGAAAGAATAAATTCATCCATAACAGTAGACCTCTTTCAGCAAGGCACCTGAAAAAGTATGTTATGTCACCTTTGTGGACAAGATAGAGATGTAAGTTAGATTGGTTCAGAGGTGATCAACTGGTCACAGGATTTGACACTTGATAGATTCCCTTCTTGAGAGGAGATAAGATGTAGGGGAATGACTTCTGGGCTTATAGTCAGGAGCTCTGAATCTGAACCTAAGTAACTTTTATTTTCTAGCTGTGAAACCATAGGTAAGTCTTTCCAACTTGACTAAAAATTGTCCATGGGATTCATTGCTAGATATTGCTACCAATCAAAAAACTATTAACACTCAAATCTGGAAGGAAAATCAATTTATTATAAGCTCAAAGTCAAAAGCCATAGCATAACACACAAAGAAAAAACCCCATTTGGCCTCCAGCATCACTTTCAATAACCTTACGTATATCTTCGGCAGACAGAACATGCACAATGGATTTTTACAGAAGGGAGAAGAAGACAGATTCACGTACAAAAGAACAGAAAGCAAAAACTGGTCAGTAAACACTGGAGATAAAGCTGGAATTTGCAGAGTAACCATTAATGTTGGAGCTCTGTATACATATGATATGCTCATCTTAAGTAAATAGAGTTGTAATAAAGCCGAGTCAGTAATCTTCTTATCCTCTTATCATTAACCAATTAACTTGCACTAATGTTTGAGGTCTCAGCTAAATTCTTCAGGCTCCAGTTAGTTATGTGACATATGTTTTAAGGAAATGATGGCAATACAGCCAATACTGAAAACTCCTCTTATGATACTTCCTATGCCTCAGTTTCTTCATCTGTAAAATTGAGATAATAATAATTGCAGTACCTATCTAGCAAGGGCTTTTTACAGGAAAGCACCTGCTAATTTTAGAAATTTTAAAAATTAGTCATTTTGTCACTTATCTGCTTCCAAGCTCTGGAACTATAGTTAAATTAACTTTGTCATTTGTTTCTAGAAGGGATATATTACTCTATTCCTCTAGGGCTCCACTTACCATCCTTGTCCTCTCCCCTACATGTGTTGTCTATTAGAATGTAAGCTGCATGAAGGCAGGAAAATTTTATATCTCTACCAACTAACCTTGCTCAGAACACAGTAAATGCTTATTCAGGTATTAGCACTAGAATGAGACAGGAGGAAAGAGAAAGGAAAAAGCATTTATATAGCATCTACTATGTGCTAGGAATTGTGCTAAGTGCTTTTCACAAATATCTTATTTGATTCTCACAACAATTTCTGTGAGGTAAGTGCTATTAGTATCCTCATTTTATAGTTGGAGAAACTGAGGTACAGAGAGGTTAAGTGATTTTCCCAGTCACACAACTAGTATCTGAATCTTCTTGACTTCCTTCCAGGGCTTTATCTGGAGATGATTATTAATGCCTTTTCAAATCCTTTAATTTAGTAGAACTTCAAATTCATCAGTCTGCCACTATTATACATGATAGCTTCATAAAACTACTAATAATTAGAGTATGAGGTTGCAGAGAGGGTTGACATTTTTCAGAAATCATTTTTCAGAGTGTAGTCATAAAACCATAGATTTAGACCTGAAAAGGATTTTTGAGGTCACTGAATCTTCTGCCTCTTCTTCTCTCAACTCCTGGGTGAGCACCTCAGAACCTATCACACAAATATGATGAAACTCCATGATGTTTCTTTAGGAGAAACTTGTTGTGAGGGGAGTGGTGATGGTTGGAATATTTTCCACGACTGCAGCACTTCTAGTAGAGACTTATATTGACTTCTGGCTATTTTAGCAATGTCATAAACTATGTAATGGCAACTGTCTGGAGCATGCCACCCGAGTTCATGACAGATACCAGTATTTCTGTGTTGTATGGTAGTGGGGGAACCTTATTATATGCTCCAGCCTCCGTCTCTGCTTCCAACCTGGTTGCTACTGCTAATGGAACTAATAATTGACTTACAAAGAGTTGCTATATCTGTTCAGAGTCATATGCAAATCTACTAGGTAAATAGCTTTTGATATTCTTCTACTAACAGCCAGCCTTATTCTCCAGTAGGTTGGATTCAAATAGGCAATTAAGGCATTATGTCAGTCATTGAAATGGTTATTAAAGGAGGCAATATTTGTCAGTCAATTAGATTGTAAAATTTCTTTAGGGCAGGGGGTATTTTTGATTCATTTTTGTAACTACATCCTTCCTCTTGTACATAGCACAGTTCCTTGCACATAGCAGGCACTCCATAATTATTTGTTGAACAAATGAATGAACTGTATTTTTAAAGATCTTGTCTAGCAATGGCTTAAGAGATACCATTATAAGCAGCAGAACATACAGATAATATGCCCCCAATTTGCTTCCATTTTTAAAAGGAACCTACTTTGAGAAAAGAAACAAAAAAAATTTTTCCTCAATTCATAAATCAGCAAGCATTTATTAAGCACCTACTGTGTGCTGAACACCATAGTAGGCACTGAGATTACAAAAACATAAATAGTTACTGGCCCTGAAGGGTTTACATTCTACAGGGAGTCTTAGTTACCACACCTGCTTCTCAAAGAATGCTTGATTCTTCAAGTGTTTTGTATAGATTGTGTGATTCACCAAGGTAGGTTACTTACCTATGCATCGATGAAATGCGTCAAAGAAATTAAGATGGTACCAGAATTCTCTCATTTCCAGGTTATTAGGGTCACTTGGTCAATGAGGTTAGAAAAGGCCTTGCTCACCTCCTCTGCTCCAAAATACAGATCCAGCTCTGCTGCAGATAGCTGACCTGAAATCAACAACCATACTTATGACTTTTGAGATCTGCCCTTGCGGAATCCTCAGACCCATCTTTATGAAACCATCAGATATAATAAATGATAGGAAAGAAGGAGAAACATCTTTTGTTCAATTTTCTAATTATAATTCTCTTCTCATATTTTAAAAACTCTGTAACGTATTAAATGTCATAGTTGACTGATTTTATTATTTTCTTTTTTGTTGATGTTCTTCAGTTAGATGATAAAATCCTTTAAAGCAAGTGTGTAATGGAAGCTCATGCCTACTGTCCATATTACTGGGGAAACTGAGGCTGGCTGATAACTTCAACTCTAAAATTTTGAGCTATAGTAGAAAGAAAAAGGAGAAAAAAGGAAGGAAGAAAAAAGAAAGAAAAGAGGGAAGGAAAAAGAAAAAAGAAACTTTCTAATCATAACTGTTTCCTAATTATGATACTGAAAGAAAGTTTTGTACTCTAAGTATTAGTCATAGCATCTTATGTAGTGCTGAATATACACTCAAGACCCAATACAACTTTCATTTATTGGATAAGAAAGCAACCATGGTCAACATAATGAGGCAGAGACAATAGCGCAAAGCAAAACATGCATCCAAACACTTCAATCTGTGTCCGAATTTGTGCTACTATTTCAAATGTAAGTTTCAGATGAGGAGTACTTAAATCTCTTTGACTTCATCCATTGTGCCCCTATCTTTGCTTTAGATATATCAAGATATGAATAAATATGATTTTATTGACTTTGAAAGGAACAGTATTCAAAGACAAGCATATATTTTTGCTTTTGGCTTTCTGTTATTATGCCTATGATAGGAAAGAGCAAGATAGAAGTCCATTTGAATGCAAGAATTTTTTCCCCTTTCAAAATACAATCTGTGACAAGAGATCTAACCCCACAGGTTTGGAATTAATTGGAAACACCTGTGCTACAAGAAATGAAAAAATCTGGAAATGATTAGTTAAGTCAAAGTGCCTCTGGCAGAATGAGGTAGGAAGGAGGGGCTGTAAGAACCTTAGAGGTGGAGGTCAGAGGAGTGTGAGGTGACTTTGGTATTTGGGATGAACTGTTCTGTGAAGTAAGCTACAGGAAGAAGGTCAAGGTCTTCCACTGCCTCTGGGGCCATCTCTGACCATCTTGCCACTAGACCCTGGTAACCACACAGGAGAGAGTGAGGCTGGGGACAGCCCTCCCTCACTTCAATCCGATTCACTTGCAAGTTATAGCATCACCTTCTTGATGTCATGGTCCTCTTCAAGAATGAAGAACGGGCAACAAACAACAATGGGCAGTAATGTCTTGGGAGTACTGGAAAGCCTATTTATTCAGATACTTTTTGGTTATAAAATCTTTAGATAGAAGCGCTGAGAGAAATAAGACAACTCTTTTGGTCCAGTCATTTTCAAGTATTTTCTATCAAGGATTCTTTTTATGTTTCCCTAAATTTTCTAATGAGGCTTTCTAGTATCATTTTAACCCCAGAAGATACCACTCTGTGTCCTTCTCTTTTTTTTCTCTCTTCATTTTCTTCCTTCACTCGTCTCCTGCCAACATTCACTCTCTTTTATCCTTTTCTTTCAAAATATCCTATCCAACTCATGTTTCTTATCTTCTGCCCCTGAGAGTGATCTCTCTAGAGTGGAATTCATACTGCAAAAGTACCCAGGAATCATTGGGTTTAATTGTTATAGGATATAATAAAATAGACTTTCTGTGACACTGAGATTTTCCTTCTTTACTGACTAAATCATATGTGCTTTCTTTCTTCTAGCATCTATTTAAAAAAAATGGAAGACTGGTTTTCTGACCACATGGTTGAGGACAATAGACCGAAGAGAAAAAAAAAGAAAATAATTTTCTTTGCTCTCAGTCCTACTCACTCTCCTTAACAGTTTCCCTACTTTCATCCATTTGCTACTATGGGCATTGGAGAGAAACATAAAAGTTCAAGAGAGGAAGTTAGGAGAACTTTGGGCTGCTTCACTCAAAATGAAAAAATGAGAATGTAAACAGAAAAGTGAGACTATTTTTCTTCTCTTTCTTCCAAAACTTAACAACAATTAAAAACTTCCCTTGAGTCTTTCAAAGCTAGAGCAAAACCATTTTCTGTTAACAAATTTTATTTACTCTTTTTCTATTAAAAGAAATATAATGAGCCTCTTCTAACAGCTATTTTTTTGAATTAAGTTCTTTATCTTGAAAATCAGTCATGATTCAAAAAATGAAACTGAATACTATGCAATAATAATAACTACATTTATATAGCACTTTAAGATTGGAAAAGTGACCAATCATGGCCAAAGCTCCAGAGAAGAGATGAGAAAGTACAGCTTCTTTTCTCCTTTGCAGAGGTAGGCGACTAAGGGTGTACTGGGTTAATTTTGCTGAACTTCTCCACATCCCATGTTTATTCTTTGTTGTAAGGGGTTAGCTTGCTGGGTAGAGGAGGGACATTTTCAGAAATGACTATACCAATAACATTTAAAAAAGAAAGTATAGAAAATCAATTATTCTTGGGCAGGATGAATCTAATCAGTTAAAACCAGCAACTACTGTGTTTCCCATCAAGTATGCTATTTTTTCTTTATTAAGCCCCTACATGATAGAAAGCTCCTGTTAACTGCCTATATAGATTGTAATGCCATGCTAAATCTGCATGGCGAAAGACCATTCAGGTTCTAGGATAAAGATAAGATAAGGTGATTATGTTGCTTCTATCTCAAGGTAAATCCTACCATTTAACAGACAGCATGTCAGCATGATGCTAACAATCCTTCCAACATCCCTCAAATGGAAAAACTCAGGTACCCAAGGGATCAATAATTTGCCTGATATCACACACTGAATCAGTGGCAGAGATGGGAACAATATCCAGGTATCCAAAAGCTTATTTCTTCTGCACCTTCCTTCCCTCTCTCATATTTGTAAATGCCATTATGTGATCTAGGATTCTCATTTCATTTGTGGCAATTTTGCAAAATAAAAGTATACATCTAAAATATTCTCATGCTAACTGAGTTCATGGCATGCAGTACAGGTAGAATTGGCAGAAAGGTGTGATATTAACCAACAGATTGGCTAAGAAGTAGATGGCATGATAAGTCTGAGTTTGAGCTGTTAAGATTTTGGATTGCAATATCATTAGCCATAAAAATCAGCAGACTACATGTGCTCAAAACTTCAAATAAATTAGGCTACCATACAAGAAACCAAGGGGTGGATAGACACAAATTTAAATACTTACTAAGTTCTACAAAGCTTTTAATGTTACACTAATAAAAAGTGAAAATACAACTCATGGTGCTTATATATTTTGCTAATGATTATAGACAATGTATTTCCTCTAGAAAGCATCACTGTAATTGAAAGTGCAAGCAAGGCCATTTTTTTTAAGGCTGAATAATGTTAATGAGCCTAATAACAATTTTTATACTAATTTGTTCCCTCAATCCAGAAATACATTTTTCCTTTCTCTGTTTTAATGGTACAGTGATTATAGCAAAATTCCCTTGACAAAAATGATTTCAAAATTAGTTTGAATCTTTTTTATTCGAGGCACTCAAAACTAGAGCTGTGCTGATCTTTTGGGAATCATTTGGATATTATGGTCTATGAAGGCATTATAGCATTTTCCAAATGTTATGAAATAGATTTGGATACCTTCAGTAATCTAAAACAAGTCAGGTCAAACAACTCAGAACCACCTTTTGCACTACTGAAAGCTAAGCTTTAAATCTTTCAGAAGCTGATCGTTCCTCAGACCATTTTGAGGGGAAAACTCCCAAAATTCAAGATAAACACTTCAAAGAAATAAAAGTTTTCTTGTTTAATAAAACCCACCTTAATGAGTTTTCTTATAATGTCAAGTGTATTTTAGCTTTTTCTTGAAAACCTGTCAGAATTCTAAAGATATCTAATATGAAACATAGTGGGTACAGTTTAGGTTAACAACATGGTCAGGAACAAGGAGTTCCAATCCTAGCTTTGTCCATAAAAACCCAAACAAATAAATGGGAGTCCTTGTGTGCTTGTATCCTGTCAAATAGCGATCTGAACTCACCTTCCACTCACAAGAGTGTTCTTTGGAACTCAAGTCAGGATTGCCTGGAATTCACCACAGGTGCTGAAAAATTGCTATTATTATGTATACGTGATACATTTCATCAAGTAATGATAGTTTTGAAAAGAGCTCCTTTAATAAGGAGAGCATATGGAAACTTTGTCCTTTGCGATTTAAAAAAAATCAAACTTCTATTCTAGATGATCAATCCCTCTAAGAGAAGAGACTATTTGCTTTCCAACAAAAGGAAGAGATAAACATTAAGAGAGAAGATAAACAAGTACTCTAGCTATGGTATAAGATGGTGTCACTTCAAAATGGTTGACATAAAAGAATGGTTGAAATAACTTCCCAGAAAGTACCCCTGAATCATACTTAAGGTTGATGATGATGATATTCTATATCTTTTTTCTTCAAAGCACCTGCAATCTGGAAGTATTTATCACGACTTCAGAAACCTTAGGAAGAAAACAATTTTTTATATGTGAACTTGATTTCATCGTGTCTTCAGTAGATGACATCTTTAATCATACTCCCTCTATTTCCCTCTCTTTCTTCTCCTTTTCTTTTCCCCCTCTCCCTTCCTAGCTAGAAGTTCCTTCTTTATTGTATCAAACATGCCCATCACCCCATCCTTAAAAAAACACCAGACTTTCACTAAATGCTAAGACTCATCTTCTTGAGTTCAAATCTGGCCTCAGACACTTACTAACTGTGTGGCCCTAGGTAAGTCACTTAACCCTGTTTACCCCAGTTTCCTCATCTATAAAATGAGCTGGAGAAGGAAATGGCAAAACACTCCAATATCTTTGTCAAGAAAACCCCTACAGTGGTCATGACGAGCTGAACGTGATTAAACAACAGGTTCTATGAGTCCCTCAAAATATTATCCTCTATCTCTTCTATATTTTTCAGTAAAACTCCTTGAAAAAAAGCTGTCTATGCTTATTGCCTCCATGTCTTATCAATATTCCTCAACCTGTTGCAATCTAGCTTCAGATTTATTTTGTAATTGCACCTTCTCTGTCCAAAGTTATCAATGATCTCTTAATTGCCTAATCTAACGGTCCTTCTAAGTCTTCATCCTTCCTTATATGTCTCCTGCATTTGACTTGGTTGATCACTCTCTCTTCCTAGATATTATCTCTTTGGGATTTTGGACACTGTTCTCTTATCCTCCTTCTACCTGTCTGACGCCACTTGTATCTCCTTTGCTGCTTCATCGTGCATATCATGCCCCCTAATTGTCATATAATAATGAAATTACCAAAACAATCCCCCAAAACAATTTCTTTTGCACTGTCTCCTTTTTTTTACTATAAATTTAAATATTAAAACTTAGATAGAAAATAAAGAGGAAAAGTATTGTCATGCACAGCAGAATGTAAGAGAGGACTCAAACTATTCAGCAATAAATTTCCATTTCAAGAAAGCCTATATAATAAATACTATGCATTATATTGACAGCTGTCCATCTTTTCTTTGCTTCGTTGTAATGTGCTCTCTCTTAGTAACCTCATCAGTTACTATGGGTTAGTTATCACGTCTATTCAGATGACTCTCAAATATGTACATCTGTATAATCTATATCTCTCTCCCTGTGGAAATTTCAGTCCCATATCAACAATTACCTACTGGACATTTAAATGGGATTCCCAGAGATATCTCAAACTCAACAGGTACAAAATTGAACTTATTATATAGCGCTTCCTCTCCTTGACCCCACCAACCCTCTCGTCTTCCCAACTTCCTATCTCTGTCAACGGCACCATCATCCTGCCAATTTCTAGGTTTAGAACTTTAGAGTTTGTATTATGGATACCAAATGTATCCAAATCAGTTGCCAAATCTTGGCTTTTATAGCTCTACAATATCTGTCACATCTGACTCCTTTTCTTCACTTATACAGCTATCATCTTGGTTCAGACCTCGTTATCCCTCACCTAATATGACACGGTCTCTTGATTATCTCCTTGCCTCAATATCTCTCACTACTCCAGTCTGTCCTCTACACTACTACCAAAGTAATTTTCATTAACTACAAATAAGATCTTGTTATTCATCTTACTTTATCACCTCCACTGACTCCCTATTGTCTCTAAGATAAAATAAAAATTTTAAAATCTTTTTAACCCCCTATCTTTCCTTTTATCTTAGACATTATTCCACCTTCTAGAATCAGAATTCTACTTAAACTGACCATATCTACATGATACACCATCTCTTTTGCTAGACATTCCACAGGCCTAGAATGCATTTCCTCTTTACCTCTGTCTCAGAGCATCTCTCTTTTCCCTTTAAGATACAGCTCAAACAACCTCTTCTGGGTGAAGCCTTTTTGATTGCCTTTCCCCTGTCAACTGGTGCCCTCCCTCCTATAATAACATATTTAACCACTTTGTATATATTTGTTTTTATTCATTTTATATTTATATTGATAGTCATATCAGTACTTGTCCCTCCCATTTGATTGGACTTCTTGATTGGGCTAAGTTGTTCACTTATCAATCAAAAAGCATTTATTAAGTACTTACTATGTTCTGGGTATTTTCCTAAGGGATGATATAAAGAAAAACAAAAATAGGTCCTCCTCCTAGTCTGATGAGGGAGACATTATAAAAACCTAAACATTGTCTAAACCAAAACATACACTCTAAATTCAGAGCAGATGGATGGCAACTTCATAGGAGATGACACAAGCAGCTAGGGATACCAGGTAAGGTATCCTGAGTCTCAATTCCAAGAGTCAAGGGTTGAGAGAGTGAGCATTTCAGGCATAGATAACAATCAGGACAGTCACAGAAATGAGATCATCAGTGTCATGTTCAAGGAATTACAAATAGGCTAGTATGACTGAATTGTACAGTGCATGGAAAGGAACAGAATGTAAGAAGATTGGAAGGATCCAATTTGTACAGAACTTTAAATGCCAAACAAAGGACTCTATATTTGATACTAGAGGTAATAGAGAGCCACCCAAATTTGTTGAGCAGGGAGTGACATGGTTAAACTATGCTTTAGGAAAATCACTTTGTCAACTGAGTAAAGGATGGATTGGAGTAGAAAGAGAGTTAAGGCTGAGAATCCAACGGCTATTATAGTAGTCTAGGAAATAGGTGGTGAGGGCCTAAACTGAGATGATGATATGTAATTAGGAATTATATGTGAAAGATGATGTGGAGAAAGAAATTATAAAGCTTGGTAATGGGATGGATATGTAGGGTGAGCAAGATAGAAGGGATGAAGATTGACACTGAGGTTACAAACTTGGGGAATCCTCAATAGTAACAGGGAAGTTTGCAAGAGGGGAGGATTTAGGAGAAAGATAATGAATTTTGTTATAGATATGTTGAATTTGAAGTGCTTGTGGGACATCCCATTCAAGATATCCAACAGTCAGTTGGTGATGCAGAACAATAGGTCAGGGGAGAAACTGGAGTTTGATAAATAGATCTGGGTAGCATCTCTATAGAGATGATAGTTGAATACATAGAAAAAGATCACCAGGTGAAAGATTAGAGGGAGAAAAGGAAAGAGGGTCCAAGTAGAGCCTTGGGGAAAACGCACAATTATACAGCTTGTTTAGACTACAGAGAGAATTCGGCTCAAGAGTCCTAGATCTTTACCTCTTACCTACAACATGGCCTTCTTATTGGGATAATTCCTAATAGGCTTTTAAAAGCAACCATTTCTTGCTCAAGACCACATACTATCATTGCTGACTAGGAGGGCTTTACCTGCTTGGACTTGGAGAGACAAGGTGTCCTTCAATTTCAGCATGAGATGTTGTAGTTCTTCTCTCGCTCCCGAATGCGTCTCCTTGATGTTGGACAACACTCCTCTTTCAACAGATGCTCCAGCTGAACCCATTTCCCTTAGCGGGTTTGGGGCCTCGCCCCGCAGTGATTTCTCCTCAACTTTAGTTAAGGGAAGAAGACTTTCTTCTGACTTCTCTTGAAGTTGAAGGACAGTGTTATTTCTCTTTGAAGAAATTTGCTGCCAAAGGGTCTCTGGGCCTAGTAAACTCAATATGATAGGCATTGCATCACCCTCAAAGTGATGACTTCCTTCAACAATGGAAGGAAAAGTAAGAGGTTGACACTCAGTAGGGGTGTTCATGACTGGCAGTAGGTCTCTTCCATCCACAGACCTTTTGGATGATGAGGGTTCTCTCTTAGAGGCCATATGTTCAAAACAAGAAGGCAAGGGGTAAAATGGTCACAACACCACCTAAATAAAGAAACAACATTTTTCTTACCTTTTAAACTCTCATTAAATGGCCTAATTTTCAATGTTTTTCCACCTAAATTTTGTCAATGAATGGATTTCAAGCTATTGATATGAATTTTTTTTACATTCATAATTTCTGTGTTAATGTAGAACTTTTCACATAGAGGGTTGGAATAGTTCAGACTTTAAATCAAAGTCATTACAAGCATTTGGGGGAAACTAAGTATAAAAGTATAATGAGTTAATTTAAATACCTTTAGCATATGGCCTCTATTTTAAATGGTAGTCACAGCAAAAAGGCCAGTGAACTATACAGGGCTTTTAGTAAGTATAAAAACATATATTTGCGGTATCTGAGAATGCTACAAACATCTTAAGTTTGCAATTTCCTTTAATGTTCATCAATATTGTTGTGGTTTTATGTATCCTCCTGGGCTAGGGGTCTAGAACTCAAGAAATAATTATAAAATGGTATGGCAATGGAAAAAGCAAGAGCTGGATTTGGGAGAAGAAGACTAGAGTCCAAGTCTCCACTTGGATATATATGGGTCGTGTGATACTGAACAAATAATTTTACCCTTTGACCTTACTTTCCTAATGTGTAAAATGAGGGAACTGGACTATGATCAGATGAAATTACAAAAGACTTGGGATATGTTATAAAAATAGTTATTATGGACAATTTTTGGTAGTGTACTATAATTTTCATCCCTTTTCCCTTATTTCTGATCATTTTGCTTAGAAGTGCTACCTTCGAGAAAGAACTGGAAGGTGCCCATCAATGAATGGATAACTAAACAAACTGTGATATATTAATGGGATGGACTGTAACTGCACTGTAAGGAATGACCAATGCGATGAATACAGAGAAGCATGGAAAGACTTCAATGGATTGATGGAGGGTGAAACATACAGAACCAAGATAATAATATATGTAACAACTAACTACAAAATTTATGTAAAGAATGACCACAAAGCAATCAAAAATGAATGTTGTAAAATTACCAAGAATAAGTGTGTTGCCCAAGAAGGAATGCATTTATTTGGAGCCTACTGTGAGCCAGGGTCCTATGCTATATGCTTTGCAAACATCTCATTTGATTCTCACAACATCCTTAGGAGGGAGGTGCTATTAATATCCCCAATGTACAACTGAGGAAACTGAAGCATACAGAAGTGAAATGACTTCCCCAGGGTCACACAGATTTAAATGCAGCCCTCTGTGACTCCAGGCCTAATGGTCTATCTACTGAGCTCCTAACTACCTCTAAGAGAAGGTACTCCCCCTCTCCCTCACTCCTTTACGGAGAGGGTCCACAAGTTTTTGGTGTTGAGTATTTTATGTCCAATTTTTCATGACCCCATTTGAAGTTTTCTTGGCAAAGATACTGGAGTGGTTTGCCATTTCCTACTCCAACTCATTTTACAGAGGGGGAAACTGAGACAAATAGGGTTAAGTGACTTGCCCAGGATCACACAACCAGTAAGTGTCTGAGGCCAGATTTAAACTCAGGGAGATAAGTCTTCCTAACTTCAGGCCCAGTGCTCTATCCTCTGTGCCACCTAGTTGTCCTGTAGGTGTAGAATATTGCATATAATGTCATAATTTTCAGTATATTGATTGGTTTTCCTGAATTATTGTCCTCTTTATCCTCATCTTTTTTTTTCTTTTTTTATAAAAATTCTTTATTTTAAGGGTTGCCTTCTGGGAGGGACAGGAATATAGAGGGAAATTTAGATGATGTGAAAATAAGGACTATCAGTAAAATCTATTTCATTTAAAAAAGAAATGCTACATTTAAAACAATAGTATGGCATCTCATATCTCTCCTCTCATAGCCAAACTCTTAGAGAAAGGCATCCATCTTTTTGCTTCTTCTTCATTACCTCTCAATTCCTTGCAATCTGGCTATAGTCCTCACATGACTAAAAGTGCTCTAAGATTCTCAAAGATTTCTTAATTACTGAATTTAGTGTTCAGTTACTTTTTCTCAGTCTCTATCCTTCTTGACCTTTATACAGCTTTTGACACTATCAACCAGCCCCTGTTTTTGTATTTTCTCCTTCCTGGGTTTTCATGACTGCTCTCTCCTGCCCTCCTTTCTTGTCTGACCATTCTTTCTCCATCTCCTTGGTTTGATTATCATCCATGGCCTGGCTACCAGACATTAAGGTACTTTAAAGCTCTGTCCTGAATGTACTTCTCTTTCCTTTCCTTGTCTTTTTAAAGTGATCTCATCATCCTCCATAAGTTTAATGATCATCTCTATGTAGATGACCCCCCAGATCTTTATATCCTGTCCTCAAATGCCTCCTGAACCCAAGTTTCCAAATGCCTGCTGGACAGTTCGCTTGGATCTCATACAACCCTCTGAAACTCAATTACATCCAAAAGCAAATTCATCCTCCTTTCTAACTTCCCTATTTCTACTGTGGATAATACTATTTTTCCTACTCAGCTAGGTTGTTCATGTCAGAAACCTCTTGAACTCTCCAATGTCTCTGACCACTTACATCTAGACCATTGTAATATTTATCATTTTCTCCACTCAATACAACCACAATAGTTCAGGCCCTCATCAACTCTTGTCTGCATTATTAATTGCAATTCATATACATGTTAATTGCAATTATATAGAGAGATCAATTGCAATTGCCCTTGCCACTGATATCTTCATACTCAGCCTCCCAACTTCCAATCTATCCCCTACATAGCTGCCAAATTTGTGTTTTTAAAGCACAGTCCCTTTTTCATGAAGTGTTGATGGATCCCTATAATTTCTAGGATAAAAGACAAACTTCTCTAGCATTTCAAACCCTCCACAATATGTTTCTAACCTGTCTTTCCAAACTTATTTCACTTTATTGTTCTTTGCATACTATGCATTTTAGCCAAATTAACTTACTTGCTTTTCCTGATGCAATGTATTCCATTTTACATCACTCCACCCTTGCCCCTCCTTATGTCTATTCTATTCCAGAGGTCTCCTGTGAGGGAGAGTATTTGTGTTTTTATTTGTCTTCAAGTCCCAAGGCCAACTATGTAAGTAAATGGTTCCTTCTTTGAGCAGAGCTGTTAGTATAGGAAACATTTTACTGAATCTATTTTCCTGGTATAAAATGCAACACTTGTGAAATTTCAAAACACTTTAAATTGCTAATTAGGGAAGAAAAGAGGAAGGGAATCAGCACTTATATAGCACTTACTATGTGCCAGGCACTATGTTAAGCTCTTTTTACAAATATTATCTTATTTAATCTCACAATAACCTTGAAAAGGCAAGTGTTATTATCCCCATTTTACACTATTGGAAATTGAGGCAAACAGAGGTTAAGTGACTCACCCAGAGTCACACAATTAGTAAGTATATGAGACAGGATTTGACCTCTGGTCTTCCAGAGTAACTAGGTATCCCAGTGGATAGAGCACCAGGCCTGGAGTCAGAAAGACTCCTCTTCCTAAGTTCAAATCTGTCCTCAGACACTCGCTAGCTGTGTCACCCTCTACAAGTCATTTAACCCTGTTTGCCTCAGTTTCCTCATCTGTAAAATGAGCTGGCTAAGGAAATGGCAAACCAGTCCAGTGCCAAGAAAATTCCAAATGGAGTCACTCAGAGTCAAACACAATTGAAAATGACTGAACAAATTTCCTGACTCTATATTAAGCATTCTATACACTGTGCACCTCTAAAGTCATAGAATTCAGGAGTAGGAAGGAACCCCAAAGGGCATCTAATATAACTTCTAATCCCAACCCAGAATCCTTCTCTATAATATCCTGGACACTTTCAATCTTTGAATATTCCCAGAGACAAGGAGCTCACTATTTTGTGTATCATTTCATTCTATTTATAGACAACTCTAAATATCATACATTCACCCATCATTAAGAATCTGTTGTGTCTAGGTACTAGGGAACACAGTCTCTGTCACTGGTTTTCTTTTATTCTCTAACTTCATTGACGTTATCATGAATGTCTTCAGATCTCATGTGTTTATATGTCTGCACAGCTGGCACCCAAATTTCTACATACAATCCTAAGACTTCTCTTGACCTTCACTTCCACATTGCCAACTAGCTACCACTGGCTCTCCTTACCTGAATGTCCCATGGAATCCAGTTGAAAGATGTGGATAAGAGACATGGTAAGAAGGTAGAACTGATGGGATTTGTGAGATAACTGTGGTTTTTGAAATATGTTGTTTGATATTGTAGTTATGGTAGTAGTAATACAAAATGGAGTCACTTAAGCTAAGTGGCCCTCTCACGCCCATAAACATAGAAACAATGACAGACAATTGTACTTTTCCATTGTGCTGACCCATTCTGACCCTGTGTCAAGCAGTTAAATGATTACAGGATGTGATTGGCTGATTACGGCAGCTATAAACCAAACCTATTTCTGTAGTTTAGGAAAGCCAACTCCCTTCATTCTATTTCTGGTTCTGATAAGGAAGCTTCCTCTTCCTGAACCTTCTGTCCATAAGTAATGGGGGAATTTCCCTACCATATCTGGTTCTGATTAGAAATGCACCTTCCGTATCTGTCATCAGTTACCTGTTCTTAACCAAGTCCATTTTCATAAGGCTCAGACCCCTCCTCTAAGCACATATTCCCGCTTGAGATTTTTGCACGGTACGTATCTACCTCCTCCACCCCCAAACTGGGTGACTTTCTTAGCATCTGTGGGGCTGAAACCCTGCATTTCCATTGCCACCCCTGCCCCCCGTATTCATACACACACACACACATATATGTATGCTTTTTTTTAACCTCCTTCCTGCACCATAATAAAGCTCATTTTTGTACTATTTTTCTTATCACCAGTTTCCTATGAATTCTCAAACCTAGGTCTCTCCTCTAACCTGAGGTTTGAAGCCAATTAAAGCAATTTTGCAAATGATTGATTATGGAGAGTGAAGAAGAGGGAAGAGTTAGTGATACCAAGACAATTAGTTCTGTTTTGGATATTTTCACTTTGAAAGACAATTAGAATATTAATCTATTTGCATATATATACACTATATATATGTACACATCTAGAAATAATTTTGAAACTGTTTTTCCTTTGACATTATGGATAACACCAATATATACATATGTATAATATTATAATATAATATGATATAATATGACATAACATAACACCATATATGATATGATATGATATGATATAATATGATATGATATATAGGACCTTTCCTCTGAAAGCCTTCTCTACGACCTCATCATGGCACTGATGTGGCCCTGGATTCCTGAGGGCTACATTAGGGGAATGGATGTTATGGCGGTTCTTACCAACCCAGAAGGACTTTAAGTCTGGCCCTGGTGACACAAATAGGTATAAATGTGTGCATGTAATGAATAAATATTATTCATGTATGTGGACTTTCGGATGTTCCTTTTGAGGTTTTATAGTTTGAAAGAGCCAGGCTTTTTATACTAAAAAAGATATTTCTGTTATAAAAAGGAAATGTATATATTCAGTAAGTAGAACAAAATGACTCTTGGTGTAAGGTCACTCCTGTGAGGAGAAACATTGAACTTCCCAGCATTCAGTATTTCTACCTGAATAAGTACTTTCTTTCACTAATGAAGTTGTGTATTCTTTCTAAGATAGGCAAAAATTTGCTTACTTGGTTTGCTTTAACTTGAGAAAAAAGACAGTTAATTTATTTTTCCACTGTCTTTGGAACGGAATAGAAACTTCTATAATGATAAATTCTACTCATGTACCAGTTTGGTTAATAGAATTGGAATTTGAAAACATGATACCACTGCAGACATACACCATCCACTTCTCTAATCTTAATCCAGGATCTGATGGATTAATCTTGTTCAATAGGTAATGAAAATTTTTTTTGCCTTTTCTTGGGAAAAATCCCAAATGTTCCAAAATAGTTAACTCTGGGAACATATGGAATGCTCAGGTCTAAATATAAGTGTGTATATAGTATATTTAATGTGTATATATTTATATAATATTAGTATTGACCATAGAAATTTTCAACTTTGACCTTTTACAATTTTCTCTTAATTTCTCATCCTATAGGCAACTTAATAAATTATTAATGACTAAATGGCTAACGCTGTTACACTCTAAGATCCTGGAGGGTAGGAATTACTTCACTTTTTTTTTTGTATCCCACTCAGCACTTAGCATAGTACCTAACACAAAGTAGGACCTTCAAAAGTACTGATTGGTTATTTAAAAAATAAGCTTGAAGGCAAATAGGAATTAAAACCTTATTAGAAATAAAGTTTAGAAAGAATAATAAGGGATTTAGAACACAGGAGGTATACAGAGAACTACGTAATTGAAAATGAAAATGTTGGCAAACCTGGACCACATTTCTGGGAACTTCATAGGGGAAAGGAGGTTGCCTTAGGCACTGTGCTTTTTAAAAAAGTAAACATTGAGAGTACAAATATCAGAGTTCTACTGCGTTCACTCAAATCAGCTTCTTTTGAAGAGAATGTAAATTTTATCTACATTAGGAGTGCAAAGTGAGGTTCAAATGAAGATTAGTTGTGCTAGACCACTGCTGGAAGGAATGCCCTCAGTCTTTTGGGATCCTGTAACCACATGAGTAGACTCATTGACTGTTAGATTTTCAACTCATCTAATTCATCCCCTTGTCTTACGGATGGGGAAACTGAAGCCCACAAAATTTGAGTCACTTTCCCTGTGTTGACTTGTCTTACATCAGTCACAAAAATGCTTCCTAATAACAAAGAGAACACTAATGGAAGAAGTACATTCTGTTTTTTAAGTCCCTTAGGAATTATTCATAGGAGAATCAATACATTTCTGAGAATGCCTTTCAAGTAGTAAACTGAGGCACTCAGAATCTTGGGCTAATCACCTCAAGATATAATTCTAAGTTTTAAAGTGCATTATGATTAGTCATGTAAGTAGATTAGAAGTTGAATTAGCATTGGATACACTTTCCTCTTGCTCAGGGAATCTCAGAAAACATAATGCTACCCCAGAATACTTTAAAATAAAAAGGTAATAGTTCTTGATTCTATTGATGTCCATATCCATATATACAGATTTTATGCTTACCTTCTTTCATCCCATGGAGGGCTTTAATGGACTCATGAATTTCTAGCAACTCTTTTTCGATATTGGGTATTACCTGAAAAAGACAAATAGAAAAGAGAGACACTTTTCTGGTTTGAATGGGTCCATGTTGCTAATATTTATTGTATAGCACATTTTACCAGCATGTTAGTAAAAAGACTAGTTAACATTTGGGAATGTATCCCAGGGCAAAGCAGGATAAAAGTAAATCCATGAGATCTGGGAAAGAATGGTTATCTTCAAAGTGATGATATCTATTTTAAAAGAGCTTATACAATTCAAAAACAACCAATACTTTTAAATCACTATAAATGGCATTTATGTAGCACTCACAACACTCTGGAAGGAGTTGTAATTGTAAACTCCATTTTAAGATGAGGAAACTGAGGCTCTGAGAGATGAACTGACTTAGGGAGGCAGAGTAAGTGGAAAGAACTTCCAAGTCATAGGAATTGCTCCCTTTGTAAACTTGAGCAAATTACTTATCCTCCCAAAATCTTGGGGGATTGGGGGGAAGGAGCCAAGATGGCAGAGTAGAAAGATTCACATTTTCTAGCTCCGAAACCACAACCTATAAATTTCCTTTAAAAAGAACTTCCCACAAATTCTGGAGCAGTGGAAGCAGTGCAGCAACACAGTGGAAGAGATTTCCATTCCAGAGAGCCCTGAAAAACTGGCACCAAAGGTCTGTCACACACCAGACAGAGGAGCCCAGCCCTACCCTGGCCACTCAGCCCTGAGAGGAGCAGATCCAAGCAGGGGAATCTCTGGCGTCCACGAAGGTCCCTCCATCCACAGGCACTACAGGTCAGTGAGAGAGATGTCTGGGCTGGCCGAGAGCGGAGTGGGGTGTCTCCACAACCCAGGCCCCCTCAGGAGGCAGCAGCAGAGGCAACGGTGGCCAGGAGCTCCCGGAGCAGACAGGACCTCTGCTCCATTACTGAAGATCTCGGCATAAACCCCCTGAGGGAACTGAACCTGGGAGGCAGCCCTGCCCCCACCTGAGCACCAGAACTTAAGCTCACATTGCATAGCAGCCTCGCCCCCCACTGAAAGCCCTGAGGCTGGGGAGCAGCATTTGAATCTCAGACCCCAAACACTAACTGGGCGGATCTAGGCGGGGGTGGAGAGGAATCTCAGAAGTCAAGTAACTGGCTGGGAAAATGCCCAGAAAAGGGGAAAAAAAATAAGACCATGGAAGGTTGCTTTCTTGGTGAACAGATGTTTCCTCCTTTCCTTTCTGATAAGGAAGAACAATGCTTACCATCAGGGAAAGACATAGAAGCCAAGACTTCTGTATCCCAAACATCCGAAATAGATATCCAATGGGCTCAGGCCATGGAAGAGCTCAGAAAGGATTTTGAAAATCAAGTTAGACAGGTGGAGGAAGAACTGGGAAGAGAAATGAGAGAGATGCAAGAAAAGCATGAAAAATGGGTCAATACCTTGCTAAAGGAGACCCAAAAAAAATGCTGAAGAAAATAACACCTTGAAAAATAAGCTCACTCAATTGGCAAAAGAGGTCCAAAAAGCCAATGAGGAGAAGAATGCTTTCAAAAGCAGAATGAGCCAAATGGAAAAAGAGGTTCAAAAGCTCACTGAAGAAAATAGTTCTCTCAAAATTAGAATGGAACAGATGGAGCCTAATGACTTTCTGAGAAACCAAGAAATCATAAAACAAAACCAAAAGAATGAAAAAATGGAAGAGAATGTGAAATATCTCATGGGAAAAACAACTGACCTGGAAAAGAGATCCAGGAGAGACAAAAAAAGAGCCTAGACATCATCTTTCATGAAATGATCAAGGAAAACTGCCCTGATATTCTAGAACCAGAGGGCAAAATAAGTATTGAAGGAATCCATCGATCACCACCTGAAAGAGATCCAAAAAGAGAAACTCCTAGGAACATTGTGGCCAAATTCCAGAATTCCCAGGTCAAGGAGAAAATATTGCAAGCAGCTAGAAAGAAACAATTCCAGTATTGTGGAAATACAATCAGGATAACACAAGATCTAGCAGCTTCTACATTAAGGGATCGAAGGGCGTGGAATAGGATATTCCAGAATTCAAAGGAACTAGGACTCAAACCAAGAATCACCTACCCAGCAAAACTGAATATAATACTTCAGGGGAAAATATGGTCTTTCAATGAAATAGAGGACTTTCAGGCATTCTTGATGAAAAGACCAGAGCTGAAAAGAAAATTTGACTTTCAAACACAAGAATGAGAAGAAGCATGAAAAAGCAAACAGCAAAGAGAAGTCATAAGGGACTTACCAAAGGTGAACTGTTTACATTCCTACGCGGCAAGACAATATTTGTAACTCTTAAAACTTTTCAGTATTTGGGTAGTTGGTGAGACCACACACACACATACACACATGCATGCACACACAGAGACAGAGAGCATAGAGTGAATTGAATAGGATGGGACCATATCTTAAAAGAAATTAAAGTAAACAGTGAGAGAGAAATGTAGTGGGAGGAGAGAGGGTGAAATGGAATGGGGTAAATTATCTCTCATTCAAGAGACAAGCAGGAGACTTTTTAGTGGAGGAAAAAAGAGAAGAGCTGAGAAAAAACATGAAGTTTACCCTCATCACATTCGACTAAAGAAAGGAATAAAATGCACACTCATTTTGGTATGAAAACATAACTTACAATACAGAAAAGTGGGGGAGAAGGAGATAAGCAGTGTGGGGGGATGATGGAAGGGAGGGCAATGGGAGGAGGGAGCAATTTGAAGTCAGCACTCAGGGAGGGACAGGATCAAAAGACAGAATAGAAACAATGGGGGGCAGGATAGGATGGAGGGAAATATAGTTATTCTTACACAATATGACTATTATGGCAGTCATTTACAAAACTACACAGATATGGCCTATATTGAATTGCCTGCCTTCCCAAAGGGAATGGGTGGGGAAGGAGGGATGGGGAGAATTTGGAACTCAAAGTTTTAGGAACAGCTGTTTAGTATTGTTGTTGCTACTAGGAAATAAGAAATATAGTTAATGGGGAATAGAAAGTCATCTGGCCCTACAGGACAAAAGAGAAGATGGGGACAAGAGAAGGGAGGGATGATAGAAGAGAGGGCAGATTGGTGATAGGGGAAATTAGAATGTTCGGTGTATTGGGGTGGGGGAAGGGGAAAAATGGGGAGAAAATTTGGAATCCAAAATTTTGTGAAAATGAATGTAAAAAGTTAAATAAATAAATTTATATTAAAAAAAATCTTGGGGTATTGAGGTAGAGGGAACTTTCATCTTTAGAGTTATGCTCCTGTGACTTGCCATGATCATATTACTAAGAAGTGTTAGCCCAGATACTCAGACTGGGGTCTTCTGACTTGCATTTCAGCACCTTTGCCGTTTTACCCAACTGTCTCTCAGGAGGGACAGTTGCTGATTGGTCATTCAGGAGCTAGTGACATTCGGATGATGGACAAAGAAGTGTTTCAGGAAACTTGGTAAACACCCTGGAAACATTCTTTGCAATGCTTGACATTCTGGAGGAGAAATGGAATGTTCCTATTGGGATGGCTTAAGAGCAGTCAAGATGACTTGGGTGCAGAGACCCAGGTGTTACATCCCTTTAATTCATAGAATAATGGGTGCTAGACACTGTCCATGAAGAATTTTTCCTTGTGACCCCTTCTCCAAGTGACTTGAATGAAACACTTCATTTAAATACTTATTTGTAATGTCTTTTGCCCTTCCCCTTCCACAGGTGAAAGTGATCTTGCTCATCTTAAATTCCTTATAGCACTTTTCCTACATTTCTTCTTGACCCCTTTCTTATTTTCCCTTGTCTATTAGTTATTTCTATAGGCGTCTTCACCCCCAATGGACTTTAATGTTCTCGAGAGCAGAGCTTGTGCCATATAAATGTTGACATCTCTAAAGCTGGACACAATTCTTACACATAATAGGAACTTAATAAATGTTTATTGAAGTATCATATACTTATTGAGTACCTGACTGTGCCTTCAAGGCAGACTTATATGATATTAAAAACAGAAAAAGTCAAAAGAAGAAAGACTTAAGGAGGGGAGAGAAGTTAAGAATTTACAAAAGGAAAGGCAATAAAAGGAAAAATTAAAGAGAGTAGGAAAGTCCAAAAGGAAAATCTGTTTGAACCTCTTCAGCTAGAGCATATGTGTTGTGCTGATAAAAATGGCTATATTCTGCCTAAGTCCTATAAAACGTTCATTCGTTTACTTTTTTTCCCCAATAAAGAAGGCAAACAGCTATTTTATTTGTCCTCCCACATTCGGCCCCAGCTCACTGCTGATTCCTCTAATAAGACACGTCATTGGGGAGTATAAAGATAAGCATCTTGGAACTGCTCCAGTATACAAGGGGTGGTAATCAAAGTACACCTAGGTCCGAAGAAACAGCACACAGAAGCTATTACACATGCCTATCACAAACCTGTTCTCTCTGCTCTTACTGACACCCATGATGACTGCACAGAGAACTCTAATTGTTCTTCTGGTAATTGAAAACTATCATGCTTCTAAGCACAAATGCTTTTTTTGGAACAGAGGGTACTGATGAAACTGACCATTTGAGATCTTTCGCAACATTACATAAAAATGCCACCTAATGAGTGAGCTTAGTTCCTTTAAGTCATGGGTTCTTTACCCAGAACATGTGCACTTTAAAACAATTTATTACTGTATTTGAATATAATTAGTTTTCTTTGTAATCCTGTATAATTTATTTTATGCATTTAAAAGTGTCATTCTGAGAAGGGGTCCATAGTTTTCACCAGAATGCCAGAGATCTATCACACACAAAAAGGTGAAGAATCCTTGCTAAACTATATAATCAAGCAGGACCTTAATCGTACTTTGAGGGCATTTGGGGCCTCAACCATCTGGACTCATCTAGGTTGTAGCTGGAAGTCCTTCCTCCCTGAATTAGACATGGGGGTGGATACCATCAATCAGAGGATATAATAGTGTCTACTGTGGACCAAGCATTTATAGGGCAGTAAAATATACTTCTGTAAAACGGGAATCATAAAATTAATTGCCTCATAGGGTTGTCAGGAAGAAAAGGCTTTGTAAATTTTACTGTGTTATGTAAATATGAGTTATTACTGGCATTATCATCTGAGGCAGCTCCCACATCTTCACATTACAAATGAGGGAGTTTAAATGAATTTCTCAGAATCAGACAGGCAGTAAGCATCAGAGGCAGGATTTAAACTCAGGTTCTCAGTCTCCAAAAATCAGCGCTCTTTCCACTATAGTTCTCGCAACAACTTTCTCCATCATGTCTACAAGAACCTAGACAAGATGAGTGAGGGTGAGGACCTATACATTGAACCATCCTGGATTTGGGTTGCTTTGGTTTGTTTTCCTTTTAGGTCAGTAGTAGAAACATGTGATCCAGGCAATTATCAAATTATACGATGATCATTGAGTGGTAGAAAATTAACGAAACATGAATTTTAACAAGTGGAACAATCTTAAAATCTTATTGTGGTGCAAGAGAACACTGGAGGGAAGATCAATCATATCACAAAGGAAGATTCAGGCAGCCAACCACGGGGAAGGAATAATATTCCTACTTTTCAACCTCCTTCCCCCTGTCTCTTTTTTGGATTAAGCCTGTGGTTTTACTGATATGGGAAACTCATCAATTTTTATAATATAGCAAAAGGAAATTGAAATGTAATAAGGTGTACTATAAGAAGCAACTCCATAATGGTAGGGTAAAATAATAACAATAATAGTAATTAATTATAAATAATATAATAGAAATAATACTATCCATCTATATAACTTCATGGCACTTGAAATGAATATTTATCTCATCAATTCAATAACTCTCTACACACATATATGTGTATATATACATATATATGTATATGTGTGTGTATATATATATATATATGTATATGTGTGTGTATATATATATATATATATATACACACACACACACACATACGTATATTCCAACCATCTACATCTGCCCATCTCCTGGGACCCATATCTATGGCTTCAAAAAAATTCACCCCGGAGAATCTATCCACCATGCTAGAGGCCTTCCTTGATTTCTTTCAACATTTTAAGGGTATCAGCGGAACACTCATCCTTTGCCCTCATCATGTGACCAACCCCTCTTTTCTCTTTGTTATACAGTTCATTGATCACATCCTTTATTCCTGTTCTTTAAGATTCACTATTGTTTTTATGTTGCAGCATGTGTGCCTTTCCATTGAACTCATTCTTAGTTCTTCAGATGAAGTGGCATTTTATGTGAGGATATCATCTAGTAACACAGATCAGCTGTTTGTATTAAAAAGATGGGACTTTGCGTCATGGGAAGCTTGGAGTTGCAATTTCCTGAAAGCAATTTGATCCCTTCTCTTTTTTTCAACTTTGGGCCCAACTCATTGCCCATTGGTATATTGCTTATCCCAGACGTGAATGTAACAACCTCTGGCAAGGATTGGAATGGCTACAGAATGCCCTGGAATTTATAGTTCTTCTCTGTTTTGGAAGAGAGGAAATGAATTTGAGACCAACCCTTTGTCAGGAAGGTAGTCATATACTGGGCATGTAGGGGTTTAGGAGACTCCCAAGAAGAAGAGGAAGGAAAAAGGTGACCTTGGTTGGACTGCAACAGTGGTGTGTGCAACATGGGAGATTTTCTTCTTTAAGACTATGATAGATTACTTTTAATTGGATAAGCTAGGAGGTATGTGACTCTGTGTGTGTGTGTGTGTGTGTGTGTGTGTGTGTGTGTTTATAGGCTCTTTGCTCCAATAATAGATGTCCTTGGAGAAACAGGCTAGCCTAGAGGAATGGGCAATTCATTGCCTGTTTTACTTCTGTTTAATCATGCATGTAAAAATTATTTTGTTTTGATTTTTGTCATTAAAGACTACATTAGTCAGATTTAACATTATTTCCCATAAACAGTTGTAGCCTACCACATTGTTGCCTGATATCCTTTTGTTGATGACCAAAGGGTACATCAGACCCTTATAGGAGAGGTGGACCTTTCCTAACGCAGGGCAGGGAGCTCAGTCCCTGGTCCATCGGTAGAGAGCTGTGCTCTCTTTCTTGCAGCACAAGCACAATCCATTTCATAATCAGACTTCCAAACGTAGGATTACTATGAATGTGGTCCATATTGTATAAATCTGCCACATAGATATGAGTTGATATGACATACATATTTTGAACAAACTGACTAGAATGTCTATTCATATGTATCTTCAAATCTGAGCAATTGAGATTCTTTATCCATGTGTTCTTTGCTGTGCCAACGGACAGACCAGATTTCTTTGAGTTTGCTTCAGTTTGCTTTCAGATTGCTTTGTTCCCTGCAAAGAGGTCCATTTGGAAGACAATACCATCTAGAAGGATTCCTTCCTTGACCTGGACTTTACACTGAACCTCCTCTACGACAGTGAGAGCATACACCTCTCTGTTTTATACCTCTCCGAATATTTATTACCAGAATGTCATCGAGCAGGGTTTTTTCTCTTCTTATATCCTAATAGCAATCCTGAAAATGTTGCTATATGGATGGGAAACACTATCTTAGAGAACATCCTGAAAGGTTGCGACATTTTTTTCAATTAAATAGAATAATTTTCAGAATCGACAAATAATAAACACAATGTAATCTTATATTCCCCAAATCAGTAAATTGTGAGAGAGTAAAGATGTGGCTTATTGTTGAATATCGGGTGTGAAAACTACTAATACCCTCATCAAGGATGCTCCTCAAATTGTGTATAGAAGAGTGAATATTCACATAGATTAGAAGTTACTAATTTTCTCTCAGTCATCTTTTGGGGTATTAATGGTTCCATTTTTTCCCATGCCTTTGATATCTTCCCCTTCCCTTCAGACACCTTATATCAGCTCTGTAGGGTCTTTATCTCATCCAGAACAGATCTCTCTGTATACACCTAATCCAAACCAGCTACCTGTCCCCTCTTTGTTTTATTTAGTGGCATCTCTTTGTCCTCTGTAAGTACTTCAACTACACCAGGGATATTAGAGTCAAGTGTGGTGAGTCCACTCTTT
Source organism: Bettongia penicillata ogilbyi (assembly GCA_023548195.1). Taxonomy (NCBI): domain Eukaryota; kingdom Metazoa; phylum Chordata; class Mammalia; order Diprotodontia; family Potoroidae; genus Bettongia; species Bettongia penicillata. The sequence continues at coordinate 17,503,292 of JAJHZJ010000200.1, forward strand.
TTGATTGAAAAAAAACTTGTTTTTTTCCTTTTGTTTGCAGCCTTTCCATTTTCATTCTTGAATGCTCCAGCATGTCTTTGCTTAGCTGAATATCTTGCCAAGTTTTCTTTAAGCTGGTTTTACCCTTCACTGCTTCTGTCTGCTTTATGAAAAGATTATCCATCATCATTCTTTATAAAATTTTATAGACAAGTTCATATTCTAACCCAGAGCTTCTTAAGTTTTTTCCACTTACAGTTCCTTCAGCGCTTTTTAAACCCCATATGGGGTAGTGACTAGTTTTGTCTTCGACAACTACCTCTCTTCATTTGACACATAGGTCAAATGTTCATTGGTTGAGTTGTTCTTCTGGTCTCTTTGTTGTAAAAATCATTTCCTATTGGTTTAACATCTGGATGAAATTATTGTAATTGGTGTTGATATAATTTCTGTTGTCTATTTCCAGTTTTTTATTTTCAATAGCTTCTTGAAAAAATTTAGAGTGAAGTTTTCATTGTATGCCATCTATTTTCCCATTGACATCTTTTTTGTTTATTGGAAATTCTAATCCGGTGTAACTCTCACACCAGTAATGTCTTTCTTGCATGTTAAAATGTAGTTAGTTTCTTTGTGATATTATTTGGTGCTCACCATGTCCTTCATCTACCAAATAATAGCGAAGAAAGACATGATAGCGATCTCTATAAACTAAAGGATTTTAGCCTTTCTCATTTCTTCTTTTTGTAAACCAAAGTTTTTGCAAACCAAACAAACCTTTGCATTGAAGTAACAACATATCAGAATACACTTTGATTTAATTCAAGGAAAGGGAAAATGTCTTATCAAGTTGTTCATAGAATCTCCCTACCACTTCATTCTCAACAACTCCTTTTAATGACTAAACTTCAATTATTTTCAATTTTTATAGCACAGTTTTGCAAATACTTATCATTAATGATGAAATATATGATGGCCAAAATGTTCCATGAAGTAATGTTTTATATAGATTTTGGGAGAATGATAAAACTCCATCAGCTCTTTTTCATGCCTCTTCAAAGAATACCTGTGTGCTATCTTTCCATTTAGCTGAAATGTCCTTTTTTCTAGTATCATGATAGCAAGAATGTCAAGATACTACCACTGATCTACCTGGTCATCAGACAGATGTCTAACATTTATGGTCCCTGACAGCCAAAAGTTGTTGACGGCCTAAAAAATGGAATATTTGGCACCTTCTGACCCTTTTTTGGGAACTCTGTTACTACCACTGCAGAGGCAATAGAAGCCATAAAGGAAGGAGGCCATTTTGTGTTTTTTTTTGTTTAGTGGGTTTCCATGGCCAAAAAAAAAAGCAACCCAAAAAATTTACCACCAGGTAGCCAGCATAGTAGTGGTGTGCCTTTCTGTGATGAGCCAGGCTAGTGTTGTAATTCCTTGGATCATCCTTGAAGTTTTTTTCTGCATGAGAGAATCTGCCAGAGCTGGCACCCTGTGGCATAGCCTTCTACAATCTGGGATAACCTCCATATTATGATGAAATATTGAATTCAGATTTTATGGAGATACTCTCATGTCAGTTCTAAATATTTTTGTATGGTAGCATGGAGACATTATAAAGAACAAACTTTGGGGTTGGAGGACCTGGTTGCCATGCTACCTGTGTCTTACTCCCTGGGCATTCACCTATCAGAGGTAAATATTTTAAAGTCAATTTGGGCTAGACTTCTGAAGTCCCTTCCAATTTTGAGATTCTATGAATTTATATACAAACCAACTGGTTGACTAAATATGTTACAGTTACTATAATTGGATGTAAATAAATTATTTACAATTTATTGTTGCCAATGTGTAGTTTCCTTAAAAAAGTTACTTAAAAATGAATAAGCAAAAATTAAACCCAATTGTAAACTGCAAAATGCTGAATTATCACTGTTATAGAAGGGAAAGTGAGAGCAAAGAAAATAGCATGGGAAAAAGAAACAGAAAAATACAGAAGAAATCACTAAACCAGAGGCAATTCTACTTAATCACACTTTTTCATTACCAAAAGGTTAAAAAAATAATTTTCACTTGAGCAATTCAGCCTTTCCAATCAGAATTTTGTTCCTTGTACCAGTACACTCTGCTACAGCAAAATATGAGAAAGTAGCTACTCTTATGACCAAAGGAACATCATGAAACTCATCAAGAATTTACAGAAATATTTTTTCAACCTTCGCTTTCAGGTTTGTTTGTTTTTGATACCTGCATTGCTTTCTTTTCAATAGAAATATTTATGACACAATTTAACTAGCTCATTTAAAGGTGAGACCTTGCCATATGAGAAATATATTTTAAAATCAGTAGATCAGTAAGGAAGAAATATCACAATGAACCCTACCTCCTCTCTTCGGGATAACTGAATACTAAGTACTTTGCAATGTGTTCACTACCATAGCTGCCCTGAAGGCTGCTCCCTCTTTAGCCCCATTCAGAGGTCAGTGTCAATGTCAAAGGGAATGAGTACTCAATCTTGCTCCTAAGCAAGGATGAGGACCTTTCCTTTTGTCCTGTCCAGCAGCCACTGCTTCCTCTTGGCTTCCTTATTCTTATAACTCCTCTGCATCAAGGTGTTCTTAAGAGTTTAAATGAACAGTTTTGTATTCTCCTTTGCTGACATCTGCTGGAATAATGGACAGGAAAGAAGAAAGTTGACTCAAAAAATGGGATCTATATTGAGTGCCTCTGTCTCCTCTTAAACCTGACAAGTGAAGGAATGGTAACAGATGATTTCTAATATTCTTTTCAGTCCTAACAGTCCATGATTCCATGATAAGTTGGCAAAGCACTGACCATCAGGTAATAATTGCTATTCTTTTTGAAAAGGATAGATTCTAAGGAAGTTGGTGGTGAGTTGCTCAGGGTCATACAGCTAGTAAGAGTCAAATGTCTAAGGTCACATTTGAACTCGGGTCCTCTTGACTACAGGGTCCATGGTCTATCTACTGTGTCACCTAATTGCCCTTCCTCATTTATTTTTAAAACAAGTTTTATTGATTTCTTTTGTTTTATATACCACTGTCATTTATTTAACAATATGTCATCTGCCTATTAAAATATTCTGTTTTGCAACTATATATTTGTGTAAGGATGGATTTCTTTCATATACTTCAGTTAAAACAACATATCACAATAGATTGGCTGTAGAAATAGATAGGAGAATTCAACTGTCTTTAATGTTTTCCTTAAGCCAGACATTAAAGAGATTTGAAAAAATAAGTGAAGTGATTCTTTTCATAAATTTTTTTGTCTTGGAAAATAGTTATTTTCCATATAATATGTTCTTTATGTTATCATGTAATGGGTTTCTTTGTTATCCTAAAATTAATTATAATTTCAAAGGACATATCAGTTTTAATTGCTAAAATATTAAATATCAATAAATATAACCCACATAAACAGAAGCTCTGTGGAGTTCTCAATAATTTTTATGTGAAAAGGAATTGTCAATTGTTTTTAAGAGTGTAAAGGGGTCCTGTGACTTTGAGAAATGCCAACTAAAGGACAAATTAGCTTGGAAAAAGTTACTCAATGCAGGGCATTGTGAGATATTATCTCACCCCTGGCTGAAATATTAAAGAGAGCCATTTCTGGTGGCACAAAAGGAAAAATTCCAGAGGGAATGTCTTGGGGTAGTGGCCCAAGGACTAAGCCCAAGGGGAGAGAAAGTTTAGGGGTCTTTGACCTGGCACATAATAGGTACTTAAACATTTATTGATGGATTCACTCAGACTAGGGGCAGTGTTTCTTTTGAGGAGTTAGGTAAATCAGGAAGGATTTTCTTAAGCTATGGTAAGGTCATGGGGAGATATCCTGGAAATGAGCAAGTTGAGGGTGGGTATAGCAAGTCTAGGAGGAATTATAGGAGCCCACATCCATAATTAAAAGCCATAAAAACCAGATTCTGGGTGGACTGACACACACATCCGCACCAACCAAAATAACTTCAAGGGAACCAGAACTGAGTTAATATAAAGAGCAAAACCAGGTCACATGCTAGGCAAGAGAGAGTTTAAGAAGAGTGAATCTTTTGGTCTACAACTTGTGTTAGAACCAGCATCAAACGCTAAAAATCTATCCAACTTATGAAACTATTATCTTGTTCTACTACTGGAACAATAAAACTTTCCAGGATATCTCTATAAAAATAGGAAAATAGTAAAAATGATGTTTTTTCTAGAATGAATGAAGTATTTATGAAGCACTTGCTATGTGCAGATCACTGTGCTAACCCATGGGGATACAAATAGAAAAGCAAGACAGTCCCTGCTTTCAAGGGACTCCCATTCTAATGGGGGAGAACAAATATGGAAGGTTTCATCTGCAAGTCAGATGGAACACTCCCATGGTTCTTAGAGTACAGCAGCAAAGCAGAGAGAATCTTCTTTAATGTCATTTCCAATGAGAAAAGTACATCAGTGTCTGAGTTTAAATGCTAGGTGGTAAGATCTTTCTTTACGGGTCTTTGGTAGGTTTGGCTGCATCACCTGCAGGAGCAGCCGACAGGCTGCATCATCACCTTCCCAGGATGAAGGCTAAGGAGCACGGGGCTAGAATCACTGCTGTTCCCAAGGCTCTTGGGTTCATGGTCCTGGGCTTTGCAGATGGTGGTCAGGTTGATGATAATTGTTCAACTTGGCTGGCACATGCTGCATCCTGTCTCTCCCTCAGAGTGCCCCATAACTTCAGCTAGTTTGGTCTACTTGCCCTGTAAATGGCAGTTGGTTCACAGCTGGCCCCTTTTCCATAGGAATTGATTCCCTGGATAATGTCTGTGAGGGCAGGGCTGAAAGCAGATAGTCTGGGGAGTACAGCCATTCCCAGGGCCTCTCTGCTCATTTGTCTGTCGGTGGTAGTTGATCCATAGCTGTTGCTAATGGTGATAAAGACAGTGGACCCCTTCTCCACAATGATTGTGCCTCAATAATGGCTGTGGGAAACGGGAAGCAGATCTAGTGGTTTGGGGGACATTGCTATTCCCAAGGTTCTTGGGCTCAGCTTCCTGACCTGTCTACATCATGGAATGAGAGGAAAGAGTGGTCAAGGTAATAGTGGCAGTTGAACTTGCCTGATACTGGCTTCTTATCTCACCCTCAAAGTGCCCCACTGCTTCACTTAACTCAATTTGCCTTCTCTGTGAGGGGCAATTGTTGCTTTGTAAGTAAAGTCCATTTTAATATGCCTAAGAGGGGAGTGTGCTATATCAGCGAGAAAGGAATTGGAGAAAGTGAGATAAAGAAGCTCTTTGACTTTTCACTACTTTCTCTTGGTAGAAGAGAAGCCAAGAAAATTAGGCAAAGTAGTGGTGGTGATGGTGAGAACCTTCTAGAAGCTGACAACCTCTCCAAGTTGTAGGGGGACCTGAGTGAAAATGGAAAAGAAAGAGTATAATGAAGAGGTGTGCCTTAGAAAAGAAGAACAGGGGAGGAGCCAAGATGGCGGAGTAGAAAGACTCATGTATGCTAGCTCCGGATCCACAGCCCATAAATTTCCTGTAAAAAGAACTTCCCACAAATTCTGGAGCACTGCAAGCCGTGCAGAAACACAATGGAAGAGATTTCTGTTCCAGAGATCCCTGGAAAGCTGTCCCCAGGGGTCTGTCGCACACCAGACAATGGAGGCCACCCCTGCACTGCCCTGGCCGCGCAGTCCCAGAGGAGCAGATCCGAGCAGGCTTCAGGGACGGAATCTCCGGTGGCCGCGAAGTTCCCTCCACCCACAGGTGCTACAGGTCAGTGAGAGAGACGTCTGTGCTGGCCGAGAGGGGAGCAGGGTGTCTCTGTGACTTGGGCCCGCTTGGGAGGCAGCAGCAGAGGGAGCTGCAGAGGCAGCAGTGGCCAGGTGCTCCTGGAGCAGACAGGAGCTCCACTCCATTACTGAAGGTCTCCCCATAAAGCCCCTGAGGGAACTGAGACTGGGGGAAGCCCTGCCCCCACCTGAGCACCAGAACTTAAGCTCACATTGAATAGCAGCCACGCCCACCACTGAAAGCCCTGAGTCTGGGGAGCAGCACTTTGAATCTCAGACCCCAAACACTAACTGGGAAGATCTAGACAAGGGTGGAGAGGAGTCTCAGAAGTCAAGTAACTAGCTGGGAAAATGCCCAGAAAAGGGGGGAAAAAATAAGACCATGGAAGGTTACTTTCTTGGTGAACACATGTTTCCTCCTTTCCTTTCTGATGAGGAAGAACAATGCTTACCATCAGGGAAAGACACAGAAGCCAAGGCTTCTGTATCCCAAACATACGAAATAGATATCCAATGGGCTCAGGCCATGGAAGAGCTCAGAAAGGATTTTGAAAATCAAGTTAGACAGGTGGAGGAAAAACTGGGAAGAGAAATGAGAGAAATGCAAGAAAAGCATGAAAAACGGGTCAATACCTTGCTAAAGGAGACCCCAAAAAAATGCTGAAGAAAATAACACCTTGAAAAATAGGCTCACTCAATTGGCAAAAGAGGTTCCAAAAGCCAATGAGGAGAAGAATGCTTTCAAAAGAAGAATTAGCCAAATGGAAAAAGAGGTTCAAAAGCTCACTGAAGAAAATAGTTCTCTCAAAATTAGAATGGAACAGATGGAGGCTAATGACTTTCTGAGAAACCAAGAAATCACAAAACAAAACCAAAAAGATGAAAAAATGGAAGAGAATGTGAAATATCTCATGGGAAAAACAACTGACCTGGAAAAGAGATCCAGGAGAGACAATTTAAAAATTATGGGACTATCTGAAAGCCATGATCAAAAAAAGAGCATAGACATCATCTTTCATGAAATTATCAAGGAAAACTGCCCTGAGATTCTGGAACCAGAGGGCAAAATAAGTATTCAAGGAATCTATCAATCACCATCTGAAAGAGATCTAAAAAGAGAAACTCCTAGGAACATTGTGGCCAAATTCCAGAACTCCCAGGTCAAGGAGAAAATCTTGCAAGCAGCTAGAAAGAAACAATTCCAGTATTGTGGAAATACAATCAGAATAACACAAGATCTAGCAGCTTCTACATTAAGGGATCGAAGGGAGTGGAGTAGGATATTCCAGAAGTCAAAGGAACTAGGACTCAAACCAAGAATCACCTACCCAGCAAAACTGAGTATAATACTTCAGGGGAAAAGATGGTCTTTCAATGAAACAGAGGACTTTCAAACATTCTTGATGAAAAGACCAGAGCTGAAAAGAAAATTTGACTTTCAAACACAAGAATGAGAAGAAGCATGAAAAAGCAAACTGCAAAGAGAAATCATAAGGGACTTACCAAAGGTGAACTATTTACATTCCTACACAGCAAGACAATATTTGTAACTCTTAAAACTTTTCAGTATTTGGGTAGTTGGTGGGACTACACACACATATACACACACACATGCACACATGCACGCACACACAGAGACAGAGAGCACAGAGTGAATTGAATAGGATGGGACCATATCTTAAAAGAAATTAAGGTAAACAGTGAGAGAGAAATGTAGTGGGAGGAGAGAGGGTGAAATGGAATGGGGTAAATTATCTCTCATTCAAGAGGCAAGCAGGAGACTTTTTAGTGGAGGGAAAAAGAGGAGAGCTGAGAAAAAAACATGAAGTTTACCCTCATCACATTCGACTAAAGAAAGGAATAAAATGCACACTCATTTTGGTATGAAAACCTATCTTACAACACAGGAAAGTGGGGGAGAAGGAGATAAGCAGGGTGGAGGGGATGATGGAAGGGAGGGCAATGGGAGGAGGGAGAAATTTGAAGTCAGCACTCTTGGTGAGGGACAGGATCAAAAGACAGAATAGAAACAATGGGGGGCAGGATAGGATGGAGGGAAATATAGTTAGTCTTACACAACACGACTATTATGGAAGTCATTTGCAAAACTACACAGATACGGCCTATATTGAATTGCCTGCCTTCCCAAAGGGAATGGGTGGGGAGGGAGGGATGGGGAGAATTTGTAACTCAAAGTTTTAGGAACAACTGTTTAGCATTGTTCTTGCTTCTAGGAAATAAGAAATACAGTTAATGGGGAATAGAAAGTCATCTAGCCCTACAGGACAAAAGAGAAGATGGGGTCAAGAGAAGGGAGGGAGGATAGAAGAGAGGGCAAATTGGTGATAGGGAAAATTAGAATGCTCGGTGTATTGGGGTGGGGAAGGGGATAAATGTGGAGAAAATTTGGAACCCAAAATTTTGTGAAAATGAATGTAAAAAGTTAAATAAATAAATTTATATTTAAAATAAAAAGAAAAAAGAAAAGAAGAGCAAAGAGGAGTTGATAATGAACCCCCTCTTCTTCCCCACTCTGAGTGTCGGTCATCTGGTACCATGGACGGATCAGAGGTTACAAAAACGGGAGGTTGGCAGACTAGTTAGAAGACTTCTAAAGAAACCTGCATGAGAGGGAATGAGGGCCTGATTGAGGGTGCTGACAGGAAAAGGAGTGAAAGGGAGGGGGCAGATCTAGAAACATAAAGGAAGCATAATCCACCAGATCTGTTTGGGGAAGCAGCAGAAGGGCATAGGGGAAGCCTCTGGAATAATTTCCACAGGGTTGAGCTGGGTGAGTGAAAGAATAGTAGTTCCATTAACTACTTCCATTAGTAGTTAGGAGAAAGTACTGTTTTGAGAGTAATGAGAGAGAGAGAGAGAGAGAGAGAGAGAGACAGAGACAGAGAGAGAGACAGAGACAGAGACAGAGAGACAGAGACAGAGACAGAGAGACAGAGAGAGAGAGAGAATCTAAGACGACTAAAATTAAGAAAAAATCTAGCAGCAAAACCCAGGAAATCAGAATACACACACACACACATACACACATAAACATATACATATGTTTATATATAGACACACATATATGTGTGTATATGTGTGTATATATATATATATACACACACACATACATAAGCAGTGATGCACTATAGAGATTAGGGGTAAGTTCAGAACTAGGAGTCAGAAAGATCTGAGCTCAAATCCTACCTCAGATGATTATTAGCTATGGGACCATGGGCAGGTTACTCAACCTCTCTCAGTCTCAGTTTCCTCATTTGTAAAATGAAAATAATAAATTGTGAAGACCAAATGAGATAACATGTAAAATATATTGCCTGCCTAAAAGTGCTCTATAAATGTCAGCTGTGAAATCAAATGATGTAGTGAGAAGTCCTGGGACGTGGACTTGGAAGACCAGGGTCTCAGTTTTCATCGCACTGTTTGCTAGTTGTATCCCCTCATTTAAATCATCTCTCTGGGCCTCGCCTTTCTCATGTGTGAAAGGAGGGGCTGGGACTAGGTAATCTCTAACCGTTCAGTGCAGTCATGTCTTGATTTCAGTATTTGGACTTCATGTAATAATAACGCAATAACCACCAGATGTCACTATGACATAAAGAAGCCCTGTTTCTGTTGCTGCATTTTAGAAAAGGGATGATGAGGCAAATCAGCTCCACAAACGTGGGCACAGCTAAGATTCACGGGGAGAATTTCTATGGGGATTGTTACTCAGTCCCCAAATTAGGATGCTAGTCAGTTACTGTTTGAAGGTTAGCTTCCGGAGCTTAAGGAAGAAGTCAAATTGCTTTCCTTGGAAGGGATTAATTCATTTCCTTTGGTATTAGGGGCTTTACAAATGATGCCATGACTAAGAGGATGATTCTGGAAAAAAGAAGTGTGTTTTTCTGAGGTGAGATGGGATAGGAATTTTCATTAAAAAAAATTGGTCTGGTTCTCTTTGTTGCTGCAGGTGGTGATGTTTTCTTTCCCTCTTTTATCCACAAACATGCTCAGGTCTTTCCTATTCTCCTAAGAAACCTACAAACCAATCCTTCCTCCAACTTTTGCCCGACTTTTCTCATCACCTTCATGGCCAAACCTCTAGAAAGTTTATTTGCTTTGAAAATATGCACACACACATATCTATCTGTCTGTCTATGTCTGCCTATATATATATATATATGTATATATATGTGTATGTATGTATGTATCTACATCAATATCTATCTATATCTACATCTGTCTATATCTATGCCTATATATATATACATATACATATATACCTGTCTATATCCATAGTTAGATATATCTATATTTATAGATATTTACCTGTAGATAGATATACATGCATATATGTATATGTGTGTGTATACTGTGGATTATAGGGATAGAAACCTTCAAAACAAGAGGCTTTCTAGTTTAGAAATGGACTTTTAGTTCACCCTAGGACTAAACTAGAAAAGTTTAGCAAGTTTCTATCACTATATTCACTTGTCTGTACTTCCTCACCATCCCCTCAAGCCCTGCAATCTGACTTCTGTCTTTGAACCTATCAGAAGTACTTTGCTGGCCCCTAAGGTAGCAGCTTTGGCTTCCCCAGCTAGGTGGGGAAGCACAGCTGCTAACCCCATGCCAGCTTGCCAGGGGTCTAGAATAAAGTCCAGCATCCTAGGCTGTAGAACTCAGTATGATCTGCCTGTCCATTGATCTCCCTGCCATGAGTCTCTCTCCAGTCCAATCCATCCTTCATTCAGCCACTAAAGTGACTTTCCTAAAGGACAGATCCAATTATATCACCCACTCATCCTCCACTCAATAAACTCCAATGGTTCTCTATTACCATCAGGATCAAATATATAAATTCCTTTATTTGGTATTCAAAGTCCTTTATAACCTAACCCCCTCTTACTTTTCCTGTCTTTCTATACCTTACATTCCCTTCTCTGTCCATATATTCTTCAATCCAGTAACAATCCTCCCTCTTTCTCCTTCCTTAAATAAGACACTATCTCTGAACTCCGGGCCCTTTGTCTGTCCCCAATGCCTAAAACGCTCTTCCCCCTCATCTCTACCCCTGGCCCCACTAGATTCTTTCAACCCCCAGTTAAAATCTCATTTATAGATGAGCAAACACTCAGGGAGGTTAAATAAACTACCCATGGTCACACAAGCTAGTAAGCATCCAAGGTAAATTTGAACCCAGATCTTCCTGACTATAAACCTAGTATTTTAACCATTATATCACCCTACCATCAATCCTGTTCTGAGTATTTTCTGGTTGTTTACCTGATACTCTGAGTTTGGACCTGAATTTGCTTTATATGTCTTCTCAGATAAAATTGATGGAAAAGCCTCTCTTCCATTCCTAAGGACTTTTAAGTTGATTTCTGGCACTTATGCCTTCACCTGTCTGATACTCTCAGCAAAATTCAATCCCATGTCTCATACAATATACACTAAGGCCAGTCAGATTCCTCTGCCAGCAGGTACATCCCCTAACTTTATCTGTGGGCCAGGCTAAGCATGGCAGATCAATTGCTCTCTCCCAAATCCTTAATGATGTCTGTATTGTCAAATCCAACCAATCAACATACACAAGCCCTACTATGTGCCAAGCACTGCGCTAGACATTGGAATGAACAAATCCAATAGCCCTTGTCAGTCTTTATTCTTTTTGACTTCTCCAAATTATCTAACATTATAGACTGCTCCTCCTTTCTGGATACTCTTTTATCCCCTAAATTTAGCGACACTGCATTCTTCTGGTTCTCCCCTTATTTTTTTAGTTACTCTGACCTCTCTGTTCCTCCACACTACCCTGTGGTGGGTATCCTCAAAAGCTTGATCCTCAGCTGTTCCTTATTTACAAATGAACCTTTCAAAATTCTCTTCTAGTTCCATGAATTCCACTTGGAAAATCCTGGAGGTAGGAAAGGACAGGAAGATATTGGAAAACAATGAATGGTTTGACTGGAACATAGAGGCCCTGAAGGGAAGCAGAATGGGGTTAAGGCTTGTGTAATGGCAATCAAATTAGGATCCTTTTGCTGTTTTTGTTTTACTAAAAGTGCCTCTGATTGACTAATGTTATTGGGGAGGATCTTTCCCACCCACTGATGGGTCTGCCTATTGTGGGAAGCTTAACTAGATGAGTTGTTTTGTAGGAGGGTCCCAGGTACATTTTGCTTTTTCTATTGAGGCACTAGGTCAGAGGGTTATGCCTTCTGACTCTAAAAAGTATATAAATACTCTGAAAGTGAGGTTTTACTTTGACTTACTGACTGGAAGTGTTGGTTTGGCCAGTGAGACTCTGGGAAGCCAATAAGGAGACCCCTGGCTAAAAACTGGAAGTTGATGCTTCCCTCTCTGGTAATTGTGTACATATGTAATGGTCAGACATTTTGGAAGCATGTCTGTTGACTTTTGATTTCTCCATATTTTCTCTGAAATTTTGATTTTGATTTTCTCTGATTCCTGTGCTTGATTAAAGTGATTGTTGTTTGAAAGTTGCTTTCCTTTTGTGAATGCAGATCTAAGAATCTGTGATAGTAGCCTGCCCTCCCCGCTCCGCTCTGTATGTTGGAGTGCTTACTGATACAGCTTGAAAGGTCAATTGGAGGCAGATTATGGAGGCCAAGTCTATGTAAATGACTCCCAAATCTCTCCCTGCATCCTTAACCTCTATCCTGAAAACTAGTCCTCTTTTTCCAATAGCTTCATAGATATCTTACTTGGATGTCTCATTAACACTTCAAACTTAATGGGAGCAATTGAACTCATGGTGCTAGCAAACCCATGTAGCCTTGGGTAAGTCACTTAACTTTCATGATCAGTTTCCTCAACTGGAAAATGAAGAATTTGTACTACATGATCTCTGGGGTCTGCTTTAGCTTTAGAGATCTTATGATTTTCCCCTTATAACTTAGACAGGCAGGTAGCTCAGTAGGTAAAAGTGCTTGACCCCGAGTCAGGAAGATCTAAATTCAAATCCTGCCTCAGACACTTAACTAGTTTTGTGATACTGAGCCAGTACTTACCCACTACCTACCTCAGTTTCCTCATTTGTACAATGGGGATGTAAATAACAGTACCTGGCTACCAGGATTACTGTGAAGACAAAATGAAAATAATTGTAAAGTACTTTTCAAACCTTAAAATATTGTATAAATACTTGTTATTAATCATTATCGCCCACCCTCCCTGTAAACTTTCCTGTTTTTGATGACAGTACAATTCTCCCTTCTCTCACTTAAGTCCAAAATCTCCAAGTGATTTTTTTTTTTACTCTTTCCCTTTCTTGAGTCTTGCTGCCACATGTAATCAGTAGTCAAGTTAAGCCAATTTTATCTTCCCAAGTGTCTCACATCAAACTCCTTATTTTCAATCCCACTGCAATGAACCAGTTCAACCTCTAGTTACTTTTTCAACTGAAGTAATTTAATAACCTGTTCTAGTCTTTCCTTTCCCAGATCCACCCACCATACCACTGCCACATGACTCTTCCTGACATATAGATTTGACCACACCACTTTCCTACACAAAAATCTATTCTGGGTACTCAGTACTTACGTAATAAAATGCTAACCTTTTAGTTGAAGATTAAAGGGCTGCCACAACAGATTCCAATTGACCTTTAAAACTGTACACATAGCACACACCACTCCCATTTCTGGTTTTTATGCTCTGACCAAAACAGACTACTCACTGGGGTGCCTTGCATGTATAGTATGATAAATACAGTATTTGCAAAGTAAACAAAATTTGCCTATTATATGAATTCTACACTAAGACAGTTTTGAATCACAAAGAACTCAACCAAAAATTCAGTCTTATTGAAGGGAAATTGTAGCATTACCAACTAAAATATTCAACGTACTATGATTCCTCATGGCAAGAATATTGTGCCAAGAAAATAAAAGTTTGAGAACTACTGATGAAATGCTTCCATCCACTGAACACTGTTGCCAATAACAGGTCAGATATTACCTGAAACGGGGCTAAATCACAGGACGAAGCTTATTGAGAAACTTTTTATGAAGACTTGACAGATGTCAAAGTTGAGGCAACTCAAACATCGATAACTGTCATTTAAAACCAGGAAGGTGAGCATTTATTGCTAAAATTGGGCAAGTATAGGAAGTATTCATAAAGATGAAAATGAATGTCCAAGAGCTAATAGAAGGTCATGGAAGTGCCAAATGGGTAACAGTTTGTAATAGCAGTCAACTTTGTAGGGAAATTGGGTCATTAATCTTTTAAAAAGGAAGGTGCAGATTTGGTCGTGTTATATTCTTTTTTTTAACAACAATTTTGCCCTTTTATGTACTTGAGATAAAGGTGATTTTGATGATTTGTCAGGACGTTACTGCACAGAAGTGAAATGCATCCATCTCCTCCATCTACACAACTACCTGTTGAAATTCCCTTCCTTCAAGGTCTAGATCAGAGACTACTTCCTCTACAACAACCTCCCTGACATACCTCCTCCAGCTTGTAGAGGACACTAGAAGTATACAGCATGGTCTTTAACTTCAAGGAATTTATAATCTAGTTGTGAAGACAAGATTTATGCATATAAATGAAAAACTAAAAACAATACCAAAAATGTGATTAATTATCAAATGACTGCTTCATTACTAAATTACTTACTAAATGACAGGGTTCTTCACCATTTTTGTGCCAGTCACTGCTTTGGCAATTTTGTGAAGCCTATGGACTCCTTAGAATAACGTTTGAAAGTCCATAACTTTATATAGGATTACAAAGTAAATCTATTATATTGAAATAGTTATGGAAAACAAATTTTATTACCATAAAAAGTTATTATAAGCAAAAACAAAAGAGGCTCATAAACCCCAGATTAAAAACTCGATATGAACAGTAATGCTATGAAGAAGAGTATTATGGACTGGTATGAAGAGGGAAGTCTTCCTGAAGGAGAAGGGACTTGAGGAACCATTGAAAGATGGGTTTGATTTGGAGAAAAAGATAGGAATAGGATTCTAAATGAGAAAAACAAATTGTGGGCAAAGTTACAGAAGTGGGAAAGAGCAAGGCATATTTGGAAGACAATGAATGGCATAGCTTGAATGGAGCATAGGATTCATACTGAGGAGCAGTGGAAGCCACTGACTGTTGTAGAGAACAGCAGAATCATGTCAGTTAAGATTAATCTGATTATATGCAGTATAGGGCTCAGCTTCTGACTTTAGCACTGTAATAGAGCTGCTTTCCAATTGTTTAGGATAATAAATGGGCTATATACTTAAGTTAGTCGTTAAAAACTGAGTAAACGAAAGGTTATTTTAATACTTGTCAAGTTGGTTTATATGAATGTCGAGTTCCGGAAATATGCAAAATGAAAATATGTAAATTCCATATTCATTTTCATCCTATCCTACTCTAAACTCAGAGTATTAATTGGGTAGTTTCTTCAAGTTAGAATTTTATAATGAAGAGGGAGGGGGGTAAGATTTGGGTTCCTTCTCTTCCTCCACATGTCCTTTGTTTCTACCACTGCCAAGATTGCCATTGGCCTCCTTCACTCAGTTCTAGGGTGGTTCTATCAGTTCTACTAAAGTGGAAACAAACAATAACCAATAACAGTCTGCAAAATTAACAACATGACAAAGGCAGCAGCTTTTCAGAACAATGGAAGTTGACATTTATAGAACACGTTCAGGTTTTCACAGCACCTTGTAGTCAGAGCCTCCTGTGTTCCTTACAAGTATAACCTTGTGAGGTAGGTGCTATCATTACTACCATTGGACAGATGAGGAAACTTTAAAGTGATTTGCCCAGAAGCCCACAGTTAAGTAAACACCCAAGCCAAGATTCAAACTCAGGTCATTCTGACTCAAAAAACAAATAAATAAAAAAAAATCCATTGATTTCCCCATTAGGCTACCTTGCCTCTTTTCTTTGCAATTTAAAGCTTGAGTGGACATGAGAAA
Organism: Bettongia penicillata ogilbyi; assembly: GCA_023548195.1. Taxonomy (NCBI): domain Eukaryota; kingdom Metazoa; phylum Chordata; class Mammalia; order Diprotodontia; family Potoroidae; genus Bettongia; species Bettongia penicillata. The sequence goes on from JAJHZJ010000200.1 coordinate 17,519,011, forward strand.
TTGTTTAGGCCAGCTCTGTCATAGGTTCACAGCTCTAGAGCTTGAAGCTACCTGATCTGACCTCCTTGTTTTAGAGAAGGATAAGGTTGAGAGACGCAAAATTATTTGCTTGAGGTCATCACTAGTTAGTGGGACAATTGAGACTGGTCCCCAGTTCTCCTGACTTCCAACTTAGGGTTCTTTCTTTTATATCATGTTGCTGTAACTTTTGGCTACCGTTCTAGCCTTATACCCCAAATGTGGAATTGTTAACCTGGAAGGAATGGTAGAAATTATATTTCCCAACCCTTAATATAGATAATGACTTTAAGGGTGAGAAAAGTGAATAGCCCCTAAAGTCCCTCTTTTGGTAACATACAATATACTGAATGTTGCAGAAGATGGCATAAAAATATAATCTACTACAATCACTCTCACTAGATAAATATCTTTTTAAAATGAGTTTTGCATTTATTCTCATCCTTAAAAATTTAAACTCAATCAATTTTTATTCTGTTACAAAGTAGCTGCTACATTTCTTTTTTTTAATATAAATTTATTTATTTAACTTTTTACATTCATTTTCACAAAATTTTGGGTTCCAAATTTTCTCCCCATATGTCCCCTCCCCCCACCCCAATACACCAAGCATTTTAATTTTCCCTATCACCAATCAGCCCTCTCTTCTATCATCACTCCCTTCTCTTGTCCCCATCTTCTCTTTTGTCCTGTAGGGCCAGATGACTTTCTATTCCCCATTAACTGTATTTCTTATTTCCTAGTAGCAACAACAATACTCAACAGTTGTTCCTAAAACTTTGAGTTCCAAATTCTCCCCATCCCTCCCTCCCCACCCATTCCCTTTGGGAAGGCAGGCAATTCAATATAGGCCATATCTGTGTAGTTTTGCAAATGACTTTGATAACAGTTGTGTTGTGTAAGACTAACTGTATTTCCCTCCATCCTATCCTGCCCCCCATTGTTTCTATTCTGTCTTTTGATCCTGTCCCTCCCCAAGAGTGTTGACTTCAAATTGATCCCTCCTCCCATTGCCCTCCCTTCCATCATCCCTCCCTCCCTGCTTATCTCCTTCTCCCTCACTTTCCTGTACTGTAAGATAGGTTTTCATACCAAAATGAGTATGCTTTTTACTCCTTCCTTTAGTCGAATGTGATGAGGGTAAACTTCATGTTTTTTTCTCAGTTCTCCTTTTTCCTTCCACTAAAAAGTCTCCTGCTTGCCTCTTGAATGAGATATAATTTACCCCATTCCATTTCACCCTCTCTCCTCCCCCTACATTTCTCTCTGTTTACCTTAATTTCTTTTAAGATATGGTCCCATCCTATTCAATTCACTCTGTGCTCTCTGTCTCTGTATGTGTGTGCATGTGTGTATGTGTGTGTGCATGCACACGTGTACATGTGTGTGTGCATGCATGTGTGTGTATGTCTGTGTGTGGTCCCACCAACTACCCAGATACTGAAAAGTTTTAAGAATTACAAATATTGTCTTTCCATGTAGGAATGTAAACAGTTCACCTTTGGTAAGTCTCTTATGACTTCTCTTTGCGGTTTACTTTTTCATGCTTCTACTCATTCTTGTGTTTGAAAGTCAGATTTTCTTTTCTGCTCTGGTCTTTTCATCAAGAATTCTTGAAATTCCTCTGTTTCATTGAAAGACCATATTTTCCCCCTGAAGTATTATACTCAGTTTTGCTGGGTAGGTGATTCTTGGTTTGAGTCCTAGTTCCCTTGACTTCTGGAATATCCTATTCCACGCCCTTCGATCCCTTAATGTAGAAGTTGCTAGATCTTGAGTTATCCTGATTGTATTTCCACAATACTGGAATTGTTTCTTTCTAGCTGCTTGCAATATTTTCTCCTTGACCTGGGAATTCTGGAATTTGACCACAGTGTTCTTAGGAGTTTCTCTTTTGGGATCTCTTTCAGGCGGTGATCGACGGATTCCTTGAATACTTATTTTGCCCTCTGGTTCTAGAATATCAGGGCAGTTTTCCTTGATAATTTCATGAAAGATGATGTCTAGGCTCTTTTTTTGATCATGACTTTCAGGTAGTCCCATAATTTTTAAATTGTCTCTTCTGGGTCTATTTTCCAGGTCAGTTGTTTTTCCCATGAGATATTTCACATTCTCTTCCATTTTGTCATTCTTTTAGTTTTGTTTTATGATTTCTTGGTTTCTCAGAAAGTCATTAGCCCCCATCTGTTCCATTCTAATTTTGAGAGAACTATTTTCTTCAGTGAGCTTTTGAACTTGTTTTTCCATTTGGCTAATTCTGCTTTTGAAAGCATTCTTCTCCTCATTGGCTTTTTGAACTTCTTTTGCCAATTGAGTGAGCCTATTTTTCAAGGTGTTATTTTCTTCAGCATTTTTTTGGGTCTCCTTTACCAAGGTATTGACCTGTTTTTCATGCTTTTCTTGCATCTCTCTCATTTCTCTTCCCAGTTTTTCCTCCACCTGTCTAACTTGATTTTCAAAATCCTTTCTGAGCTGTTCCATGGCCTGAGCCCACCGGACATCCACCTCGGATGTCTGGGATAGAGAGGTCCCGACCTCCACGTCTTTCCCTGATGGCAAGCATTGTACTTCCTCATCAGAAATGAAAGGAGGAAGGAACATCTCTTCCCCAAGAAAGTAGCTTTCTATGGTCTTATTTTTCTTCCCTTTTCTGGGCATTTTCCCAGCTAGTTACTTGACTTCTGAGATTCCTCTCCACTCCCGCCTAGATCTGCCCAGCTAGTGCTTGGGGTCTGAGATTCAAATGCTGCTCCCCAGACTCAGGGCTTTCAATGGTGGGCATGGCTGCTATTCAATGTGAGCTTAAGTTCTGGTGCTCAGGTGGGAGCAGGGCCACCTCCCAGGCTCAGTTCCCTTAGGGGGTTTATGAAGAGACCTTCAGTAATGAAGCGGAGTTCCTGTCTGCTCCGGAGCGCCTGGCCGCCACTGCCTCTGCAGCTCCCTCTTCTTCTGCCTCCCAAGGGGGCCTGAGTCACGGAAACACCCTGCTCCCCTCTCGGCCAGCACAGATGTCTCTCTCACTGACCTGTAGCGCCTGTGGGTGGAGGGAACTTCGTGGCTGCCAGAGATTCCATCCCTGAAGCCTGCTCGGATCTGCTCCTCTGGCCGCGCAGGGGTAGGTTCCGTTGTCTGGTGCGCGATGGACCCCTGGGGATGGCTTTCCAGGGCTCTCTGGAACGGAAATCTCTTCCACTGTGTTTCTGCGCAGCTTGCAGTGCTCCAGAATTTGTGGGGAGTTCTTTTTACAGGAAATTTATGGGCTGTGGATTCGGAGCTAGCATACGTGAGTCTTTCTACTCTTCCATCTTGGCTCCTCCCCACTAGCTGCTGCATTTCACATCATGCAGTCAGTGCTCTCTGAGTAAACACTGAGTCCTTGATGACAGATGAATTATTGGATGTCTATGATATGAAATTCCCACCAACTGGACAGACTTCTATTAATAGCATGTTATTGTATATAGTTCCCCTGCCTAATATCCAAGTCAAACATTTTTCCATCTATCAGTATAAATGTCTTTGGTGTGGCTTTCAGCAGACATATTCAGTCATAGAGTCCTTATTCTAACAATTCAAGAATCCTCAGAAGGCTTCATAGGGCATTCTTAATATGAATAAGTGAAGTTTATGTGTCCTTAAAATTTCCTATATGACCAACTCATTTTTTCCCCAACAAAGCCAATTATTGAGTAAAGATCAAGAAATTAAAATAGGCTTTCCAGTTGCCAGGCCAGCTTGTCTTTGGTAAATAGATAGAAGAGAGATTCTTCATCTTCTTTGTGTCATGGATCTTTAATCTAGTGAAGCTTACAGAACCCTTCCAAGAATAATGTTTTAAATGCATAAAATAAAATATATAAGATTATGAAGGAGATTTGTGAAAATAAAGAGGTAATTGTTTTCCCATCCAAGTTCACAGATCCCCTGAAATCTATTGGTAGACCCTTAGGGATCTATATACCATAGCACCCTGAAATAGAGTTTTGCTACCACAAAAAGTTTTGCCACCACCTTCTCTTCGTCCTCTCTCTCTTCTTCCTATTCATTGGGAGCCTCTTTTACTGAGACTAGGATTTTGCCTGGACTTCTCAAAAGTGCTAAAAACCTTTGAAATACCTTTCCTCCATAGATCCAATTTCCAAATCTTGTCTCCTTAGTATCGGGCTCTTACTTCAGATGGTTTAAGCATGACGCTATTTCTGGGTGAAAACAAAGCAAAATAAAATAAAAACCCAAACCATTTTTGCCACCACTCTCTTGGAACCAAACATTCTTCTCAACTATTTATAGGTGACCTTGTTCTAATCCAACAGAGGGTGTGGAACAAGGGATAAGGTGTGCGTTAGCTCTTGTCCTCAGAGGAAGGATCTTTAGTAGAAGGAATTTATGTAGAAATGAAAAATTTCTATGTAGAAATGAAAAATTAAACATTTAACTAATTACTTATCAATCATTCTTTTGTGCAGGAATATATTTGGTATAACTGTAAGCAAAAACTTAACTAAATCCTAGAAGATATGAGGGCAGCTAGGTGGTGCAGTGGGTAGAGCACTGGGTCTGGAGTCATCCTGAGTTCAAATCTGGCCTCAGACACTTACTATTTGTGTGACCCTGGTTAAGTCACTTAGCCCTGTCTACCTTAGTTCTTCATTTGTAAAATGAGGTGGAGAAAGATACTCCAGTATCTTTGCAAAGAAAGCCTCACATGGGGTCATAAAGAGTCGGATAAGACTGAAAATGTCCAAACAACAACAGAAGATATAAGGAAGGGTGATAAAATAGCTAGCATGTACACAGTACTTTTAAGTTTGCAATGTCTTTGAAATACATTGTCTCATTACAGCTTCCTATCAACCCTGTTGGATAGCTACTACAGTTATTATTGTCTCCGTTGTCCAGAGTAGGAATCTAAGACTCAGGGAGGTTAAGCAATTTATCCATGGTCACACAGTCAGCATCAGAGGCAGTATTTGAACCTAGGGTCAAGTATGTACCATTGTACGATTTGGCATACTTCTAAAAAAGGTTAAAAAAAGAACATGAAAAAGTCCTTCTCCATATTTGAAATAGATTAAAAAGCAATGTGAACAAGTTCTGAAAATTAAAATTACTTTAATCCAGCGCTAGGGAAATTTTTGCAGACACCACATCCAACCTGGTGAGTGACCTTTTTGGTGACTGCTAATCTGTTGCAGGTTGGGAGCCACAGAAAAATGGGAGGTTCAGAATGCAGCCAGGATAGAAATTTCTCTTCTTTAATTGCTGGGTTCAACACCTGAGAAATGTCAGACTCAGATCAGATTTGAAGCATAAATTTTGCCTCCCCTGTAGTAGAAAATGTATTCTCATCCCTCTCCCTAGCTCTATTTGTCATTTCTGCTGCCCCAGTTTATCACATGAAAAGTAAGAAGCAATTCTACCTCCTAAATTAGGTTGTCTGGTGTGGGGAGTAGTAATGTGTCTGCAATTTCAATCAGTCAGCAAATTATTCAAGCATACCCCCAGTGAAATCTCAGGGACATTTGCATTCTACTTGCCCCATGGAAACAGCTGTGGGTAGCAGTTTCTTCATAGCACAGTGCATGACTTTCACCGACAACAGTTGGGAACTGGAAAAGACAAGGAAAAATTCTTCCCCTTCTCACAGCTATTAGGAAATGGAGAAATACGGAGTGGCTGAAATCTCCATGCTCTCCTGACGGTGCTCACATACACAGTTACAAAACATTTTCCTCTAGATTTGGATAAAACCTGTTTCCACTCAAACAAGTAAAAGCAATAGACAATTTTTTGTGCTGTGTTTAAGGGGAAACAAAAAACAAACCCTTTGTAATTGGCCCCGACTTATCTTTCAAGATTGATTTCGAAGTAGTCCCTTTAAACCCTTACAATCTACATCCCAGCCAAAAATAATTCCATTGAGGCAGTTAGTGATGCAGAGGACAGAGGTCTAGACCCGGAGTCAGGAAGACATGAGTTCAAATATGGCCTCAGACAATTACTAGCTGTGAGGCCCTAGGCAAGTAATTTAACCTTTTTTCTCAATTATCTCAACTGTAAATTGGGGAACCTACCTCATAGGGTTGTAGTGAGGATTAAATATGGGGTCACTTATGACTCCTCTCTTTCCTAATAAATGATAGTTCATCTCCCACCTATGTACCTTTGCCAAATCTCTCCTGGAATTCACTGGAGTACTACCTGGAATGCACTGCTTCCCCACCTACACCTCTTAAGACTCCTAACTTCCTTCAAGATTGAGTTCAAATACCACCTATATTGGTCTTTTCGTGATGTCTCTTTTCATTAGAGCCCTCTCCTTCAGTAATTACTTTGAATTTACTGAATATTTACTTTGCATGTCTTATTGCAGTTATAAGTTTTAATAGCTTAAAAAAAAGGGGTTCTGTATTTTAGATCCATTTATCTGTGAACATGTAAAGTATAAACTCCCTGAAGGCAGAGACTCTTTTATTTCTTTCTTTAATTTTTTTTTTTTACACCTAGGATCTAGTATAGTGCCTGGAACATTTATTTAATAAATGTGAATGAATGAATGAATGAACCCTTATAGCTCAGAGTTCTTTCTACTGGACTTTCCTGCCCACATGCCCTGGATGCTAGTCCCTCCCCCAGTCACTGAAGATCTATTCGATAATTGTCAAGATATCAGCAACAATTACCTCTTTGTAACTGTTCTGACTCCATAGGACCTAGCATGCACAATCCTCAGGCCAATCTCACTTTAGTCCTATTAACTTTGCAGTTTCAATTGTATTCATTCAATCAAGGATGAGCATGATGTCTTTAGAAATCCTATATTTGCTGTTACACAAGATGGCAACGGCCATCACATGTGATCTGAGAACTGAGTGTTGCAAAAAATACTTACTAAGATCTCCTACTAGCTCCTTAACACTATAAATGCTCTTCTAATTGGTAAAGAGGCACTTAGATGCTGTGTTTCCCAATAGTAATTAAACACACATTTCCAAATGATAATAGAGATTTTTATGCTTAAAGACATCCTTACTAATGGCTTACCTGTAGGAAGGCTACCTGCCTTATTTGTCCTTTCTCTATGTACTGACTGGAGTTTTTTCAACTACTGAGTTCTACCGAATATAGTACTTGGACCACTGGCATAATAATATAAGTCACTCAACTTCCCATGGAGTTATCAAAAACCCTCATTATCAGGGAATTAACTTCAGCCATGAATTACAATATGTAACTTTGCTTTTGTGTGAAAATTATATCTTTTGTCTAATTTCCTACAAATTCCAATCGATGAAATGATAGCAGATGGTACACATAGGGACAAGGACAAGGAGTTATCCTTGAAGTGGATCATTGGAGCCTTAGATTGGAATTATGGACAAGATCCTAAGTTGGAACTACATGAAGGAGCATTGCATCACACATCTTCTCCTCCTGTCTCCATAGTCACTTTTTCATAGGACACTGGTTGTCATCTGTGTCTGTACTACTGGTTCTAGGAAATATTTTGCAGTAGAGGCAAAATATGATGATTTAGCAGAACACAGACAGCCAGGCCTCCAGCGGACATCAGAACAACTCTCTAGAGTTTGGAAGAAAGATGTAGGACTTTGCTAAACTAGAACAAGCAGGTAATATTTCAGAGAGCATCATGCACCATGGTGGTGAGGTTTGGTGGCCAGAATTGCCAGCATGGTATGGAATTACCATGGACTTGCCGACTTACGACTGCAACAACATCTGGAGTAAGGGACAAGATGTCATAAGATAAAAGAAGCATAGAGCTAGAGCCGGAGAGGACCTGAAAAGGCATCTCTTCTGACCTAGCCCCTGACTCATTTTACAGATAAGGAAACTGAAGCCCTCAGAAATTCTCACATCCCCAAGGTGTGATAGGACAGAAGACATTAACATACTTTCTATAATATAGAATTTGTTTTGGGTGATTAAGTAAAAGAAAGGAAGCATGGCATTGTGGACAGAGAACCGACCTAGGAGTCAGGAAGACCTGAGTTCAAGTCCCAGCTCTGACAAATACTGACTTTATAACTTGGGGTGAGTCACTTAGCCACTTGAGATCCCTCCCAGACAACTTACTGAGACTAGAAGTTGCTGGGTAGGTGCTCAACAATTCTTGAACAAATGAAATCACAAATCTGCCCCCCCCTAAAAATTTAGTTGAATAACCGGCAACCTTTACCAGTTACCAGGTTGCATAGCATTTTATGTTTCAAAATTATTGTTAGTTTAAGAAATTTACATTCTAATCAGAGTTTACAGTATATGTTAAGTATTTACCTTCATCTCTACCACATGATCTGATATAATCTTTTAAACCACAATGCAACCTTGAGTGACTGGGAGGACGGTGGTTTCTTTGACAGTCAGGAAGGAGAGAGTTTTAGGGGTGAAAGGCAGTGAGTTCAGTTTTGGACATAATGAATTTGTTTTGTTTTTTTCAAAATTGTTTATTTCACTGGTCATGCCTTCATACACAAGTGATACTGCAGGTCAAAGTTTTGTGGAGTCACCATTTGGGATGTCATAGAAAAATTTCTGGGAATGCCAGGAGTGAGATGAAGCAGTTTGCTTGTGCCACTATCTTTTGGTGGACAAGAAGAGTGATCTTCTAAATAAATACAAATGTTGCACCACTATCCTTTACAAAGTGACAAGAAAAGATTCTACTTCCTCTAGGACATGGGTGGGGAACCTGCAGCCTTGACTGAACCCAAATTTAATAGAACAAATTTTGGATTCAGTCAAAAGGCCACACTTAGGGATCCAGAAGGCCATGTGTGACCTCAAGGCCACAGGTTCCCCACCCCTGCCCTAGGTACTCATTTTATGCAGCCTTTAATATACTCTGTACTTTGGTACTTGATAAGAAGGCTGTCTCCTGAAAGAACATTAAAGATGATAACAACAGGTTTGAGAAAGTCTGTAGCCATCCTAAAAATATAAAATATGTAAACAAAATCAGAAGGGGAAATCCGTTATTTGTGAAGTTGGTATTCATATATATTTGTAAACCATAACCACACAGAGACACACCAAACAGAGTATAAATTATAGCCTTTAATGATCTCTGTTTAATTATGTGGAACACACCATAACTAAGATGTAACTTGTGGTCCATTAACCCAACTCTGGATTTACAAACATTGAATTCAATCCTGAGAGTGTGACACAAATAATTTTTTGTGTTTCATATATAGGTCTCTATAGAAAAGGAAACATGGTCGTTGGCTCATATGCAAGCACCGAGGCTGATACACTAAATAAAGACAAGACGTACATCACAGAAAAAAAAACATTTTTAAAAATTCCCCAAATATGCAAAACAACTTTATTTCCTAATTCCTCAAAGCATATGACATTACTTAGGGTTCAGATTTCCTCACAAAGAGAAAGCCCTTGGATTTGACACTTAGTCAACCCCATGTTGTCCTGAACCTACTTAGTCTATGTAGTTCCATGTCCTAATAAAAGCTGAGATACAGGTTTGTCCCTCCATGTTAAAACACTCTCTGTTGCTATTCCTTGGTGTTGACTTTTGCTTGGTCCTGTAATTTCTCTACTTTATTTTGAAACTCAACATTGTCTAAAAGCTCCTCTTTCTAGGAAGATTGGACTTGGAATTTCTTTGCTTGTCCATTAAATCCTCTGTTATTTTGCCATTCCTTCCATTTCTTCCTTCTTCCATCCTCTCTTCCTTGGCATACATAGGAAGGTTCCTACTCTGGGGCAGCCACATGGGGCCCGACACATATACAGGCTTTCTCTCCTGGGAAGTGAATTCAAATCTCTGTAGCGCTTTTTTTAATCTGTACCTCCCATGTCTTCTAGTCCCAGATCTGCTCTCTATCTCCTATAGAAAGACATCTACCACCACCCCACCTTATCCTTTCATCTTGTTAATTTTGATCAGCCTCTTCTTAATTATTACAGCTGCTAAAGAAATTCACTACTGCATTAAAACATCTTTTTATATAGTAATAAATCACCTATTTGAGACTTAATTTATTTACAAATGTAGTTAGAGAGGAGCAACTGGTCAACTTTGACCTAAGGTGCCAGGTTTTAAGGGAGCCTGACAGCATTCCCACTACATCAGTGGCATAGAAACACAATGGAGCAAACCACTTGGTTAGCTAGAATAATGAGCTAAAATTCAAAGATGCAAGATAGCTTTATCTCAGCCCCCTGTTTACTCCAGATGAACTCTTCTGCACTGTTCCCCTAAATGAATGGTAGCCTTTCTAATGGCTTTATGGTGTCTCAGAGTTTCTGACTCCTTTCTTCAATTCAAATGACTTTGTATTGGTCTTGGTAGCCTCATTTTGGAGATTAGGAAATTGAGACTTAGAGTGGCTAAGTGACTTATCTGTAGTCACAACTTGTACAAATCAGATCCAGAATTTTAAATTAGATCTCTTGACTCTTAATGTCAAAAACTAAGGGAGGGAATGCAAAAAAAAGAGACCAAAATAGATATCCAAAGTCCATACACTAAATTCGATGTACCTCAGTGGGGGAGTCCATCAAAATCTTTACTCAGTCTCCTTATAGTTTATTTTTTATTTAATTCTATTACATTTGCTCATTTGGTTTCCAGAACATAAAAAAATTAAAAGCATCATAAAGGGGGACAGACTGCTTTCATTACACACAGTGCTTACACTAAAAAGTGACAGCTAATCACAATGGGAAGAAACAGAGAAGCCATCAGAGGCAAAAGCAACATAAGAACTCCTAAATCACAATCAATTGGGATCATTCAGTGTAGTGGCAAATATTTCCCTAAGACTTATAAATTAGGAGGCCTTAATGGTATCGCTGTATATATATACATATGCATGTGTGTATGTATATATATAAATATATATTTATTTATTCATACACACATATTGTTGTGTTCATCCTTCATTTTCAAAGAAGGCCATGACATCAGAGAAATGATGACATGACTTGCCCTTGACTTTGTTTTGAGTGAGGAAGGGCTGTGCAGGTCACCAGCCTCACTTTTCCTCCAGAGCCATCTGGATCCAGTGACCAGATGCTCATCAGAATGACTGGAGATGGCCAATGATGCAATGGGAGACCTTGGCCTTTCTAGGCTAAGGCCTTTTCAGGTACTCGCTTAGAGTGAGGTAGTGCCCATTCAGTCAATAGGCCTCTTTAAGAAAGTCTTTTAGTGAGAAAAAAGAAAAAACTAAATCAAGCTGAGAGGAAAAGAGAAACAATAGTATTGATAATTATATGTATGCATGTATAATTACATGATATAATAAGCAAGCGATGTTTATAATATTAACAATGAATCATTGAAAAAAGGCTATATTCTATTGTGTGTTTACTGCAGAGAGTGGGGAAAGCATGTAATAGGTTTTTAAAAGATTCCATAAAAAATGAACTAAAGGATAATTTTTTATACTTAATACAATAGGTCTGCAATCTGAAAAATTAAACAATCCTAATCCCTGAAAATTAAACACAGTTGTGGTTTTACTGTATACTAGAAATAGCCATGACAATTGTGCAAAAAAATTACTGAATTTAGTGAGAAGATATTTGTCATCCTCTATTATTATCTTTATAAATAGAATTGTTTTCAATAAATGGAGAGCCATTTTCTCTCTCTCCCATCACTATCCACTGGAAAAAAGAAAACAATTGTAACAAATATATCTAGTTAGGGGACAAAACCAAAATTATTTCATTTATCTATGACCAAAATAAAATATGCCTTAATCTACTTTTTTACTCCATCACTTTTCCTTAAGGAGAGAAGAGTGTAGCATGTTTCACCTTTAGTCTTCTGGAATAGTGGTTGATCATTGCATCAGTCTTAAGTCTAAGGTGTTTGTCTTTATAGTATTGTTGTTTTTGGTTAAATTGTTGTCCTAGTTCTGCTTAGTTCACTATGTATAAATTCATGTTTTCCTAGGTTTCTCTGAAATTATCCCCTTTATCATTTCTAACATGACAGTAGTATTTAAACACATTCATATACCATAACTTATTTAGCCCTTCCTCAGCTAATGGGTACTCATCAGTTTCCTATTCTTTGCCAACATGGAAAGAACTTATGTAAATATCTTCGTGTGTATGTATATGTTACATGTATGCATCTTTTCCCTCCCTTTTTGGTTGAGATATACCTCAGAGTGGTAATAGGTGGGTCAAAGGGTATACACAGTTTGATAACTTTTGGGGCATAGTTCCAAGTAACTTTCCAGGATGGGTGGACCTATTCATAGCTACAGCAAGGGTACATTATTATACCTGTTTCCATACAGTCCTGACAGCATTTGTCATTTTCCGTTTTTTTCCACTTTGTCAACTTTGAGTGAGAAATAGATCTTCAGGGCTGTTTAATTTTATTTCCATAATTGTTAATGATTTATAACATTCTTTTTTTTGTATTGATATCTTGGATTTCTTCCTCTGAAAACTATTTGTATCTCCCTTGACCATTTATCCCCCATTATTTTAAATGTTTAATCAATATATTAAGTATTTAAGTGTTAATCTTCAAATAAAATGCCAATCTTTAGTGTGAGTTGAAGAAAGTCTTTTGAATAAAGGTTGTTGATGATGGGAAATGAACAAAAATCCATTGACCTTAGGAAGGTGGTTGGTGAACAAGTTCTGTAGGCTTCCTTTTATATGTCAGTACAAAGGAACAGCTCCTCCCTAAATCACCCTAGGTAGCTTATGATAGAGTGCCAGACCTGGAATCAGTCATTTGTGAGTTCAAATTTGGTTTCAGAAACTTACTAGCTGTATGATCCTGGACAAGTCACTTAACCCTGTTTGCCTCAGTTCCCTTGTCTGTAAAATGAGTTGGAAAAGGAAATGCCAAAGCACCCCAGTATATTTGCCATGAAAACTCCAAATGGGTTCATGAATAGTTGTACATGAATGAAAAATGACTGACCAACAGCAACAAATCATTTGTCCTTCAAAGGTGGAACCAACTAATTCATCTTGTTCACAGCCCCCATCAGTGAAACATATACTCCAGTAGGCTCCAAAGGAATGCAAGGCACTTCATAAGAAGATGATACGATCCCAAAACTCACAAACCTGTAAGCTCCTCAAGCCACTCAGAGAAATCTCTCAGTCAAGTGCCTATGTGGCCATATATATTAGATGTGATTGAAAATCCAACTTAGTATATGAGGGAGGGGAGAATCAGAGGCTGAATCAGCCATAAGAAAGGGGAAAATGATTTGCAACATGAATGACACATTCTATAGTGTAGTGACACAGAGAAAGATGTAAAAAACATTATAAAAAATGTAAGGATGACAAACATAGCAAATCCTTGACAGTGATCCTTGTTGTTTATCATTCAGTCGTGTCCGACTCTTCATGACCCCATTTAGGGTTTTCTTGGCAGAGATAGTGGAGTGGTTTCACCATTTCCTTCTCCAGCTCATTTTACAGATGAGGAACTGAGGCAAACAGAGTAAATGACTTGCCCAGGATCACAAAGCTAGTAAGCATCTGAGGCTGGATTCTTTCTGATTCCAGACCTGGTGCTCTATCCACTGAACCAATTACCTGCCCCATAATAGTAATCTAAATGGCATTAAAAATTAATATTCCATAAACATGTATTATGTTAAATTAATTAGGCTCAAGTTATAAGACACAGTTTGCTAGTAATTAACACATAAAAAAAGCATGATGTAGTTGAATGAAAAATTGAATTTAGTGCCAGTTCCAGTTACAACTCTGATATTTTCAAGCTGTGCTACCTGGGGCAAATTATGTTACCTTTCTGGGTCTGTTTCCTCACCTGTAAAATCAAGGGATTGACTAAATGATCTGCAAGACCCCTTCTATCTCTAAATCCTACAATCCATCTATGAACTAAATAAATTTCTTATAGAATTTTTAAAGTATCTTGTGCTTTTTTTTTAAATAGATGATTTTCTCCTAAAAATGTGTATGCCAGTACTTTGGTAAACTTCAAGGGAAGAAACAATAGCAGCAACTAGCTGACAGAAATACTTCAGTTAAATGCTGCATGAAGAAAAATGTTTATTATGGGAAAGGCAATAAAAAGTGGAGAACTAAAGATTGCAATAAGATCACTTTTACTAATGAAACAGTTTTTCATTCAAAGCTGCACTAAAACCATCATAGAAGTAATTGAGGTAAAACTGAAATCTTTATCTGATGGTAAAACTTTCAAGCATAAAAATATTTGGGTGATATTTTAATGTCCAGTGGCCCTAGAAGGACCTTGTCATTCCCATTGAAGGAATGAGGATTTCTGGAAAAAAATACTGAAATACTGGCAAGCAGAATTATTCCAGAATTCCAGATATTCCCAAATTAAGCTGGATTACTACAGCATGACTTCAGTCATGCTTTGTGTCAGGAACAGCTAAGGAATTTATCCAGGAAATACTTTAATGATCTACAGACTCAACGGATTCAAATCTCATTGAAAATCCAGGTTGTTACAATCAGGGTAGGACTTGAAAAAACAGGCTTTTCTTCAAAGGTATATTTAACAACCAAAGTGGTAAAAGTATGGTTTCAGGATAAAAAAGTTAAAAAAATGTGCGTCAAAAATCTTATGAACTTCAATATTAAATCATGTAAAACAAATGACTGCATCCAAAGGAGGACATACTGAATATTTTTAAAGATATAAAAATTATAATATTTTGTGTATAAATTAAATTATTTTGTTTTATCCCTGGTAATTTGTGAAATGTGAAATGAAAAAATAATAACTTTAGTCTCTTTGGGAGTAGAAAGTCTATGAAGAGAGGTAAGTTGGTTATGTGATAAAGGCAAGGCATGAGGGATGGTCAGCCAGAATGCTTCATTGATACCCTAGGGGGCTCTTACTGCACCTCTGACCCTCTCCCATACCCCTTGGTGGGCCTCATATTATCTTTAAAAATCACATAATAACATTATCTATGTTTTATTGTATTTTTATTTATTTTGGTAAATATTTCTCAATTACATTTGCTATGTGTAACCCTGTACTTGGGAATGTTAGGTTGCACAAGTGACCCCTCTGCCCTAGGGCACAGTTTGTACTACCCCAGGTCCAAAATGTAACACAATAAAAGAAACATAAACTCTGTATGTAATTTCTCTCTTTCTTTCTAAATATATGATATTTAAAACAAACAAATAACTGTTCTATATTACCACTTGCAAAAAAAAAAACCTGTTCTGTATAACCACCTGCATCAATATGATGCATCAATATATCTTTTAAGAAAAGAAAAAAAAACTTAGAGCAAATGAATATTACTATACTGATCAGGAGGAGAAAAAGAGGAATCTGTTCTCTCTCATCTGTCATTCATTAATGTGAGGCTTTAAGAGCCACCTGACCTGATTTATTTTAGTCTGGCTCTTTGAAACATCTCCTTTAGGACACGAGAGAGCTGTTCTGAAAGGGAACTCTCCCTTGTGTCCCTAAGTGTTGGTATTTGGTAGGATGTGCTGACACAGGGAGATGTCAATCAAATTTACTGTAACATGAAATGTGAAATGAAAAAATAATAATAAATAATAAATAAATAAATAATTTAGTCTCTTTGGGAGTAGAAAGTCTTCAAATTAAAATACATAATACTTAAGCTCTAGTAAAGGATGCGTATTTTTAAACAATTTTTACTTTTAAGGCAAATGAAATGAGTACAAACAGGTATTCTCCTGGTGTCTCTATATGGCCAGGAATCATGGGACACCAGAGTCTCAGAAGACTCAAAATTCTGAGTGATCCAAAGGGCCATGGAAAGACATAGAGTGGGTGCAGGTAGGTGGAGACTTTTGACCAAGAAGTTATTAATGGTAACATCAAGCTCTGAGTGACCAGAGAAGGAGGTGGGCTGGTCATGTAATGTGAGCAAAAGTTAACACATGCTCAGCTTTAGGACTGCGCTAGTATCTACAAAATGCTATAAGATGTAGACGGTCTCCAGTGTACGGGGTAGATCTGCTAAGAATTTAATTGACAACATAATAATAATTGTGGCTAACATTTACATAGTATTCTTCAGGTTCGCAAAGTACTTTACATACATTATCTCATTTAATCTTTATAACAAACCTTTGAGGTAGACATGTTATTATTCCTATTTTACAAAGGAGAAAACTGAGATTGAGAGGGGTTAAATGACTTGTCCAGGGTCATACAACTAGTAAGCAGCTGAGGCAGGATTTGAACTCAAGTCTTCTTGATTCCAAGACTAGCACTTTATCTACCGTGCCACTTAGCTTTTATTTCTTTTAACATCATTCCCTTGTTTAAAAACCATCAATACTCTCCATTTTCAAGTAAATAAAGTCAACAAACTCCTTAGTCTGGCATTCAAAGCCCTCTGTGCTCTGATCTCCATCCTACCTATACAGCCTTATTTTCTGCTTCTCATCTCCTTACCTGTAGCCTGTGATTCAGTCAAACTGGACTCTTTTCAGTTCCCTGAATATACTCCCCACTTCCAAAAGCACAAGGACATGGTCTTGCTGTTCTCTCTGTCTCACCCCAGGTTCAGTGCTCTCTCCATTTTGCCACCTAAGTTCCATCCCTTGACAAGAATCACCAGATGTAAAGGCTTGAATAGCTTGTGATCTCACCAATGTCATCACAAATCCAATGAGAAACTGCAGAATGTGTACACTCATTGCTCACCTATCACTTAGGCTTCATTAACCTATGACATCTGTCCAGAACTGTAGATGACAGTCTAGATCATAACAGTCTTTATTTCCTCAATGTGCTTGTTAGGTATTCATAAATTATTATAACATTTAGAAGGAAGTTTTATATCTAGGATACAGTGGGGGTGGGTGGAATAGAGGGAGATATCTGAAAAAAGGACCAGGAATACTTCAAATTTGAATATTAATGAAAGGTAAAGAAAACCCATAAAATAGTTTTTTATTAAGAAGATTAAGTTACTTTGCATTTTGGTCATGTTTTAATTTTTCTTTGATGATCATTAAATACTTAGAGCTAAAGCGCCTTTAGTGATCATTCATTTTTGTTCTCTCATTTTATATATGAGGAAAGGCTCAGAGAAAATCTTTGCTCAATACCAATAATTTCCATATTGTCACAATGTCTCTTTTTCAAAGAGCTCAGAGAGCTTTGCAGAGTTATTTCAATATTAGTCATTATGCCCATTTTCTTTGGCCTTGATAAAACTTGCCAACTATTATTCAGAGGAACAGAGAATAGTTATTGGAGCAGAAAGAGACCAAAGTTATTTTATAATATTTTTTAGAGCACTCCTAGTTTCTTTTTGTCTGTAACATATGGAAGCTTTATCAGGTCAAAATGAACTCAGGGAAAAAATCTATAAATTTGTTATTATCTACCAAGATCTTTTATTTTTATGACAGAAAGTACAGTTTTTCCATATTATCTTATACTTATATGCTCTACAATTTTTAGGATTCTGCAGATAAATCAATAAAGTTATTAAATACCTACTATATTCCAAACATTGTGTCAGGTGCAAGAGATTCAAAGTAAAATACAACATAGTCCCTGCCCTCAAGGAAATTGGATTCTATCAATGCCTATGAATGAGGAAATACAAATGTTCACATACAGTGTTTATTTATGTTTTCAAAAAACTCAGTTTTCTAATGCAGACTATTGGTACCTCATATATATATATATATATATATATATATATATATATATATATATGTAAGCTTAGAGTAGTGGTTCTCAAATTTTCAGGTCTCAGAATCTTTTTAAACTCCTACAAATTATTAAGGACGCCCTCCCAAACAGTTTCTGTTTCTGTGGGTTATATCCATTGATATTTGCCACATGAGAAATTAAAATGAGTTAGTATTTAGTATGAAAATGGTTTTGACCTTAGGAACACACTGAGAGGACCCCGTCAAGGTCACCAGACCACATTTTTAGAACCGCTGCCCAAATGGGGTCAAGAAGAGTTGTATATGACTGAAATGAATGAACACCAAAAGTCTTAGAGAGCCGCCTGAGGCACTGAGAGGTTAAGGGAATTGTCTAGGACCACGCAGACAGAACCTTCCTTTCAACACTGGAATTTGAAACTGGGTTTATCTGTCTCCAAGGTCAGCTCTCTATCCAGACTGCCACGCTGCCTTTCCTGTAAACAAAACCATAAAACAATTCACTCTCTTCTTTTGAGATTTTTACATTATTTTAAAAAAAATATAATCTACATTATTTTTTTTTAAATACCGCTTCTATCTTAGTCCCCCTAGAGTATACATTCAGTAGTAACCATAGAGTCCTACTGTTAGGAACTTACATGTTAATATCTCAAAATTGGATAATTATAATATTAAGTTTTAATGTTTGGTTATGTATCTTTCTTTTTTTTTACCAAACAGATTTTTACAAAATATGTGACCTTTTAGCAACACTTTCCATTTGCATTGTTATAGAGATGTTCTTTACTTATGCTGCAGCTATTGATAGAAAAGAAATTACTGATGTGTTCCTTCAAATGCTTTCCATCTAAATGTAGAAATTGAGGTATTATTGATATAGCCTTAGACAACACTGACATTCATTTTATATGAAAAGATTCTTCCAAAGAAGGGTGTGTTATATGATGGCTTATCAGTGAAACAATTTCATTTTCCTAATGTGGGAACAGCTAACGAATGACATCTACTACACGTTAGTTTATACATTTACAATTTAAATTAGTAATGATGCAGAAGCAAAAATTAATGAGTACTTCAAACTTTAATTCAAATGGCACATGTACACACATAACTTTTCTTAGGTCCTAGACAATATGATGTCAGGAAGATTTTCCTATGAAATATTTTCCCATAAAACTAACATAAGAAATCAACTTTTAAAGAAAACTGTACACATACCTATTGCTTTGTGTCCTGAATATACATTCAATTTCACTATTGTGAATTTGTGAAAAACAAAATGTTGTTTTCTTTTCATAAAATGGAACCCCCAGAGCATTTGAACTAATATAAAGTGTAGAGATGTGCTGGTAATCATTACAACAAGCTCTCTCCTCATTCCCATAAAATGTATGCAAAATGCATGTTTAAGTTGAATCTGCATTTTCTCCATCACTTTCTTAATTCTGCGCAACCAACAAAACAATAGATCAAGCCCTAATTTTGTTCCCAATGCCAAGGTGACAATGAAAATTTAATAGTGGGCTCTTGAGAGTTCTTCAAAGCTTCTTTTATATTTTATATATTTATATTTTTATTTTTTATATTTATTTTCATGCCATAGATTTTGCTTCTATATATGTTTGCTAAAACAATTCTGAAAAGGGTGGTGTGGTGGAGAGGGCACTGGATTTGGAGCCAGAAAGATCTTGGTTTACATCTCACTTCTAGCATGAGTCTTATGTGATCATAGGTTGTCAGTTAACCTATCTGCCCTTTACAGATAAAGAAATTGAAGACAGGAGAGGTTAAAGGACTTGTCCAAGATCATTTAAGTGTAAATCTATAATCCTCATTTGTAAAATAGGATCAGTGATACCTGTAACACAAACTTGCAGTGTTGTTGAAATGTTAGCTAGTACTATCATGGAGTTCCCTACCAGGAATAGACCCCCAAACAAGCAAATATAAGTTGGAAGACATCCTAAATGTCTGTATTTATGACTGGGTAGAGATTTGGAACAAACTTTTTAATAATTGATATTTATGAAGGCTTACTCTTAGAACTGGGCAGCTAGATGGCACAGTGGATAGAGCACCAGCCCCTAGAATCAGGAAAACCTGAGTTCAAATCCAGGCTCAGACATTTCTAGCTGTGTGAGCCCTAGGCAAATCACATAACTGCCTCAGTTTTCTCATGTGTAAAATGAGAAACAAAGGCAAACCACCACAATATCTTTGCTTGTGTTTATCCTTTGTTGCCAAAGAAGACTATGTCATCAGAGAAATGATGACCTGACTTACATTTGACTTTGTTTTGAGTGAGGTAGGGCTGTGCAGGTCACCAGCCTCATTTCTCCTCCAGAACCATCTGGGTCCAGTGACCAGATATTGATCAGGATGACTGGAAATGATCCAGGATGCAATGGGAGACCTTGGCCCCTTTAGGCCAAGGTCTATGCAAGTACTCACTTAGGGTGAGGTAATGCCCATACATTAAATAGGCTTGTTTAAGATGTAGCCAGGGCTTGGCCCCTTTAACGTAGCAAAGAAAGGAAAGACATCAGGTTGGGAGGGAAACAGCGACAGTTACTATTGATAATCACTCTTCAGCCAGGAGGGTCCATAAGAGAGCCTTTAGGCAGGGGGCAGGGGCCCCATGGTGACTGAGCTTCACAGTGCAGGAGATTTAAGGGAAAGGGAAGGGAAAAGAAGGGGAGCAGAGGGGAGGGAAACTAGTCAGTAAAACCCAAGTCAACTGGGTATCTTTTAGTCATTCAAATTTACCTTCCTTTGGAGGAGAAGGAAGAGGACGGGGAGACAAGACAGGAGAGTAGGAGCTGAGTCTACTCACAAGGTTGTGTTCATCCTTAGTTGCAGAAGAAGACCATGCCATCAGAGAAATGATGACACGACTTGCACTTGACTTTGTGTTGAGTGAGGGAGGGCTGTGCAGGTCACCAGCCTCACTTCTCCTCCAGACCCATCTGAATCCAGTGACCTGATATTCTTTGCAAGAAAACCAAAAATGGGGTCATGAGCAGTCAGACATGACTGAAATGACTGAACAACAGCTCTTAAAACAAAAGAAAAACAAAAAACAGCAATCTTGAAAGCCACGTTGGAAGAATAATATTAAAAAACAATTTTAAATCTTAAATTCTTGATCCAAAGCTGTATTTGAGTTTGGCCAGCTTCTTTTGCTGTCAACCAACATGGAATGTGAGGCACTCACTGCAATATGCTGTTTGAGGGAGCAGATGAAACCAGCTTTACTTTAGAATATGGCACTCCCAGTGAGAAAACTCCCTCCAGCAATTGCTTTGCACTTAGTCTTAGGAAGTGGCCCAGGGCACTGGTGGCGGGGGTTGTGACTTGCCTAGCACCCCACAAAGTACTTCTTTGCCCAGTGTCTGAAACATATTAGGCATTTAATAAGTGTCTTTTGACTGACTGATTAAGCAGGCATGTCAAATAGTAGTGGAGAAATGGAGAATCTTTGCTTGTTTTGTTAGGAAGGTTTCTAGTGTTTTACTTAAACACATTTTTTTCAACTATGTTCTTTTTGTCTCTTTGCTAAGATCATATTAAAGAATTTGCTCCAATTTCTGCTTTATATTTTTCTGCTTGGGGGCATCAAGACTAAATTTGTTTCTATGAAATAATTTTGGTAATGATCTTTCTTAATTATTTAGAATAACTTATAATATAGGTACTAATTACTCTTCAAATATTTTATATAAATCACTTGTGTGGTTGTCTGGATGAGAGTTTTGTATAGTTTCCTATTGCTAGTTCATTTATGGACTGATCTCTTCCCTTTTCTGAGATCAGGTTGTTTAAAATATCTATTTTTCTTTGGTTAAAGTTGAGAGTTTTGGTAGATAATCACCCATTTCCTTCAAAATTTCATTTTTCGGAAATATAATTATAGATGTAAGTTTCTCATCATTCTTTTTATTTCCTCTCCATAATGCATTTACCTTGTTCATCTTTAAATATCAGAAATTTCATTTACTATATTTTAAGAGAAAGTTCAAAAGAAATTGTTATAAATGTTTTTGTTTACAAAAGACTCTATTTTTAGAGAAGAGTCTAAATCTCATGTGCAATGATAATCTGGTCCATTGAAAGTACCTTTATGTATAGGACTGGGCACATACCCAAACCATCATCAAACCTTGTTTCTAATTTTATGCTGTTTTTACATATACTGTATATATGTATGTGTGTACATGCAGGTATGTTTATATACACGTATGTATACACGTGCATATGTGTGTATGGGTGTATGCACTTAACCCTCTATTAAATCTGTGATCCATTGACCCACTTACTGTTCCTTGCACATAACACTTCATTCTGATGTCCATATCTTTAAATCGGCTATTCTTGGTACATCAAATACTCTCCCTCTTCCACTTCGTTTCCTTTGCTTTCTTCAAGACTCATTCTAAATCCCACCTTTTTCAATAGGCCTTTCTCAGACCCCACAGCTGCGCTTGCCTTCCCTTCTGAGATTAACTTCCATCTACTCTGTAACTATCTTGTATGTTTCTTATTTTTCATGAATCTTTCCCTCATTAAAAGTAAGCCCTTGGAGGTCAGAAACTGACTGTCTCTCTTTTTTTTGTATCCTCGGATTAGCAAATAATAAATGCTTTTTGATTGACTGATGCATGAGGTGATCACTTACTGTGCTGAATGGTATGTATATAAAAGCTGTGGGAAGAAATAAATTAAAATTAAACATAATCAGGTGAAAGTATCACCAAATTGTACCTTCTTTCTATTTCCCTATGGAACCAGGCCAGCTTTCATGCACCGGTTCCTCACAGATGCACCAAACTAATGATCATCAGCAAACCATGGGCTCTACTGTTTCCCAGATGCTTCTCATGGTATAGGAGCGAACCTGTATCCGCTATGCCATCTGCCATCTCTCACTCTTGTCAAATTATGTATTATGGTGTCATTTGATAAAGTTATGCAGCATTACACAGCAAGCTGTGACAGAAGGCAACATGGAAAAGGAATGGGTGGCTCAGGTAAATCACCACTTGCTCACTCAGTTTCCTTAGCTCTTCATTTTTCTGCCATTAGACTATCCAGGAAAGGGAAAAATGACTGGACTTAGTAGGCCCCCAGTAGCACATTCTCTCTGAAGGATCTGCAATGCATGCATCATAGGCTTTTTCCCAGGTTTAATGAACTTATTTGTTCAAGGGACATTTTTGTTTTCATGCCTAAGTCTTTAGTATTGAGATCAGTCTTACAAATTAGAACATAAGATACAGAGATATTGTCTTCCAATTTGTGTGTGTATATATGTATGTATGTTTATATATGTTACATATATGTTTACATATAGTATATATGGGAACTATATATACAGATATAAATATAGATTAGCAATAGCTACAACTATAGATGAGATATGGCTATAGCTATGCTATATAGCAGCTCGATGATGCAGTGGACAGAGTACCAGACTTGGAGTCAGGAACCTCAGACACTTACCAGCTATGTGACCCTGGGCAAATCACTAAACTCAGTTTGCCTCAGTTCCCTCATCTGTAAAATTATCAGGAGAAGGAACTGACAAACTATTCCATTATCTTTGCTAAGAAAACCCCAAACGAGGTCAGAGTCAGGCATGAGTGAAACGACTAGTCAGAACTAATTCTCTCTCTCCCCCCTTTCTCTTTCCATATATACACATACACATATACATACACACATGTAGATATATGTACACAAATATGTAGATTATATATACACACATAGAGATATATACATATTTTTAAATTATTTCATACTTGAAGAGATTAAAATATTAAGGCACAATTTAAAATAAGATTTAAAATTTCCTTCCTGTAATCTTGTTAGGAATTCACAGGAGTTTATGTTTTAGAAGAAGGAATCGAATTAAACAAAAATTTCTTAAGCATCTACTGTGTGGAACACTATGTTTCAAGGATACAGAATTTAAAACAAAACAACCCCTGTCATCAAGGAGCTTGTAGTTCTTATGAAATATTACTTGAACACAGATTAGTAAGTGCAAATTAATTTGTTTGAGGAGTAAGGGTATTATCTGATGTGAGATAATGGGAAAGATGTTCTATAGGTGGTGGCATCCGAGAGGAAGCCTAGAAGGATTTTACTGGGCAAAGGGAAAGAGGGAAAGAATTTCAGGCATAAGAGACTGCTTGTGCAGTCATGGAAGGTGGAGCTGTAGTGTCACAATTGAGATGTTTATTGAATGAAGTGGCCATTGTACGCCCTCCTTGTTTATTTGTAGTCAAAAACGAAGACCTAAATTTGGGGGACCTGGAGATTTTAAGTGTCCATCTATTTTATATTCATGAAAATTAACAACCTCAGGTCTAATTTAATTCTTAAATTTCTTCTTAAAGTAATAATTTAAGAAAACTTGTTCTTAAAGCAGTAATGACTTCTGTCTTTGTTATAACTACTTAGGGCAACAAGGCTACAACCAAACTCATTCCCTTGCTTGCAAATGTTGGCAAGAAAGAAAAATTTCTCCATACTCTCATATTTTTATAAGATGATTCCTGTAGGACCTTTCTTCCAGCTCTGGGTCATGGTAAAGTTATACTATGGGAAACTTAATGTGGCATAATAACATGTACCAATCCTACTTTAATAATATGCTTCATTGGATCTGTGGATTGCAACCTCTCTGTGTCTTCTGTGTGCATCTCATGCACATGTCTTCCCTTGGATCCTCTCTATGTGGTCTACAAATGTATCAGGAGCCTTCTTTTAATTTATCCCATTTTATTTTATCCTTACTACAACTCTAGGAAATATATACTATTACCATTTTACAGATAATGTAAACTGAGGCTGACAGAGGTTAAGTGATTCCACAGGATCACTCAGTTGGCAAATAAGATGGCTGAGACTAGATTTCACCTCAGGTCTTCCTGAGTCTAAGCCTAGAAATCTAGCCATTATGCTTCCTAAGACTTTTTTTTTTTAACATTACATGGATTTCTAGCTGACCCATCTCTTTGCCCATATAAATATTTCTTGGATGATGTCTGTTATACTACTTCCTGTGCATAAAATTTCACCTGCAATGTGCCACCATTCTTAAAGCCACCATTTCTCTTGATTGAACTTTGGATTACTCACAATTCTGATGCATCAGTGACAAGCATTCCATAATTCACAGCTACCTAGAATCACTAAAATAATATTAAAAAGAAAAGTCTGTTTCCAGAAAAAGCTTGTGGTCCTGAAAAGTCCAGTATAGTTTGTCAGACACAATCCAGTCTGCTCTATTTCCCCTTTTCAATTCTGGTTCCATCTGTAAGGCCTGTCCAAAATAAATGTTTTGATGAACCAGTTCAAATGGCTTTTTTCATCCATTTGCTTTTTCCTGTGTTGATTGTTGTACTAGGAGGCTCTGAATACAATCAATACAATGTTATTCACATATAGGAGAATACATGTCTGTCTTACAAGTCTTTCCACTTTAATATCTTAGTTTATGAATAACCAGAAAATAATAAAGCATATTTAATTACCTGGATGTTAACATAAGCATAGAGGGTCCTTATTGGAGAAGCGACTTGAAGGCTGAATTTTGCTCCATTTAATCAAAATTTCATTGTAATCAACTATAAATACATTGGAATCTTGTATTATTGGCACATTTTAGCAAATTATGTAACTAAAAATGTCATCCATCATAGAACTGCCTGTTTCCTTCTCATATTTTCCTCAAAGATACCTTGAACATATGTGTCAAAAATTTCATGGAGGAAATTCCTCCCCTGGCTATTTATGACAGTGTTGTTCATGTTCCTAAAAAATAGCTGCTTGAACAAGATTCTGATGGGTTGCTAGCTGTGCCTCAAGATGCTTCAGAATATTATTCAAATCAGTCAACCAACAAGAATTTAAGTACCTATTATGTATCCCTATGCTAGGTTGTAGGGATTCGAAGACAAAAAAACATAAATTAAAAAAATTCAGTGATAATTTATGCACAAAAAGAGTATAAAATATATCATACAAGAAATAACTACATTGGAATGAATGAGGGTCAGCTAGTTTACCCTGAAAAAACATCATGAATTGGGTTGGTTGTTTTTTTGCCTCTTAGGAGGCAAATATATTCTATGATCCTTAAAAAAAATAAAACCCAACCAACTCAACTCTTGATGTTTCCATTCCCTCAAGCTACCACCCAACATCCTTTCACAAACTCCTAAAAGAAGTTGCCTTCACTCATTGCTTCCACTTTCTGTCTTTTCACTCACTTTCCCATCCTTTGTAATCTCACTTCCAGCTTCATCACTCACCTGACAGTATTCTCCCCAAGGTTACCAACGTTTCCTTAATTGTCTATTCTGAAGGCCTCTTTTTAGTCCTCTCCCTTCTTAATATTTCTAAAGCAGTTGACAGAGTTAATCACTCCCTCTTCCAGGATCCTATCTCCCTCTTGGGTTTTAAAGACTTTGTTTTCTCCTGGTTCTCTTGTCTGATTAATTTTCCTTAGTGTCCTTTTCTGGATTGTGATGCTTGTCCTGCCCCATGTGTGGTTTTATCCTAGAGCTCTATGATGAGCCCTCTTCTCTATACTTTTTCTATCAGTAATTTCATTAACTCCCATAAGTTCAACTGTTATCTATAAATAGATAAGTTCCAGCTCAATATATTCAACTATAACCTTTCCCCTGAGCTCTGGTCCTGCAGTGTTAACTGACCATTGGAAAATTTTAACTGGATGTGCTGCAGGCATCTCAAACTCAATATGTCCAAAATATAATCAATTCTCCCTGACAGCAGCACCAATGTGATATTTACAGCACCTACAGCGGCCACAAATATCCCGGCACAATTCTGAATCGCAAAATACAACAGACTCTTCACATGGAAGACAGAACCAAAACACCCATTCAGACACCAGAAAGCCAAACCCATGATAGTAACAAAGATATCTATACACAGTAACAATGCAGAGGACAACACCAGCCCCAAGCTTTCCCCTGGCAGGCTTCCCACAAACCAGCTCCATTAAACAAAATCACAAACAAGCTCTCTCACTCACGTTAGCCAAGTACCTACTTTCTTTGTCCCTCAGTTCTGACTGCTCTCTGACTGACTTCCTCTCAGCTCTGCTCTGGCTCCACCTCCTCCTGCTTCACCCCTTCCTGTTCCATGTGACTTGACTCATAAGACTCAGACTTCCATGTGACTTAGCTAAGTCACATAAGCCTTATGTGACATTAATGGATGGGAAAGATCTTCCCATTAAGAACCAAAATGATAAAAATAAGCAAAAATGCATTATTAATACTCCCCTGCCCCCCAAAACCCCATCTTTCCTTACTTCTCTATTTCTATCAAGGGCACCCAGGCAGCTCTAATTCTCCAACACACCCTGCACATAGCTGTCAAATTGATATTCTTAAAGGAAAAGTCTGACCACATCTCTTTGCTGCTCAAAAACTTTCAGTGGCTTCCATCTGATTTTAGGAAAAAAATTAAAACTCTTTTATCTGTCATTGAAAGACATTCACTATCTGACTCCAGTCTCCTTTTTCAACTTGTTGTCCACTGAAAAAGCATTTCATATTTAATGTACCGAATAGTTAAATTAATGTATAGATGGTTTAAAAGTTATGTAACTCTTATTACCCTCTTTTCCATTATTCTTCCACAGTCACTGCAAAAGTGGAAAAGAATTAACCAAGATCAGGCATCATTTTATATTTATTTTTATTTCATGAGTTGCTATGGTAAAAAAAATATTAATCAGCTCATGCTAGCCTATTGGTAATGATCTGCCATGGAGAGGTGGGTCCTTGGACAGCAGACACAGGCTTTCTATGCTGTCTGTACTAGCTGTACTTGAAGCCTTGCCAACATGGTTGGCCACCTGCCTGACCTTATGGTGGAACCCTAAAGAGTCCAAGGTAATTTCCTCAAAGCACCAAGCCATACTACATCATTATGAAGCACTGGAACCTTTACTTAATTGTTAAATTGTACAGGTTAGAGAGGGGGAAAGAATAGTGGCTAAAAGGATTGAACTTCTTACTTCATTGATAGAGGGAATTTGGGGATAAGGAAATTCCCTCTACTAATGCAGGTCAGCACCTTCTTATACGCAACTTAAACTCTTAGAGAGTTGCCCAGAGCTCTGAAATATTAAGCAACTCATGCAGAGTCACTTGGTGAGCATGTGTCAGAGATGGGACTTGAACCCAGGACTTCCAAACTCCAAGTTCAGCTTTCTATCCATATACTATGCTATCTCTTAAGTTGCATATGTATATATATATATATGTATATATATATACACACATATATATGTCTGTATGTATATATGTATGTGTGTGCATGCATGTCTGTATGTATATCTGTATATATATGAGTATAGCAATTTTAAAATTATTCATATAAAGTCTAATATTAAGTTATATTGTATGTTTGGAAGAGCAAATATTACTCAAGGTATTATATATTGATATGTTTGGTACAAGAGAGGAGAGGAAATGCTACTCAGTTCCTTTGTACCCTCCTCCTTATCCAAAGAGCTTCAAAGAACATGAATTTGCAACCCAGAGGTGTGTCTCTGCTTCTATGCTTCAGCAAAATGCACTCAGCCAGCTGGGGGTTTACATCTAAAACCTGATAGTAACATTCACCTGTTTGTCAAGGTCCATTTTAGGAACTTTTAATAAGGGAATAACCAACACTGGCTCAAAGAAGAAGCTGAAAGGTAATTCATTTTACCTATAGTACAATGCAAAGAATTAAAGACCTGTCTGTGACCATAGGATATAAAGGAAGAGTGAGAGGAAACAGTAAGGGATGTCATCCTTTCTTTCTTCTGATCATGTTTCTACAAAGTAGAAATAGAATATCCAGAAGCCAAAGATAGCCCTTGTAATCTTGATAATAGGCATACTTCCAAAGTTTTAAACCATCATCATTTTAAAAGTGCACTGGATCCTTATGTGAGAAAAAAATCTATTTATCAAAAACTTGAAGGACAAAATTTAAACTATACAAATCTTTAAATTTTCAACAATATATAATTGAAAACTACAAAATGTCATGTTGGTTTTATACAAAATTTCCTCACATTTCACCTCTGTTTAATAATATGGACACCAGTATAATTTAGATGTCCATTCTCAAATTTATGATAATATTCTATTTTTTAAAAATAGGTCATCCAAAACTTTCATACCTTTTGACCCAGAGATTCCATTACTGGGCTACCCTCAAGGAGGCCGTTGATAAGAAAATCCTCATATGTACCAAAATACTTATAGTAGAACTTTTTGTGATAGCAAAGAATTGAAAAGAAAGTAGATGCTCATCAATTGGGAGAATGACTAAAACTGTGATACACAAATATAATAGGGTATTACTGTGCTGTAGGAAATGATACATGTGATGAATGCAGAAGAGCAAAGTTTCATATAAAGTGATACAGAGTGAAGTAGGTTGTACATGATCACAAGAATGTAAGTGGAAAAAACAATTACACACATATATACACATACAAATGAATAAGAAAAGAACAGTGCAAAATTATAAAGGACAAGCAAGACTGGAAAGAAGAAATATGAAAAGACACCCCCACTCCACCTCTTTGAAGAGGTGGGCTTCCACAAGTGTTTTACAATGTACATATTTTCAGACTTGTTCCATAGGTTGATCAGTCATGCTCATTTTTCCACTTATTTTTATTTTCTTTCTTTTTGTCTTTCAAATATATTTTTTGTTGTATGGGATATCTCTCTGTGAGAGGAAAAGGGGCAGATAATGGGGGAAACTATGGTGATATAAAAACCCCAAAAGACATCAATTAAAACTTATTAAAAATAAGCAGTCTATTATTAACTACCACATTAACAGCTTCCTGTTACATTTTATTTTTTCTTGTTTCAATGCATTTTCATTTTAAGACATGAAGTACCTGTGTCATAGGATCAAATGATTTAGAAATAGAAAGAAATTTATAGATCATTTAATCCAACCTCCTCTTTTAAACAGTTGAAACCAATAAGTGCACCAAGTCTCTAAGATGTTAAAAGTGAGAGAGGCAGCATCTTTTCACTCCAAACCTGGTGCTCTTTCCAATAGTTCAGGTTGACCCTATGCACTATATAAAAAAGACATCTATTCATTTCCAAACACAATGAAAATCCAGTCTCCTAAAGCCTCTAATCTGATTTAGGAATATCACAAAATAAAATGATAGTAAATCTTCCAACAGTGCTTTTCTAAGCATATTGTTTCATCTAGCTAAATCTAGATAAACAAGCATCATTTTACAGAGGAAGGTTTAAAGCATACTTACATTTAAGTAAGTTGCTCACAGGTGATTGGGAAGCCAACAGGAGCATTTTGATTAATTACAAGGTTTGCCAACACCTAGAGGAGGAGATGGCAAACCTCTCCAGTATCTTTGCCAAGAAAACCCCATGGACATTAAAATCCATAAGGTCACAAGAAGTCAGACATAACTGAATGATAGAATAACAAAAACAACACTAAGTAATTTTTATGTGGCTTCTCACAATTTTCATGTCTCTTTAATAAGTGCCATTGAGCACAGATTTCAGTTAACTGTAGCGATGTAGCGATCATAGACTTTCTCCCAAATTTCTGAGTCAGTGGGAGAAGTCTATATCATCCTTCAACACGTCAATTACATGGCTGTAGATGTGCTCTGTTCCATTCATATTTAAAATTATTACCTTTACAAGTTCCCCAGGAAAAGTCTTCTGGTCACATGTATGGTTGGAAATAATCCAGGAATTTATAGTAGGAAAAAGCTGAATTGAAGATAATTGTAATGTATTCCACTGAGGCACTTTCCTGTGAAGTCAGTTCTTTATTCTGACTGCCCAGCAACTGCATGCAGAAGAGGTCAGGTGGAAGCTAAGCTGCTTAAGGATTCTGAAAAGTACATTCATTAGTAATAAACTTCTTGAATGATTAAAGGCCTCTCACTTCTTGATCTCTTCAAAGGTCCATTCCCCTCATTGTTTGTATGTGCAAGGGAGGTAAATAAAGCACTTTCTGTAGCTCTCTTAGAGACTGTAGAAATTGTGGTGACTGTTGGGTGACCATTGGGACTGAAGAAGAGGAAGGTGGCCTTTCAGGACAGTGACCTAATAAAAAAATCTGGTCTAATAATTGTATTTCATGTGACATAGAATAATGACACAGTAGTGTTTTCACAATAATATGATTATATATTCAGTAACATGCAGCAAAAATAATGCAAAGCTCCAAAATGGCAGCATTTATTTGTGGAAAAATATATAGCATGTTTCCATGGATGAGTTTGTAATATAATTCAAACAGTTGCTATTTTCCATTAGTTCAGAATAATTAAAAAGAAATTTTTCACTAAAATGTTTTGCAATGATGAGAATGTATAAGGGTGACCAGATTTCGCTCTTCTTTCAAAGAATTTTTTTAATTTCAGCTCCCGCTAATCAAGGTATTTGAAAATAGTTCATCATTAATCCGTGCCTTCCTCAGATCCCTCATAACTAGTAGTGAGCATTATTCTTTCTTATTAAAGTTAAGAAGACAGAGAAATATGGGATATCTAATTCCTAGATAATATGCACTTGGGATTATTTTCATAATTCAAGATATCTGTGTACTTCTTTCACTTGTGGATTACTGATGATGAAAGATGTATTTTTATTATTTTTTCTTTTATGGAGGGTGGAAGGCAAGGCAATTGGAGTTAAGAGACTCGCCCAGTCACACAGCCAGTAAGTGTGTTAAATGTAGGAGGTCAAATGTGAACTCAAGTCCTCCTGACTCCAAGGTTGGTGCTCTACTCACTGTGCCACCTAGCTGCTCCAAGATGTATTTTTAAAGGGATCACAATTATCAGCATTTTCTCTCCTTAAAAAAAATACAAACAAAAACTACACTTATAGTATCAGAGATTTAGAGCTGGAAAGGACCGCAGAGATTGTACTTTTCTGGGCTGGGCCTGACAGGCCAGTCCCCTGGTAGTTTAGATTAAAAATGGAACAAAATGAGACACTTATACTTAATAGTTAACAAAAAAAAGTTTACTTTGCCATAGAAGAAGGATATTCATGAATGACAGTCATTGAGGATACCTTGATTTGATGCAACTGAAAGAAGCTCCTTTGCCAAGGATCAAAGCTACTCCTGGAGCAACTTGGCCATGCTTTGTATTCAGATGATGGGGAAGTGACAATGACAGCCTGAGCCTTTAGTCTCCTGAGCCAACCAAATCTCAAGGAAGGTCTCAAAACCTTTTAAGGCAAAAACTAGCCTAACTTGCATGAGGGGAGGGGATAGGATATTGCTTTTACCACAGAGGCCATATAACATATAATATTTACATGTGCATATAGATAGAATACATAGAAATAGCTCAGTATTGTTGTTTTTGAAACTAAAACTTGAAAAATTTTCCCTTTTCCTCATTTCTGTGTAAATTATATACTTTTACAAAAAAATGTAAAAAATAACATATATGTGTATGTATTATGTATTTTTCTCATAAAAGTTATGTCAGTTTGAATAACATAGCAACAGAGTAAAGAATATATTCAGAATTTTGTGTTCTAGAATATTTAAACTATTGAAGACTCATAAAAAATGAATTTTATACATCTTTGTGAATACTGTAAAATTGGGTTTGGGGAGGTGTATGTAAGGTGGATTTGTTATTGTTTTTTAAAATACTACTTCCCAGGATCCATGGCCATGACAATCTACTAGTTTCCAGGATCATGGTCTGTAAACATCTCCACTAGGCTTGCACAACATATTATAATCTTAAGATAATGTAATGTAAGCATTTGAGTTCAGTTGGGAAACACCCACTGAGTGTGCACTATGCTACAACATCATGAAATTGCTAAAGTTAATAAAAACTTGTGAGGCTATTGCTGGTAAATTTCCTTCTTTGTCTGTTGCCTATAAATCAAGTGATCACTGGTCAGTAAGTGAGGAATCCACAGGGAGGAATCTGACAGTATAATATTGTGCATGCCTCAGCTGGCCCCCATTGAGGCTTAAGGGGAATGCATAAGCTGGGATGCTGTGCATGCCTTGATCAACTCCCATCAAGGCTTGGGGGGAATTTGTGAATGTGTATGCTTGTATTGATTGGTCCCATTGACACTTAGGGAAATCACAGGAGTTGTGTTGTCTCACCTTGAGACCAGTAATTAGTGGATGCTGTAGGACTTGGTGCTCCCATTATCAGCAACCCCCTTGAGAAGAGGAGAATAAAGCAATCTTATTTAAACCCTTAGTACATCTCCGTTCAGTCTTCCTGTCTGCCTGTTCAAGAGTGAATCTGCTAGAGAAGCTCCCTTGTGTCTCCTACCAGCCTTACAGGAGGTCTCTGAACAAGTAATTCAGCCTCTCCAGGCTTCTGTTTTCTCATCCGTAAAATAAGGGAGCTAGCTTAGATGTCCTTTAAGGTCTTTTCTGGCTTCGAATCTATTATTCTATATTGCTAGTGAATTCAGTCTCTTAATAACCTTAGTAAAAAACAAGTGGTGGGAGATATAATTTCTGCCAATATAACATCCTGAATTTGTCAAATGAAAGTATTGAACATGGAAGAATAAGCTAATCTGCTGGAAAATAATTTAATCAGGCTTAAGTTGAGAGTGACATCAGTGGGAATGAAAAGATACACCAATAGTGGTAAAGTGAGAAGTAATGACTGATAGGTATGGGGAAGGGCCTATAAAAAGCAGGCGTCAAAGACGACCCCAAGATTTCAAGCCACAGAATCAAAGTCTCAAAGTGGGGAAATAATTGTGCAGCAAAGGATACTTGCATTACTTCTACTTATTGAATATTAACTGCAATCATAGCAATTTGGGTGTTTGGGGTGAAAAATGGTATTCCTTGGATACTCATTGGATATGTGATTAGAACCCAGATCAGGGAAGTGCTTAAGTGAAAGCCCTAGAAGGAAAGCCTGGAGAGGCTTCAAGGAAACACAGTGAAAGTGTGTTTTCATAATAAAATAAAATAAATATAAAAATTAAAGGTTCATAATTTTAGTGTCTAATTAGAGAGCTCATTCATTTTTCACACTTAGCCTGACAAATTTTTATTTTCGTGATAAAAATTCTAATTTGGCATTTAACATTTTGAAATTACATGATTTTTTTCCTATTTAGAATCAATGAATGTAAGGCAAGAGCTCAGAGATCAAGGTCCAACTCCCTGATTTCACAGATGAGGGAACTAACTGAAATTCAGAAAAGTAAATAAACTCACCTGTAGTCACCCAACCAGTTAGTAACCATGTCAGAGGTAGAATCCAATATATGCCTTCCATTATCCCTAATATCTTATTTATTTTCCTGATTATTGTATTTTTTTCTATTTTTTCAAATTAATGTAAAATAATTTTCAACATTCATCAAAAATTTTTATCATTCTATCTCTTCATCTAAATATTTGCTCATTTATTCACATTCATTAGTTGATTCATTTGTCTGCTTATTGAGTGATCAGCTCTGACCAGTAAGGAAGCTCCTTTTCCCAGTATTGACGAGCTATATAGTATGTTGATTAGAGTGCTGGACCTGGAGTCAGGAGGACCTGAGTTCCAGTCCAGCTTCAGGTATTTACTATGTGACCTTGGGTAAATCATTTATCCTGCTTGCCTTAGTTTTCTCAACTGTAAAATGGGAGTAATGATGGCACCTAGCTTACAGTGTTGTTGTGAGGATAGTGCTTGGCTCAGAGTAGGTGTATTATTAACGTTAGCAGCAGCAGCCGCTACTCAGCATCAGTTTCCTGGGGCCACTGAAAGGTTGAGTGGTTTGTCTCAGGACTTGAACCAAAGTCTTAGGTTCTCTGGTCACCATTTCTTACTACCTTTCAAGACAGGATTTATACAAACTGAATGTAAAGTAATCTCTATATTCATATAATGCCTTACTCTGAGAAGCATTCTGACCTTTCTACTATCTCTTTACCTATGTGTAACATGTAAATAATATGCACATATAGTCTTCATGTCATTATCACGATACAAAAATTATTAACAAAGGAATGATCATTGCTTAAAAGTTTCTATTTTTAGTTACTCGTCTAAGATAAGATTAAGATCACAGAATGTTAGGTTGAATATTACCTAGAGATAGTATTATATAAGAGGGATGGAGAGCTGGCCTCTGAGTCAAGAGGATCTGGATTCAAGTCCAAACTCTGGCCAGGCATTTTCTGTGTGACCCTGGACAAGTCACCTAACTCTCTAAAACTGTAAGTAACAAAGCCACTGCCAACATGCCTTGGTAAAGGGAGTTTCCTCACTATGCCAATGAAATCACAGGTTTGGTATCCCACCCCCACCCTTATCCCCAACCAAATAGTCATCAAACTTATCCAGTTCAATTCTCTAATTTCACAGGTAAGGAACTTGATGCCCTGAGAGGTGTGACTTGCTTCAAATGACCCAGCTGGTGCTAGGACCCAAACCCATGTCTTCTGACTCTAGACTTTTTTATACCATACTAAGAATTCAGGATTCCTAATTATTTCCCTGAGATAACACAGGCTAATTAAAATAAGAAAAAGTGGATACAGCTGGGGGTGAGGGGCAGTTAATTTCCTATCTTTTAACAAGGTGCTTTTGAGTGGCAACATTTTAAGTAATGATTTTTATATATAGACTCTAAAATGAAAATTTTCCGTCTAATATTTTTCAATATCTTTTAGACACTGAGGATAGTATCAAGGAGAGGGTAAGTGAAGGAGGCATATGGTTGGAAATGGGCTTGTTCATCAGTTTTTCCAGCAGAGTTTCTATCATTCTATACTGTTATGAGAAATGCATTGTCAGCAATGACGCTAGGAAATAGGTATAATTATTTGTTTGCAAAAATATTAAGGCGGCTTGCTGTAAAAAGAAAGTAACTAAACTCTGTTGTGTTTTAGAAATGCTACATTCCACTACATCTGGGAAGTAACATAAATCTCTGGGATTGTCTCCTTTAATTAAGACTTTCAGAAGGATACATATACCCTAACAACCATTTAGAAAATATTCAAAAGGGACAGACATTAGAAGATTTAAAATAATCAGTGAGTGGGTATGGGGAAGTTCTTAATTGACACTTTAAAAAGAATTATTTAGCTTCCTTCAAATTTTATGTGGCTCTTGATTTGCCTTCTGCAGTTCTTATTTAATGAAAGTATGACAACAATCTCAAGTATATTATACAATTTATTATATTTTTGTTTCAAAATATACATTAATTTGAAAATAAATATTACACTACTACTTACAAATGAATTAATGTTGCCACGCATGTAGTTACCTATTGTAATATTCTAAAACTCATCTAAATCTATTACCCCAGTATTATTCCCAAATGTAGACACAGGTAACCCCCTGCTACATCATATCTTGTTTCCAAAAAATGTAATTCTTCGCCTGCATTTTTCTCTTAGTTATCCAGGGATTCATTTTCAGTTCCTGAGGAGACAAGAATGAGTCAGTTTAAGTACCTATAAGCAGTTTAAATATTTGTTTCGTGACCTATGCTCTGGCTTAACTTTCTGTTCCATGGACTCTAGTCTGTTAGCTGATTATCAACATGTGATGTCTATAGAGCAATTTAAGATTTGCAAAGAATTTTATATACATTATCTCATTTTATCTTCACAACAACCCAGTGAGGTAGGCATGGCAGATAGTATTTTTTCCCCCATTTTACAGATAGAAAAACTGAGGTTTAGGGAGGTTAAAGGACTTGCCCCTTGTCACGGAGCTTGTAAATGTCAAGGTTAGGATTCAAACTCAGGTGTCTCCTTTCTCCAAATCCAGCATTTCTGTTTTATTACAGTAGTGTGATAAGCTCTTAGTATGTAAAACATGGAGTACCGCTGTAAAGACCAAGTCCAAACCTTCCAGAGCCCAACAATTAATTTTTTAGGGTAAGATGTGAACTGCCCTTCAGATTGGCTCCCACTCTTAGTTTTGTGGTTAATTTCATTCTCTGTTCTGGATCTACCCTCTGCCTGTTTCAATCGGCAGCACTAATCATAATCCCAAAGTGATCAGTTTTGACACAGAGGTAAACTGCAAGAACACACGGAGGAAGAGAAACCTGGGAAGGGTGGGATGATAAATTCCCTACACAGCCAGTTATTCAGATGCCTACCGGCATGTGGGGTATTATTTGACTGGTCTAGAACTGGATTAAGCCTACTGATTAATTTCATCTACCCCAAGGAAAACACACTTTTTTAAAAAAACTGGCTTGTGATGGAAGCTCTTTAATCTATTTCAAGAAAGAAATTTTGATGCATATGATATCATAATGTTGTCATTTTCAGTCGTGTCTAACTCTTCATGACCCCATTTTAGGGTTTTCTTGGCAAAGATACTGCAGTGGTTTGCCATTTCCTTCTCCAGCTCATTTTACAGATGAGGAAACTGAGGCAAATAGGGTAAAGTGACTTGCTCAGGGTCATACAGTTAGTAAATGTGTGAGGCCAGATTTGCACTCAGGTCTTCCTGACTCCAGACCTGACATTCTCTGTACTGTGCTACCTAGCTTCTCCCACAATGTCACTGCCTTGTATTTCTTTTGTATATATTCATAAGCATGCTGTCTCCTTCAAACATTAACGCCTTGAGGGCAGGAACTGTCTCATTTTTGTCTTTGTATTCATGCTTCCTAAGACATTGTCTGATATACACTATGGTGCTTAATACATACTTGTTGATTGCATCATATTCTGATACAGTGGATCTTTGAATAATTTTTACCCTAGCATTGTTATGCACTACTAATTTTCTAGTTCATTTGGGGCTTTTAAATCTTTTTATGGTTCACAATTGATTTTTTCCTACGAGTTAATTAATAGTCCATGACAGATAAAAGAATTTCTGGCTCCTGGTTAGCACTGTTTAGGGTCTGGATGGCAACAGAAATGAAAACTCTTAATGACCATCTGAAGAGATCACAGATTA
Source organism: Bettongia penicillata ogilbyi (assembly GCA_023548195.1). Classification (NCBI taxonomy): domain Eukaryota; kingdom Metazoa; phylum Chordata; class Mammalia; order Diprotodontia; family Potoroidae; genus Bettongia; species Bettongia penicillata. Next base: position 17,556,695 of record JAJHZJ010000200.1, read on the forward strand.
CATGTGAGGATCTGGATATGTCCACAGAATCATCTATGTTCCCTATACAATGTAGTTTCTTGAGTGGAATTTTATACATACTGAAATTTATTACATAGAAAAGTTTCAAAATACGTAGACTAGGATCTGGGCTTCTCTGCATGTAATAATAGATTCCTTTTCTAATTTATTAATTCAAATTTGGCTTCTCACTGCTATCAGCTAGACTTTATTAATGGAAAGTTGATCTCAGAGTCAACAACACCTCCCTCCCTCTTTCCTCATCTTCCACTGGTCAGGTCCATCACATTTATGTACTATATTTCCTTCTCAGGGCAAACAGATAGACCTGAGAGGCTTGGTGGGAAGGACCCCACCCCTACTTTCTGCCCTCAAGGTTTAGAGCTTCATTCCTGACAACTTGGGTCCATCGGGCCACTTTTCCAAACAGCAATTAACAGAGATCGCAGCAGGCCATCTCTCGATATCAGCTTTAATTATGTCTATCACCTACCTTCTAAGGGTTCTTGGCTATTCTGAGCATCTGAGGCTTCTAGAGAACCTGTGCTGAGAAATTCTAAGGCAAAAAAAAAAATGTGATAAAAAGAATAAACTCAACATTTACAATTCATCATCATTAGAATACACCCTCATTCCCCATGATTTTCTCCCCTTCTTTTGATGTTCTATGGCCTTTTCTAGGAATCATAGATGTTCCAGATAAGTCACATCCTCCGAAGCAAGTGGCTTTAGCACTATCTCCTGCCCCTGAGCAATGGCAGGATACAGGGAGCTGGAAAAACATCCTAAGCAGCAATCATTGGGATTCATTCCCTCCATGCTGTACTCATGATTCAAGGAGTCTCTGGAAATGAAGTAGCAGGAGAAGAACAAAGGATCCGAGATTCAGAGTGCGAGGGCCCTGAGAGAGTATCCAGTTTAACCTCCTTATTTTATAATTGAGAAAATTGAGGGCCATTCAAATAATTTTTTGATATATAATTTTAAGGGGTAAGAAACTAATCATGTAAGCATGGTATTAATTATAATACACAGAAATATTTTCATAGTTACATGAAATCAGTTTTAAAACTGATTAGCTCAAATTCAGTATCCCTTTCTCCTTAGATGAACAAAAGTTAGCTTGTCAAAAGAGAAGTGAAAAACTAGCTAATTCTCTCTCTTTCTCCCTCTCTCTCTCCTCTTTCTCTCCCTTTCTCTCTCTTCTCTCTCCACTCTCCCCATATTAGAACTTAGAACAGTGCCCAGAACATAGCAGAAGCTTAATAAGTGTTGATATATACATATATGTATATACATACATATGTGTATATGTATGTATATACATATATGTATATATATATATGTGTGTGTGTATGTGTGTGTGTTGTTTTTTGTTCAGTTGTTTCACTTGTGTCTGATTCTTTGTGACCCCTTTTGGGGTTTTCTTGGAAAAGATACTGGAGTGGTTTGCCATTTTCTAATCCTTCTCATTTTGCAAATGAGGAAACTAAGGCAAAAAGGGTTAAGTGACTTGCCCAGGATCACGCAACTATTAATTGTCTGTGGCCTGATTTGAACTCAGGTCTTCCTGACTCCAGGTCTGGGGCTCTATCTATCTGCCACTTAGCTGATACATAAATGTGATTATGTGTACACATACAGATCTCACATATATAAAGAAATTACATGGTTCAGGTTTTCAGAAAATAATACTAATAATAAATAATTTGGATTTAAACTCCCTACTCATATTCTTCATCATCCACTATATCCTTGACCTTCTACCATACTGAGTAAATTCCCTTCATTCTCCTGAAACTATTACTGACATCACCAATGACCTCTAAATCAGTAAGTCCAATGACTTCTTTCTCAGTCTTTCTGGTCCTTGACTTCTTGGTAGAATGCTACTTTGCGTTGATCACCCCAGCCTTTCTGAAAACTCTCTTCTCCCTGGAATCCGGTCATTTTATTATCATTTATTCCCCCTCTGACCTCTCTGACATCACATTTTCAAGCTTCTCTCTGTTCTTCCACCCCAGAAATGTTCATACTCCTCTTTATCTTCAAGTTTTCTCTCTCACTTGGAGAGCTCATGCATTCACACATAGTTTCAATGATCAAGTCTATGTGAAAGACTTAAAAATCTGGATCTTTCAATTCTGAATTTCTGGTTGGCTGACAGACATTAATACCACTTCCCAGCATCATTTTAAACCTATGTATTAAACTAACCTTTTTATTTGAGGCATCTGGAGGCACAGCAGTTGGAGCACTGAGCCTGGAGTCTGAAGACCTGAGTTCAAATCTGACCTCAGTCACTTACTAGCTATATGACTCCAGGAAAGTCACTCAATCTCTGTTTTCTCAGTTGTAAAATGGGGCTAATAGCCCCTACCTTGCAGAGTTGGTGTTAGGATCAATATGATCTCAACATCAGTATGAAATAATATTTGTAAAAAAAGCTTAGCCCAAAGCCTGGTATGCAATAGGTACCATATAACTGTTTATTCAATTCCTTTACCTTTTTCCTCTAACCACTCTACTTTTTAACCCTTTCTGCCTTTTATTCATTGTATAAGCACTGCTCCAGCCATCCAGGCTTAAAATCTAGGACTCATTTTGATTTCTCTGGGCAGTTGCCATGGTGTCTCTCTCATATCCAATGCCATTAAAGTCAGTGGATTGTTCCTTCAAAGAATCTCTTATATCTTCACTTCTTTTCACCCTCCCTCAGACCTTAGTCCAGCCATCCCTGAACGACTGTAATGGTATCCTCCATATTCTTCCTGCTCCAATCTTTCCCTGTTCCTATTCATCTTATGAACAGTAATGAGAAAGTTTTCTAAACCATTTCAATTATATCAGTTCCCTTTTTAAATATCCATGGCTCCTAAACACCTACCAAGGCCAAACTCTTTAACCTGGACTTCCACAATCTGTTTACTTTTTCAGTTTTACTTTCAACTAATTCATTTTCTCCATCCTTCAGCACTGGCAAAAATACCTTGTTCATTGCTCCCCAAAGTATGAATTATACCTTGCCATCTCTGTGGGTTTGGACACGTCTCCCTCTAAAACACCACCTCCCTTCTCTTTTATTCTCTCTGCTTTTGGGACTCAGCTCAATCCCTTGGAAAAGGAAACCTTGACAGACCGCACCATATGACATTGGCTTCTGCTTCCTCTGAACCTCTACTGCCTGCACCATTCCCTTAGCAACAAATACATGCTTTTGATGTCACTGCGTTTAGTGGTAATATCATACTGTCATTTAACTTTTCATATGTTTAGGTCTTATTTTCCTCACTTGTTTAAGATAAGCTTCTCAAAAGTAGAAACCAAATCTAAGATATACAGGGTGTTGCAAAAGTCTTAATACAGTTATAGCTATTAAAGCTTTTAAAGCTTAAAGCTGCACTAAATACAGGGTTGTCCCAAACATCTTAGAGCAGTTTCAAACTAATAAAACAATTAAAGTTGGAAACTGAGCTAAGACCTTGGGATATCCCTTCTTGGTACTCCCTACAAAGCCTTGTACATAGTAGGCACAAAATCAATGACAACTGTTTTCTTCAACAGTGCTTTTCTTCTAAAGAATGAAAAATATTTCAAATATATCTTTTCATTACTATAAGAAGGATCACAGAGGGATATTCTTTGATCCCATTTTATGAACAAGCAATAGATTTGCATACTTATTTCCACAAGATTGAATTTTACTATTTGGGGATGAAAATGGGTAATTTTTAATTAAATCAATTACTACCAGTTTGCTCCTTTTGATCTTCTTCCTGGTTTTCATCAATTTGGATTCTGACTCTGTTTTCACGTGGTATCAGTTCAGCTACTAAAATATATAAATTAAATAAAAATGAAAAGTTTAAAAAAGATGAACAAATCATCATAGTCTTTATACTTTGCAATACTGGTCTTTTAATTTCGTATCAATTGCCCAGAGTGGGAGGACGCTGGGATACTTTGAGATCCAATACCACCTCCTCCATCCCCACCTCCCAGGAAATTACAGTTAGAGGGGAAGAAGCTAGAAAGTGAATGATAAGGAAAATAAGGGGCAGGGGGAGGTGTAGGGAGACTAAAATTACCAAAGATTTCAGAAAGAAGGAAAGTCAAAGACCATGAAGATAAATATATGTCAATAGGAAAAACATTAACAACAGAAGGAAATATGGCCTCTAGAGTACAGGAATCTACAAATAAATACAAATACAAATGAATACCACAAAACAAGGGACAATGACCTAGAACTTAATGAGACAGAGAACTCTGAAATTTGAGGAGAACATGGAACTCCAATATGCTGTTTCTGAGTTGTTCAAAAGAGAAATGAGAATTATGAGGGCAGATCTTATGGTCTGCACAGCAAAAATAATGGGCAGAATAGAAAAATGGTAATCTTTGATGGCAAATCTCACCAAAGAAATAAAGAGAAGACTAAAGATCAAGAATGCAAATATATTAGAAGTGAAGGATAATTAAGAAGGGAAGCAAGAAACAATAACAGAAAAAAAAAATGCTTGTTATGTTAGCAAAACACACTGATCTTGAAGACAGCATACATAGACAACCTAAAGTTCATAGATCTCCTATAAGAATACAACAAGAAAAAAAAACCTTAACACCATAATGAAGGAAATAATAGAATAATAGAAGAGAATAGCCCAGAACTTCTGTACAAAGAAAATGAAATTCAATTGAAAGAATTCACAAATCGCTTCCAACAAAAAAAAATCCAAGGCAGCAAACCCTAAGACACATAGTGGTTAACTTTAATTATTCATTCAGTTCATTACCCTTCAATAGACTTACCCTCATAGCCTTAGAATTATTCAAGGGTCTGATGTAAAAAAAAACCTTTCTAGCTTATCAGAGCTTGCACCACACTGGCAAAGACTCTGAGAGCACAGGATCACCACCACACCTTAGAGTGCTATAAAATTACTGCTGCTGTTGCTGTCATTATTACTGTTATGAGATATCAGAGTAGATCTGTAGTGAATTAAGTTTTAAAAATAACAGAATTTAGCTGGGGAATATATATTTTAAACACCTCTTATGATAATTTCTTTTGTGACTTATTTCTTTAATTCCACCTAAACTTTTACCTGGAATGTATGGCTCATAAGTTAATACTTCTCCAAGTGCAACTAGTTTTTCCTGTAAAAAAAAAAAAAAAGATATGATTACAGCACAAATACTATAATCAGTGATCACTAATTTTTTGGTCCCAATGGGAGATTTTCCTAGTATGCAACTGCAGGTATGGAAAGTCCCTTTGCCAATGAGATGTTCAATGGTTCAGCAACTCATACTGTCTGGGGTTTGTAGAGCTTAAGTGTTATGTACATGATCATGCAGCTACTATGTACAAGAGGCAAAGCTTGAATCCTAGCCCTTCTTATCAGAAGAGCTGGCTCTATACATTATGCCATGTTACCTCTTAATGATCGCTATTATTAGTGTAATTATTTTTTAAAATGAAATATTTTACTTACTATTTTAAATAAACACAGAGCAAATAAATGACATTAAGATAATTCGAAGTGTGATTATAAAGTAATCAAACATTTCTTCACAAACAATCTATGGAATTGGAATAACTGGTGTCATTCAAAGTCATCACTCTGGGAGACTGCACACCAGTTCCTTGGAGGCTGCTCACCAATTCCTTGGAGGCAGGTGGCACAGTTCCAGGAATGTTGCTCAAAGAGCATCGGGATCACCTTCAAGACTGCCTTCAGAGAGAATTTTATGAAGCTTTTCCCAAGTTCTCAGCTGGAAGCAATCTCTCCGGCCTTGTGTTTCTCTTTGCATGTCATCTGTGCATCTCTTATATATTTAGCATTTTCTATTTGTGTGTATCTTTGTCTCATTACAATGAAGATCCTTTAGGGGAGCAATGACGTGTTTATGAAACTGTCAATTCAGGAGGCATCATGGTAGAGGACATTGGGAATCACAGCTCAAGAATCAGAGGAGGCCTCAGAGTCCCTCCAGTCCAACTCCTCTATTTTGTAGAAGAAGAAACTGAGGCAGAAAGGGATTAGTCCAAGATCACACAGGTATCAAAACTTCAGAGGTAGGATTTGAACCTAGATTATCCAGTTCCAAAAACAGTATTGTCTGTATACCATGTTCCCTCCCAAAAGGCTGTACTTAGAGCCAGGATGACTTGGGTTAAAGTTTCACCCCTGACACGTAGAGCTTGCGTAACCTTGGGCTGGTCATCATGACTCTGAGACTCTAAAGTTGCAGAGAAGTTGCTAATCTACATCAGCAGAAGGAGTTTCCACAATGGGAGTTCTCCATATGATTGAAATCATAGTTACAGATCAAAACAAAAACAAAGATCTTTTGCTAGGAAGAAATAAACTGGATACTGAGGCTATTTTAACTTAGGGCAATACCAACAGAGCGGAATTCAAGCCCTTGTCACCTGTCACCAAACTGTTAATAATTTACCACAGAATTTGAGATATCTTATGGTTTGATCATATCTTATAATTTAGTCTCTGTCTTACGTCTCTTCCTTCCTTAGCCAATGTTTTCCACAAAGCTAAGTGATTTTCCTAAAGTGCAGGTCTAATCATACTCAACAAACTATAGTGACTCTGTTACATTTAGGATCAAAATTAAATTTCTCTCTTCACTAGAAAGAGAGTACAAGGGAACTGTTTTTGAAAACTCAGGATCTTATCACCCAAAAGGAGCTGATAATAGGTATTAAGCTAACTGTAAAATTGCTTCCATACCAGGAGATCCCTTTCTGAGGTACACACAAATCCCTTGAATGGATTAGAAAGAAAGCAACGTCATTGTTGGAAGATTTATGGGTCACACTCCTGGAGACCTAACTGAAGATTAGTTAGGTAAGTCCAGGAGGTCAGGGTTGATGAAGAAACCAGCTCTGCAAGAGACTTAGAAAACTGTGACAAACACAAACCCTGAGAGACAGAATTTCTGGATAATATAATTAATTTATTCATTAGGCTAGCTTATAATCAATAAATTGGTCAGTGGTCTCTCTTGGTAACCAAAGATCCCAAGAGAGACTCTGAAATGCCTCAAATCTCTTCTTAAAGGGAACTTCCCTAACAAGTAAAACCCTGATTGAGGGCTATTTAATGAGATGGTAGGCTAAAAGTCTTCAGCTCCTCCTGCTAAGTACCTGGCTTGATCATTGTTGGGTAAACTCTAATGGAGGGGATCGAGAACAGGGGGTTCTTCCCCCAGACAGTATTCTGTTTATACTCTAAACAGAAATCTCCAAGTTGGGTGGGGTCCTAACGAGCATGTGCCTTGAGGGCTGAGAGCAATCTGATTAATTTCTCTCATAACACAAGATATGGAGAAGAGGCTGTCAGAAATTATGTGGAGCTGAGAATGAATACATAGGCAGAGGAAGATGCCACAGAGAAGGAGCCAGTCAGCATTGACAGTGAGGTTGTTTAAGCCATCAGAGGGACAGAGGCTCTGTCTTAATGCTAAAAAACTGAGTTTTTCCCTGATTGGCGGATCCTAGAAATGTGTCATCTGCCTCCAAGGCTTAGCTATTTAAGACCTTGCAAGGGTATGGCCAACTTATACCCCAACCAGCTTCATTGCCCTTTCTGAATCCATCAGAGTTGGGGGGAAGGGAATTTCATACCTTGTAAAGGGATCACGGGATATTGCCTTTGTTATTACATCAACACCTTGTCACCTGTGACATCATTTGAGAACGGATATGTGTGGAATCAAATTCTGCCTCCTCCATGCCCTCCAATTACATTAGCAAAATTAATTTCCTTGTATATTTTCTGAAATTACCTGTTCGAGATCATGGATTATTGCCCTCTTAATATCTTCAGTTAAGTCAGTATCAGTCAAATCGGTTCGAGGAAGCCATACTCCATTCACACATTTTACTGGCATGGAATACACAATTCCCTCAGGTGTGCCAAATTCACCTGGAGAGTCCCCACAAGAGAGTGAATAATAAATGCAATGAGTTGTTTCTTGTCACTGTCCTATGAATATGCAAAATTATAAAATTACTGCTGATGATATTGCTGAATTATCAGAAAGTCATCTTTTCTATCAGCTTTATGTTTATCATTTAGTTCTCCTGGAACCCAGTCAGTTCTTGATTGTCTATGCCTGGATTATGCATGTGTAGATTTAGTGACAGTAGAAATGGCAGGCTCTGGGACCTGCTACCTAGCTGGCCCCATGACCATTTTCTCTTGCCCACGTTTCCTGAGCTGATAGTCTATGTTGCCCATGTCATCTCTCATGAAGCTCTGTCTGTTTGCATTCTTTGCCAATATTCTAACCCATAAAGTAGTTTTATATTATCTATGGGCCAAATGATATGATTTTAAAAGGAAGGAACAGGGACTACAGGCTTGGTGGATTTTCCAGCTAAATGCTGAACGCTCATTCAAACAATCATTACAACTTGGCTATGGCAGGTGATGGGAAAGTTATTGGTAGTGAGCACTCAATATTCAACTAAATTGGCTCCGTTCATGTGGAATACTTTTTGTCTGTCAAACAAAAAACTGTGGCTGGCTTCCCAGCAGTGTTGCACAATGGAAAAAGCCTTATTCTGTGAATGAACAAACCTGGATTTTAACCACTGCTCTTCTGCCAAAGGCAGTACTTGTATGACCTAAGTTAGGCAGATGGTTTTTCCTCTGGTTTTTTAATATGAGGGTGGGTGGGAGTGGGAGGGTTGCACTCGATGCTTTTCAAGGTGGCTTCCAATTCTAACTTTCTATGAATCCTTCTTGTTCTTGTCCACTAGGATAAATAGGAGGACTTCATTAAGGAGACATACATCTAAAAGAGTAGAAAATATTGGAATTTCCCACAACTTCAAATGCTTCCTTAAGACAGCCTCCCATCTCTATGCTTTAATCACTCTGAATTTTCTGAGAAAGTACCAAAATGCCTCATATATCAGTCTCACCTCCTTGTTGGTACTTGGAATCCCTTTAAGAGGATACAAAGTCATCCTTTTTACAGTTAGAGACATAAAGCATAAAATGGAACATAAAATGACACATTCACACTCATTTGTAAATTTCTGATATTAGATCCTTTCATAGGATTGGTATTGATAGGGGAATTACAGAACAAAGTCCCTAGGGATCTGAAAGAGATAAGAGAGAGGACACCAGAATGGTGAAAAGGAAAGCTGAGGGTGCCAAACTTGAGCCTACTTCAACATTCTGCCTACTGGGAGTGGTTCCAGATCCTGTATCCCATACTCAGATGGAACTCCTGCTGGGAGGAAATTCCTAGGGGGTATTAGCCACTCTTTTACAATTATCCACATTCTATTGACATGAGTGAATGACAAATGACAAAAATAAGATACCACCAAGAAGTACTAGAAAGGGCACAGATTTGGAATAAGGTCTGCTCCTGGTATCTAGGTGACTTCAGACGGGTCATTTAATTTCTGTAGAACCTAGTAACCTCATCTATAACATAAGTGCACTGGACCAGATGATATCCCGAAGAAGACAATTAGAATGGGCAAGGCCTTCAAGATCATGCCAGAAGAGGCTCTGCTGAAGGAACTGGGGGTATCTATTTTGTTGGAAAGAAGGCTTTAAGGACAAAGCTGTAGCTAACCATTTTTCCAGAGCAAGTGGTAGACTCAGAGAAATCTTGGGGAGACACCTTAGGGATATGCCTCCTTGGGACCCAAGGCCCTATTGTGGGCAAAGAACCCAAGATGCCACCCTGTGTCAGGGAAGGGACCCCTTGATGCACTGAAGCTGCTGCTGAGAAGTCACTGCCAGGAGATGGAGCAAGGTAGACCAAGGATTTCCTAGAGATTGGGTAGTCTGGAAAAAGCCCTTATCCCCCTGACCAAGTTATTGAAGTATTTCTAAGGCTGTTATATGGAAGGGGCATTGCACTGGCTCTCCTTGGCACCAGAAATCAAAACCTAAAGAGATGGTTAGAAGTTGCAGAGGCAGATTTAGGCTTGAGGTAAGGAAGAACTTATTAACAATTGTTGTTATTTAGGCATCGTCAGTTATGTCTGACCCTTTGTGACCCCATATGGGTTTTTCTTGAAAAATATACTGGAGTAGTGTCTCATTTCCCTTGCCACTCATTTTAAGGATGAGGAAACTGAGGTAAATACGGTTAGTGACTTGTCCAGGGTCACATAACTAGTAAGTATCTGAGGCTGGATTTGAACTCAGGAAGATGAGTCTACATGACTCCAGACCCTGGTACTCTATCCACTGTGCTGTCTAGCTGCCCTTTAGTAACAAATAGGGTTGTCTACAAAAAAAAAAAAAAAGGCAGAATGGCTTCGCTCAGGAGGCAGTGAGTTTCCCTTCACTCAAGGTCCTGAAGGCATGGCTGAATGCTTTTTTGCCAGGTATATTTTAGAGGTTATCCTTGTTCAGGTAAGGCTGAACCAAAGGCTTCTGGGGTCCAGTTCAAGTGAGATTCTGTGATTCTCTCCGGCAGCTTCGATTCAAAATCCTCTGAGCTGTTCTATAACAGTTCCTGCTAAATCTGAGAATTCTGATCCATCATCTAGCACAACACTTTATCATATTAATGAACAAATTATATATTCAATAAAACTTTATCTTTTATTTGTATCCCTCAAATAGAAATACAAAAGTATTTTTTAATATTTAGAAGTATATAACTTAGGGAGTCTTCAGTTTATAAATAAGTTGTGTTCTAAAACTATTTACAAAGTCAGTTATCTGATATTCAGAATGAGAGCTGTTTTCTTAGGGAGGCAGGGGGAGGATGGTTTTCACAGAAAGTAAGTTCATGAATAACCATTTATTTTCTATCTCTATAACATTTAAAGGGCTACGCTAAAGATAGGACACTCAGTGCGACTTGTACGCAACCAGACCCAGATCAAAATGTCATTGGAAAATGTTTAACAAAATGAATAAAAATAAAATGTTTGTTCTTCACTTGTGTCTGACTCTTTGTGACCTCGTTTGGGGTTTCCTTGGCAAAAATGTTGAAGTAGTTTACCATTCCTTCCTCCAGCTTTTTTCACAGATAGGAAACTAAGGCAAAGAGGGTAAAATGACTTACCCAAGGTCACTGAACTAGTGTCTGAAACCAGATTTGAACTCAGGAAGCTGAGTCTACCTGACGTCAAGTCTGGTGCTCTATCTGTTTTGCTACCTAGCTGCCAAAAATAGAATATGAAACAGGTAATGTGTTTTCTAAGTCAATATGTGACCCACTGAGATTCATTTCTATTTGAGTCTGATACTACTGGACTAAACAACCTATGCCTACATGAGAGGTCCAGGGAGAAAGGAAGATGGAGACATTCAAGAGGGCCAACATGCTCAGATCTTTCCAGACTGAATTCAGGGAAAACTAGGTAACAGGAGGCCTTTGTATCTTTTCCTTCACCAAATTCTAGATTGGGGAAGTTAAACAAAGGAAAAGATTCAGACACCTGATGGAGCTTTGCTCCAGTATAAGAGAAGGAAGTATACACGATTATGCTGGCTGTCCCCTGCACGGGAAAAAGAAAGAAAAATCTTATTATAGTGAGAAACAAAGATTCACCTTCGCTCATTATTCCTAGAGAAAAAATCTCTCCGGGAGGGGAATCGTGGTACCAGAACTTCAGTATGGTGGCTATACAGTGTGCTGAAGAAATACCCCTTTGGAAATATCCTTTCAAACTCCATGCGTTGAGGGAGTTTCCGAATTCTTTGCTAAGCCACTCACTGTAAGAAGAGAAAGCGATCATTTTACTAGAATACAATGCTCCTTTAAAATCAAAAGGAACAAAAAAATGGGAAGTAAAGTCCAATTCAAAAGTCTGGAAAACTGAAACATAAACCTAAGTACAATCACACACGACCTCTGCCCTAAGAGATCTGCCATGCACTAGCTTTATATTCTCTGCGTATGTAGATTATAAGTTACACGAGGGCAAGAAATATGCCTTAGTTCCTTTCTATTTTCTCTGGTAGATTGCATTTTTTTTTCAGAATGCACAAATAATAAATAGTTGTTGAATGATTGACGGTAAAGTGTTAAATAAGTCTGTAGGCAGAGAAAGTTCTTATTTAATCAGTGTATTTCCCACCACATTATGGAAAAATACACACTATGGAATATATTTTTGTCTATTGCTGCCTTCCTCAATAATCCAAGAATACACATTTTTTCACTGTGGACATTCTCTTCATTGACATAAATAAGTAGATGTGCTTTAAGAGTGATATGACCATGAAATTAGTGACCTAATCACTAATTTCTGTCATCCACCTAACCAAATACACACGCACACACACACACACACACACACACACACACACACACACACACACACATGCATGTATATATTTTAAAAGGATACACATTCCAGGTCACAGTTTTACATCTCTATCCGAATATGTTCAAGTATGCAGTGCACACAGGGTAATCCTGCAGTCCTATAGAAAGCAGTCACAAAATTGATTCTGTGAGGTCACAGATGTCATTTATCATTGCCTATAACTGCTGTGTGGGGTTGGATTCCAGCTGTCCTAGGATTAGAATAAAAGGACATAATTGTGGATAATTTTTTAAAATGTATCCTAGGAAGAACTTCTCCCAGGTCAAAAAAAGGAGTCAAATGAACTGGATCAAAAACCAGTTTTTTGTGATCTTTTTCTGTTTCCTCTTAATCCTAAAACAATTACATATAATTTAAAATATTTTTAGTGAGAAGTTTTAGAAAATTACACACACACACACACACACACACTTAATATGTGAATATAGTTCAGAGTTAAATATAAAAACTATAGTGACCAGACTTTTGATCCATATGGCTATATCTATCTATTCACTTCAATAGGTAGCATGGTAAATATGGGGAAGTTGGCTTGTTAAATCGCATTTTTGCAGAACTGAAGATATTTGAAAATTATCTTAAAGGCTCTGACAATTTTATCATCTATTACTATATAATGATCAGTATACAATATTTAAAATATACCATACCTATCAAATATCAAGTTTAATAGGTAACGGGAATAACTTGGAGGTCCCCAAATAGCACTGTTATATCTGAAGACTTTTGCTTTCTTCAGGTCAATGTAGCGAGAGCCAGTAACATTACCCCAAATGATCACATCTTTGATGTCTAGAACAAAAGGACTCAATTAACAAGAATGATGATATACGTAAAACTAGAAAATATACCACCTGAGAGCTGCTTAGCTGGGGTCTTAACCTAGGGAAATTGCTCTTTAAAATATATAAAAATAAACTCCTGCTAGTCTTTTATCTCCTGGTACAGTCTCCTTTTTTGAAAAAAGAAGTTTCATTAATAAATTCTGTTATTATATCACAATTATTTCTAGAAACATTACCCTTCCTCCATCACGCCAACCCTTGCCCTGAAAGGAAAACCTCTCTTATGACATAGTTACAATTAACTTAAAGTTAAATGTTAAGGAAACCTAGTTACTTCATTTGGCAATGTATATAGCCCTCTACTCTACTACTTCTTTTCTCTTTATTGAGAAGATGGAGGTATATTTCATTTTCTGTTTTTTCATTATTTATTTTTTCATTTACCAAGTGTTTGGCTTCATTTTTACTGACTATTTTATTTATATTGTTTCAGTCAATGTGTATGTTGTTCTTTGGATTCTGTTCATTTCACCCCTGCAATCAGTTAATACAAATCTTCTCATGTTCCTGTGACTCCTTATAATCATTATTTCTTACAATACATTTACATTCACATTCCAAAGCTCCCATAGGTATTTATAGGAACATAGATACCTAGAGGGCATGTTAGACACTACAGAGGCTAAAAAGTTCAACTTCCTTATTTTACAGTTAAAAAAACTAAGGCATTTCCCCAATTAATGAGTGTCTCATTTTCTTGTCTGCCTTAGCTTCCTCATCTATAAAATGGAAGTAATAATAGCATCTACAGGATTGTTTGGAGGATCAATTGTAAAATGCTCACTTAGCATGATGCCCAGCATATGGCATTATATAAATGTTAGCTATTATTATTTGTATTTTGTCTCCAATAGATTTTGAGTGCCTTGAGGGCAAAAATTGTTTGGGGTTTTTTTTTTTTTTGTCTTTGTATCCTCAGCACCTAGGCACATAGTAAGTTCTTAACAAATACTTATGAATAATTGAATGTAAAATAGCAAACAAAATTAAAAAGTCACAAATTGACAAAAGCTAAAAATATCCTCAAAGACATAGAGAAAATAAAATGTTAATTCAAAATGGAGTTTGAATTTTGAAAATTAACCATTTGCTGTTTATAGGTGCTGAAGTTTTATATATAATGAAAGCAAACTGTTTTATGCCTCCTAAAGGTATTTATCTAAAGAGCAGTATAATATTTACATGTGGAAATGCAATAGGATTTAGCCTTTCTAAAGCATGAATGTTTATGATGGATATTAGGTTACTCTGATAAATTCTGGTTCACTTTGACATGGTTCTGGTGATTATACTGATAGGGGCAGCTAGGTGGTACAGTGGATAAACTGCTGGCTCTGGAATCATGCAAACTAATCTTTCTGAGTTCAAATCCAGCTTCAGATACCTACTGACTATATGACCCTGGGCAAGTCATTTAACCCTGTTTGCCTCAGTTTCTTCATCTGTAAAATGAGGAGAAGAAAATGGCAAACCATTCTGGTACCTTTGCCAAGAAAACCCCAAATAAGGTCATGAAGAATGAGACATGACTGAACAACAAAAATTAGGCTGATATTTTAGATTGGATAAAATAGAAATATTACTTTCTAGAACTTTCTTGTTAAAGTAACAGATGCAGTTTTTTTGTCATTTGTTAAGGGATTCAGAGTCTATCGGGTCCAGTGGTACAAGTCCATATTTTAAAATTTTGTTAATTTTGCCTGAAAACAATGCTTTTCATATCCTCGAATGCCCACTGGTCACCGTTGTTTCTCCTTTCCCTAAGGACCTGGCCTGCTCATATTCTGTCTACTGTGATTTCTCACCGAATGATGGAGATCAATTAATCCAGGTAGTGAGTGAGAGAGGCAGGATTTGAATCTTTCCCGTAGCCTCTGAATCCAAACCCAGCTTGTTGCCACTTGTCATACTCTTGTTTTCCAATCTACTCATGTGCCCACTTAAATTGCCATTTCAATAACTAGTGAGGGTGATGGTGGATAATAGCAAAAAAACATTTCAAGACCCACTGCACACCATAAACTATCTTTTTATTCATCAAGTACCTATTACATGAAAGGGTGCGTGCTAGCTGCTCCTTACCTACTTGACATGTCATTAATTTTCTACATTCCATTATGCCTTCCCTAAAGCATCTGTTGAATGTTGTACTTACTCATATTTAGTTTTGAATAATAGTTATAGATGCACATATTATTTCTTGTCAATAGATTATGAGTTCCATGAGAAAATGACCATTTATTTCTGTAGCAGCTCCAGCATCCAGAACAGTGCTTTGCTCATGGGAGATGTCCAGCAAATGTTTGTTGAATTGAAAAAATTAGATATATACAAAGTGGGAATTTAGGGGACTTAAGGAATTAGATTCAAAGTATTCAAAATGAGGAAAGGGTACATGAATCATACGCACTGGGTCTATGCAGATTTTGTGATGTGGTCTACAAACTCTATATATATGAAAATCAAAGTATTAAATTATTTTTAAAATCTTAGTATCGACATTCTAGGATAATGCATTAGAATTTTTAAAATTATGACATATGACAATTTAGGAAAATTTAATTCAATTTCATGTTGTGTAATAGATAGTGTACTGGACTTGAATTACAAAGAACTGTATTCAAACCCTATCTTTGACACTTAGTAGATCATGGGCAAGTTACTTTATCTATCAAGGCCTCAGATGTTACTTCTGTAAAACAGGGACAATAGTATTTCTAATACCAATTTCATAAGGTTGTTTTCAAATATGATGTAGTATAAGATACTTTAAGATATTGATTAATGTAATATGAATGGTCAGTAGTTCTTATTATTAATCAATGAACATTCATTTAGCACCATGGCACAGGGAAGGTAGCACTGCATTTCGGAGATTCCATAAATGTCCCTTGACCTTTGTGGGCTTGGCTGTCACTTAACCGCTCTCCCTGTCAGTTTCTTCAATGTGTAAAGAGAAGGTATAGACTGGATGGAACCCAAGGGTCCTTCTAACCATAAGTCTATTAAACTTTAATTCTGCCAGGTGGGAGTGTTATACCAATTCTAAGAAGACAGGCAAAAAACAGGTCTACCCTGCCCTCAAAATGCTTACATTCTAATGAATCACATCACTCCTAGTTATTCATCCATACTAATTATTTCATATGGTAAACATATGGTCTATATCCCTTTCTCTTTTCTCATGTTAATTAAAATAAATTAGCCATAAAAATTAATTAGACATACATAAACTGGGGTTTGCAAACTAATCAGATTATACACTAAAATCCCAGAATTGCAAATACTAGAGCTGGCAGCAACTTTGTTGCTAATGATGTGAACATCTCCACTGCTCCATTTCTGTTTTCACATCTGTAAAATGAATGGATTGGCGTGAAGGCCACTTCTAACTCTCAATCCATGACCCTGTAATAATCTAGGCCAGTTCTCTCATGTGGCAGTGGAGGCTCAGCAAAATTAAAGTATATACCCCAAAGTTCCCTTGTTGGGGCCACAACCAAGACCATGCCTCCTGTTTACTGTACAATTGCCAGTTTTCTACTCCTACCTTGGGGGACAGAGTTTTATCTGCTTTGAAGACAAAAACACCATCAATTAAAAATACAAATGACTCACCGGATGCTGTTGTTTTCAATTTTCTGGCCAAAATGGCTTTTGCTTCATTTTCGACCACCATCGCCACAGCAATGATGTTCCGTGGGTTTATAGATGGCGCATATGTGATGAGCAAATTGGTGGTGAGATTTAGAAAGGTCTTTCCTGCCACAATAACTTTCACGGATTGACGTGCATTTTTCTCAATCAGGGATCCAAATGACTGACACAGAGGAAGTCTAGCTTTGATTCTATTTTCTAGAGACTCAGACTCATTATCAATATCATCATTAAGCATGATGATAACCTCAGCTTCTAGAAAGGCCTCTTCCATTACTGTGCACACAGAGATTTTCCGCAGAAGAGGTGCCGCCAGGTCTTGGCCCTCCATCACAAGGGCATTGAGAGAGTCTTCTTCAAAGTTATTGTTTAGGAGATGGATACTAATTTCTTCATCCATACTGAACACTTCTCCATTGACTAGTATTGGAATCAGGTTGTAGCATGTAGGACAGGATGCACTGATGAAAATTTAATAATTTCATTATGAAAGATAAAAAGATGCTTTTCCTTAAACCTTTACTCCCATCATACAATTCTTTATATACAGTAAGACTATATATGTACATATATATACATATATTAACATTTTATGTTTTACATTCTTTACATTTTCAACATTTTGTTTTTAACATTTTAATTTGGGTTTTTAAAATATCCATACTATTCTCGAAATACAGTAAGACTGCACATATTTTTAAGTGGACAAACATATACCTAGCTTTGGGTGATCTGTTTTTGGTTAGATTTTTTTAAAATAAGAATTAAGAAGTGCTGAGTCCTACCTTACCCTGATCAAGAGAAGGTAGACTCAAAATAACAGATACTACAACTTTTCAAATGACTGTAATAAAAATTCTTGTTTGGAAGGAGCTATTCCTAATAAACAACCCTTTTCTTTGGATGTCCTTTTAAATTTTCTCATGTGAAAATAAAAATAAGCAAATCTCTCTTAACTATTGTTAATGAAAAGTTATGGAAAATTTTTGGAAAAAAATTACTTACTAAGAAATATGTTTTTTAAAACAACCCAAAATTCAATCAAGACCTAAATTCACTAGTACATTACAGAACTTGGATTTGAAATCACAAAAATAAGTCAAATATTTTAAAACTTACAATAATATAGACATGGGGAACAGGAAGCTATTTCTTTGTAAAGGTTACTGAACAAACAAAATGCTTTGTGAGAATATTGATTTTCAGGAAATAAAGAAATGTTGAACACTCTTAAATGGTGCTACCTTGGCAATAAATTTTCATTTATGTGCATTTTAAATAAGTCACTAAAATAAATCTCAAAAGTGATGATTTGCCTACACTGTAGTGGAATTAACCAAGCACTATGAAAAAGAAGAATTACAATGAATAACCTGTCTCTATTTTCCTACCCGGCAATCCAGACCTTTAGTGGATTGATCTTGCTTTTAATCTCTTTTTCCTCCTGCGCAATTTCTATATGTGTCTCCAAGTTCTCACCAGCAATCAGCAGCATCTCGGGAGTCAACATCTTTGAGGTGACGCCATAGTAAAGCTAGACAGAGAGAAGACCTAAGTGAGCACAAGAAGACATACAGATACAAAGAAAGATTCATTTTGTTTCAATGGAATGGGGGCCCCATTCCACAGTGTACTCTGTTTGCTGCCATAACATCTGAGGGATGTGGTGAATCTGCTTTTGGAAAGTCATGATCATGAGTAATAGAGGGGACCTGCCCCTAATTCAGAACATGGGCAAGTATTTTATGACAGTTCCCATCTGCTTACTGTGATGAAGAGTCTTTATCTGATACTGAGCTAGAACTGAGTATGTATACAAAAGGCATGCACAGGCCAAATCATGATCTTTTTCCTGGCTACAAGTGAGAAAGAAATGCTGTAAGCCTCCTAGCGAGGAGAGAGGTAGCTCCAGTGGCTTACTCTCCCTATAAAAGCTGGCATATGTCCATGAATTCGTGGTGCCTCAGTTCTTTGCCTGTTTCTTTTTCTCATTTCTGTTCTCAGGTGTAGGAGACCAAAGATAGTAGGCTACCTTGTGAGCTTCAGAAAATCAGAAATGCCACTAGAGGACCAGAAGTTAGAGTATATAACAGAATTTGCTGGCAACAAACGAGGAGCCAGCTATGAGAAGCAAGCTGCTTGACCCAACCCAGCATTGTTAGATTGACCCAGTCAAAATGCTGCGCCCTCAAGCAAGGGAGCAACTCCTCTGAAGGCTGCTCACCACCAGAAGTGAGTTCCCCTTAAACCTCTGAGGGGAAACAGATCCAACTTGTCAATGTAGTTGGAGTTGAAAGAGTGACCTCCAGATATACCTACTATATACATTGGTTACATGAAGAAGAAATGAGACAAGAGAACATTTAAAAATCGACTGTATTTTCAAAATAAATGTAATAGTGTGAGGCAGAACAGACAATGTTCCAAACAGATATTAATTGTCTTAACAAGCTTATTACCTGGGCATGCTCCAAGAACTCATTAAATCCTCCCAGAAGAAGACCCTTTCCCCCACGGTCCACTAATTCTCTCCAAATTATAGGAGAACGTTTGTGACGCCAACGATTCTTCCTACACAGATCTTTCAGCCATTTCTATTGAGAAAGTATTCCAAAGAAGTTTTAATGTAATGAAATCCACTTAAAATTTAGATTTTATAAGTTTAAATGCTACCTTTTCCAACTTGCATAAGATAGTTTAGTTCTTTAAAATGCATACCTTAAATTTTAAAATGAATCAAAAATTAGCAAATTAGGTAAAAAAGTAAAATATACTTTACATTTATCTTTAAAAATTTTTTTTTTAAAAATATTTTCTTTTCAATTCCACATTCTCTTCCTTACTTCACCCCCTCCCTCACCCACTGAGAAGGCAAGAAATATGATACTTGTTATACATATCAAGTCATACAAAACATAGTTTCACATTAGCACAAAAAGGCAAGAAAAAGAAAGTGAAATTATCCTTTATTTACCAAACCAGTAGTTGTTCAAATTGGTCAGTAGACCTTGCTCAAATTGATCAGTAGAATTAAAATGTCAAGAGATACTATATTTTTAAAAATGAGACTATAGAACTTCATTTTCTACCTTAAGTGTTATGTTTAAAAATAAATATAAATATTTTTTTAAAACAATGCACTAATTTCATGAGCTTTGCCCCTGGCTTTGGCTCAGACTTTTAAGAAAAGCTGCTTGTCTCAGTTTAGTGGGAGTGTTGAGTTTTGTTGGAAAGCCAAAAGTAATGTGGAGATTAGGTGGTCATTATTTGGTGAATGCAACTCAAGCTTATTTAAAAATAAATAAAATTATCAGGTTTGTGTGATCCCTGTCTCTAAAAGCCAAATTGTAAGGTAAGAGGAACCGTTCAATGTTCATCTGGTGAAAGTACACTTGGTGTCTAAAGTACATGTGGTAAAACTGCTCTGAAGAGTTATACTTTATGATTCAGTCCTTTTGATATTTGAGTGACCAAATTCCTACCCAAGGTTGCCATCATCTTCCATAAGCCCTCATGACTATCAGTATCAAAGACCTTGATCAGTCTGACAAACACTGTATACAAAACTCTGTTCTGCTTCTGGCATTTCTCTTGGGGTTGTCAGACCACTAATACCACGTCAACTGTTCCATGGTCCTGTCGAAAGCCATGATGATTCTCAGAAAGGTGACCATCTTTCCCATGAGTAATTAATCAATCAATTAAGGAGGATTCTGGCAAGGATCTTGCCAGCAATGACTAGGAAAGTGATCCCTCTGTGGTTGTCATAGGACAGACAGAAAACATTCTTTTCCTTTATAGAGATGAATAATTGCAATCATCCTTAAGTTGCTGGGGGAAGACTTCCTCTTGCCATATAACCTGGAAAACTTCAGCCAGCTTCTGTATAAACAATGTACTCCCTTGCCTCATAGATCTCTATTGGGATGGAATCAGCACCAGGTGTTTTGCTGCTCACTCAAGAGGAGCCTGATGGTGTTCAGTGCCTCTCCTTCAAATGGAGGTTCAGCTAGAGAGGAATGGATTAGAACCTGAGGCATATGACTGGTGGCTTTGGCATTAATTGGTGATGGTCTGTTAAGAACACCATCCAAATGTTCAACCCATCTCTCTAGGATCATGTCCTTGTCACTGATCAGTGTGACTCCAGTGTGAAAACTTGTGGAGTTCTTGTTTCTCATTTAGCAGCTTCTGAATTTCCTCATCAATTCTGTCAAACCAATCTTGATGTCTATACCAAGATAGGCACATTTAGTGTTGTACACCAAGTCTCTGAAAGTTGTCCACTCCTCTTCTGCTCCACTGCTGCTATGTGCTGAATCAACTTTTCCTCGTGTAAAAGCAAGCACCCCAACATACACAGGGGGGCCTACTATCACAGTTTTTAGATTTGCTTTTCTAAAAAGGAAAGGCAACTTTCAGGGGTCAACAATCACTTTAATCAAGCTATGTATTATTCACTTAGTTCAGGAGAAAAAATCAGCACCCTGAATGAACTTCAGGGAAATACAGAGAAATCTAAATCAACAGACATGCTTCCAACTGTCTGACCATTACACACATACATACATAGTTACCAGAGAGGGAAGCACCAATATCTGGGTTTCAAAGTTGGGAGGAGGGCTGCTTAGTGGCTTCCCAGAGTCTCATCTGGCACAAAAAGCTTCTTTCAAAAACTTCCAAAGCCCCAAAGTAAAACTGCACCTCAGAGTCTTCCAACACTTTTTAGAGCCAGAGGGCATCACAA
Organism: Bettongia penicillata ogilbyi; assembly: GCA_023548195.1. Lineage (NCBI taxonomy): Eukaryota > Metazoa > Chordata > Mammalia > Diprotodontia > Potoroidae > Bettongia > Bettongia penicillata. The sequence goes on from JAJHZJ010000200.1 coordinate 17,578,293, forward strand.
CCCTTGAGAGTGAGATCACCTCATAAACAAAAGGCGTGGGCCTTCCTACAAATCTTCCCAGGCCCATTAATTGGAAGATCATCTTTAATCACATTATTCAATCAGAGGCACTTGATTATACTAAAATAAAAACAGCAGAAGATCAGAGAGATGCTCTTGAGGATGGCAAACACTGGGTTGCTCAGAGAAGTTCATCAGCATTGTACTCCAGTTTCAAGATGGCCTGCTCACATGGGTTCTGGATGAAGGACGATGCTCTCATTCTTTCCCAGTCACCAGGTTATGTGCTTGCTCCCATGCTCTTCAGTATGATGTTTTCTGTGATGTTGTAAGATGTTTTCAACAAGGATGAAAATGGCATCAAGACTGCCTTCTAGACTAATGGTAAATGATTTAACTTGGAAAGGCTACAAGCCAAGACGAAAGTGAAAGGGGAGCTGGTGCATGACTTTTTGTTACAAAGATGACTGTACACTCAATGCAGCCTCTGAGGCCAAAATACAACAGAGTATGGATTGAATCTCTGGTGCTAGTGCTAATTTTGTCTAACAATTAACACCAAGAACACGTAGGTTCTCCATCAGCGAGTACCATTCCAGACATCCATGAAACCAATAGTTACAGCAAATGGATAAATTTTGAATGCTGTGGATAAGTTCACTTACCTTGGCAGTATGCTTTTCAAATAGATGATGAGGGGTTGGCACATGTATTGACAGAGGTAGCTCAGTGTTTGGGAGGCTCCAAAGGAAAGTGTGGGAGAGAAGAGGTGTTAGATCGCCTACCAGACTGAAGGTCTACAGAGCTATTGTGCTGACCTCATTGTTGTATGCCTGAAACCTGGGCAGTATACCAGCATCATGCCAGGAAACAGATTCACTTCCATTTGAATTGTCTTAGGAAGACTCTGAAGATCACCTGGCAGGATAAGATACCAGACACTGAGGTCCTTTTTCAAGCTGAACAGCCAAACATTCAAACTCTACTGGAGAGAGCACAAATCCAATGAGCTGGTCACAGTGTATGAATGTTGATGCTTACCCAAAAGACTATTTTACGTAGCACTTGCACAAGGTAACTGCTCACATGGTGGTCAGAAGAAGCAGTATAAGGACACTCTCAAGGTCTCTCTGAAGAACTTTAATATTGCCAATGAGACATAGGAAACACTGCCACTCGACTGTCCAGAGAGGCATGCCTGCTTCAAAGAAGGCACTGTACTCCATGAACAAAGTAGAATCATACAGTACAAAGGAAATGTGAGGTATGCAAATCCATGCAAAGCCACTTCCATTCTAAATGTTCTAATGGATCCCTTATGCCTGATTTGTGGTTCGCAGAACACACTGCACCCTGATTCCAACATTGTGGGGTCACTGGTCTTCTTTGAAAAGAAGGGATGACCCACAACTAAACTCTGTTAGACTGTGCTTTAAGGCACATGCACCTTAAACTAAGTTCTGGTCTCTAGCAAATAATAGTTTAAAGAGGTTTCAAACATGTATAAAAAAGATAGCACTTTCGCAGATAACAAATAATTTCCTCAAAAGACATTCAAATAAAACCTGAAGACTTCTGAAGGAAGACAAGTATTAAAAAATGCTAATAGAAGTGATAAATACTGAATTCCTAGGGAAAATTAAATCTGTTATCCTTACCAATTGGAAACTATATTTCCATGAATCATATTAAAACATTTAAATTGGGATGTAAAAGTTGATCTGAAAAGATTAGGATGAAAAATGACCACTTGTTTATAGTACACGAATAAGTACAACTTACAGAAAACTAATCTGAAACAGTTAACAATTGTAATCATGACTTTGAGCGAATCTAACAGACGGTAACAGTTTCTTACCTCCCAAACATCAGGGCGTTGAGTAATTTTGTGTATCTGGAAATCAGGTAGATTTCTCTGCAGATAGTCTGCCAGAAGTTCTGCCTTAGCAAAGTATGGGCACGCTGCGCTACCTAAGGAGTCAGATCAGTGGGAGAGCAGTTTAGATACTCTTGTGTTGGTATCATGCATTGGTGTCCACAGGCTGTGGATCCCATTTCTGTACTTATGCACATACAAATCAGAATTCAATTGAATTTAACTATTTATTAAGCACCTACTTTGTGTGAGGCAATTTGATAGGTTATAAGGATACAAAAACAAAAAGAGTGTGCCTGTGTTCAAAGAGCATCCATTTTCTCAGTTGGCAGTGTGAAGAATGCAGGATGTACAGAAATAAGTATAAATAAGTGTAATACAATGTAATATTAGAGCATTAAATCAAGAGAGGCTTCATGGAGAGCACCTGAGTTGAGCCTTGAAAGAAGACTAGGTCTCTGAAAGGCACAGATGTGGAAAGTGCACACTCCAGGCAGAGGGAATAATCTGTGGGTGTGCAAGGGAGGTAAAAATGGGCCTTTTGAATAGGGATGAACTAGAGACATGAAAGAATACATTTCAGAGACAAGCTCTCTAGTTTTCAACTCCTTTTCTCTTGAATTCCTACCAATTGACATTCCAGCCTTAAAGACTGAATAGCTCTAGGGAATTCCTTTTAAGTCACACCAATAAGTATTTATTAAGTGCTTTTGTTTTGACTGGAGCAACCACCCCAAATGTTCACACTATCTGTGCCTAATCTGTGGTAGATCATTCTGAGCTCATGTTGGTTTGATCAGTCACAGTCGTACACACACACTGAAACTTCACTTTATCATGGTGATACCATTTTGGTCCTCTTCAAGACCTGAGGACAACAACCAACCATGTTGTATTTAGCACAAATCCAAGAAGAAAGCAATCCCTGGGCTCAGGGAGTTTACATTCAAACAGGAAGACTAAGTGTGAAAAAGGAAGCTAGATAGCACCAACTGTGTTGAAGACAGCAGGTCAGAGAAGCTGATAGAGAAAGTCTAGGCCTTAAGGGGTTTGGGGGAGAGTCAGGAATGCAAACTGGAAAAGAATGAAGACTTGGGTGGCCTAGGTATGGTCTTTAAAATGGAGGTTCTAGGAAGAACCGGTCAATCAGGAGAGGCTAGAGGGGTGGAGGTAAACATTTCCAATCTGTGAAGTCTAGGATTGTAGTGAACTTCCACAGTTGGAGAGGTTTCTGGGGTATTGGCTTTGTCAGATGTGTCACTGTGTTCCTCAATCTCCCTCTTTTTCTTAATGTAAAAGGGTAGGACAAGATAGTCTGTAAGGCAGAGGTGTCAAACTCAAACATGAAATGGGGCCATTAAGCAGTATATAAAGATCCCTGTTCACAGCATATTGACTTAGAAAATAATATTATAGAACATTATGTTCATCATATTTTTTTGTTTTGTAAACTATTTGCCAATTACATTTGGATGTGGTACCAATCAAACTTAGGAGTGTTGTGAGCCACATGTTTGATACCTTTGCTCCAAGGTGCTAATGCTAAAATAATAAGACTTCCTATATGAGAGACAGCATATGAGAGAGGGGTATAGAGGAAACATGAAGTTAAAAGATCTGCTCTGCCACTAACTAGCTAAAGATTTACTCTTCCATTCTGGGCCTTCATCTGTAAAATGTGTTGGACTAAATGGTATTCTGTTCCATGAACAACACACTCTATCTTTTGGTTCCAAGAATTTCCTCTGGCTGTCCCCCATCCCTGGAATGTTCTCTCTCTCCTCATTTCCACCCATTCGATTCCCTAGCTTCCTTTAAATTCCAGCTAACATACCATCTTTTACAGGAAACCTTTTCCAACCCTTCCTAACCCTGGTGCCTTCCCTTTGTTAATCATTTCCTGTTTACTCTCTATATAGCTTGCTTTGCATATATTTGTCTGCATGTCATCTTCCTCCTCAGAATGCGAGCTCCTTGAGGTCAGGGACTGTCCTTTGCCTCTTTTTATATTCCCCACCATTTAGCACAGTGCCTGGCACAAAGTAGCCACTTAATAAATGTTCATTGACTGATTATCTATCTATAGGAAAGATGTATCGCCTATGACACAACCCTCATCACTACACTCATATACCTGCTTAGTACAAGACCCACCTTGTCCCACTAGACTGGAAGGGCTTCAAGAATGGGCCTGGTGAGAGCTTGCATTCCTTTCACTTGAGGACCAAGCTAGCTAAATTTGCAGACATGGCAAAAGGTTGAATTTTTTATGATCACTCTCTACCATCCCTGTTTCAAAAAAAAAAAAATTACTCAGAGCCCAGCTGGAAATCTATTTTCTTTAACCTTTTAATGGTTTTTTCAAAATTGCGTCATTTCAAAAAAGGTAATTTTTTTAAAATGCCATATATTGAATTTACAATTTATTGTAAATTTGTGGGGTTTTTCCAGCATTGAAATGTTGATGATGCAATTCCATCATGTAACCATATAGTATTGTACTGTAAATATGTCATTATATGCACTTGTTGGACTTCCCAACAATGCAGACTTGTTTGTTAAGACCTGCGTCAGACTTGACCACTGATGGGTTATAGCTTACATTTTATGGATTTATTTGGAAAATAATGTAATCACTGCAACTTTAATACTTTTACGCAACAGATGAAACATGCGTGAATGGTTTTTTCAAAATTTTATTCTCTTTTTTTCCTTATGCTTCCACCACCCCCTTATTTTTATTCAATACCACAAATGTACCCAAGGCTACCACTCAGTTCCAGGCTCCAAGGTTCCAGTGCCCCTCAGGGGGCAGTATAGCCCACCTTGGGAACCTCTGGGAGCATAGGAAAGTTCAATTAGATTTGACTTTAAAGCAAAAGGGAAGTATGGCCTATTGGAATAGGAACCAATGAGGTTTTTGTTCCCTGTGGATCAAGTGCTCATTTTGAGCTTTACCCTTCTTCTATGACCTTTTAACCTGTCCTTCATGAGCAGACAATTCTTGAAGTAGAAGGTGGCAAATGTTTAATTAGTTGAAGAAGGCATAAGCAATTGGATTGCAGAAAATATTGCTTCTCCTTTGGGGGAAGTTTGTTGTTTTCCAGGCACTCCTACTACTCAACTTAACTCCAGGTAGGTTTACTTTTTTAGCTGCAGCAGCCAACCTGATTGGTGTAAAGAGATGTGAGAGGGGAATAAGGTATTTATAGCTGTCAGTGACTTGGGAAAAGGTAATAAGGGCTATGGTTATAAAAGCAGGAAGGGAAAACATCTGTGACACCATTCTTGTCCAGATTCTGCCAGATGTTACCCTCCTATGTAAGCAGGTCTGTGGATCCTTGTTTAGATATGTTTACATGTGAACATGTTTCATATGCACATGTCTTCAACAGTCAACAAGTATGAGTTAGGCCACCCAAGTAGTAAAAGTAGAACTGAGAGACAAATCTAGGTCCCGTGGAAGAATATTAAATTTGTTTCCTGGCTTTGCCATCGGGGTAAACTTGGACAAATTATTTAACTAATTTTGGATGTCAATCTCCTCATATGTAAAGTGAAGGGACTGTCTTAGATGACTAGTAAGACTGCTTCTCCCTCCAAATGAAATAAATTCTCTGACTCAAGAATCTAGTGTTCTCCCCATCATTCTAAAATTTCTGGCACAAGAGATAAGAGCATGACTTAAATACAAATGAATGGGTGCCGACGGGGAAACTGAGGTTCAGAGAGGTTCTAACTCGGAGTGACACAGCTCGCAAGGGGCAGAACAAGGTGGATCTCTTCGGTCGTTCTCCAAGGAACAAGTCCTAGTTCCCTTTTCTTTCTCCGAAGAGAAAGGCTTTGAGGAGTCGGGCTACAAGCAGCGGGTCGGTGCGACAGAAACTGAGGGATCCCTGAGGAGGTGTCGGGCAGGTGTGGGTGTGTAGGGGGTGGGGGTCACTTACCCGCAATTACGAACTTGGCCATGACCACTGTAGGAAACAGCCGGGATTGGGAGAGAAAGGGGCTGGAGGAGATAGACGCGACGTCGTCTCCAAGCAACCGTACGTAGGGAACTGATTCGTTGCTAAGGAACGCCGGTACGACGCGTTCTAGAAGAAGGTAAAGAAATTCTGTCTGTCTCCTCTCCCTCCGTTCTTCCCCCACCCCCCCCACCTCTCAGCCCCTGTATCCCCCCCCATTGCCCCGTCCCCTCCCCTCTCTTCTCTTTCCTCTCCCTCACTATCGTTGTCACACACACACACACACACACACACACACACACACACACACACACATCCCGGGCCGAGGTCCCTGGTGTTCCTTGTCCTGAATATCCCATCAATAAAGCGCCTTCTTGAAATGACTTTGATATAAAAAACAAAACAAACAAACAAAAAAACCCATCTAGGTTCGAATCTAGATTCCGCCACTTCATTCACAAGCAATTTACGAAGCGCCTATGATACTCCCGAGCGTTGTGGTGGATGCCTGGGACACAGAGGCAAAGGTGAGGTCTCTGCGCTGGAGGACTTTCCCTACCATCAGAGGAGCCAGAGAGAGGAAGATCCTGACACCGAACAGTAAATACAAAGTGGATACAAAGTAACTTGAAGCGGGGGCGAAAATTGCTACTTAACTTTGGGCAAGTGGCAACTCAACCTCCGCGGGCCTCAGTTGCCTCTGCTGTAAAATGTAAGCTCTCACGACCACTGAAATAGTTTCCAACTTGAAACCCCTCGCCCACGTCCCTTTTGGCTGAATTTCCGATAACGGGCGCTTTTTGAGCCTCGGAGGAGCCCGTAAGTCTCGCGAGACTCGCCAAGCGGCATGAGGAAGTGTCATGGTGGCCTCCAGGATGTCTTGGCGTGACACGCTAAGGTGAGTGGAAGTTGAAGCGGTTGAGCTTGGGCTTCCGTCTCCGCGGAGAACCATAACCTGGCTTTCTTTTGGGACGTGAGATTCCCGGTTCATTCTGGAGTGGAGAGAGCAGGGCAGGGCAGGGTTTTGTGCCGGAATTCCCCGAGGTGAGTCCGGCGGGCAAAGCCGGAGCCTCCCCCGGGGAGACCTGCTTGGGGGCTGCGGAGCTAACATCGGCCCCACCCCGAGTGGGGCGGGAAGCGGGGCGCGGGGCGCTCGGACCTCGTGCTGCCCTCCTTCAGGCGCGGGACGCCCCCGGGGGATTCCGGCTGGATCGGGTCCTGAGCCCTTCTCGCCGCCTTTGCCCCCCGCCATGCCTTCCTAGAGCATTTTTCTGTGGAAGCGAGTTGAGGAAACATCCAGGCTTTTGTTTCCCCTTTGCAACAATTTCCCCCCTCCCTCCCATTTACTATACTCCTCTTGTTAGCCTTTGTATTTCTTGGGTACCGAGTGGCCGACAGTTCAGGCTTCCTCCTGCTTGACCTTTTGGAAACACTTGATACAATTAACCAGCCTTTCCTCTTAGATACTGTTTCTCCTCTCAGCTTTCACAGCATTACTTTGACTACTTTTCGTACTCTGCTTTGCAGTATTTCTTTTATCTCTTCTACTGGAACATCTATGGTCTGTTAACTGATTATACTCTAAGCTCTGTCGTGAGCCCTTTTTTCTCTCTACACTCTCTCGGTCGCCCCATCACCTCTCATATGTTCCGTTATGATCTCTTTGCAGACCATCCCTGATCTTTGCATTTAACTCTAGAAGCTACTTAAAGAAGCCTATTCATTGAAAGGGTATATATCACTCAAAGTGAGAATGCTATAAGACCTAGGCCTGAAAGGGCCAGAGTCTCAGGGTGCATCCTGGGGCATCTCTAGCTAGCCTTATGTATATCAGGCCACTGGACCCAGATGGCTCAGGAGAAGAAAGTGAGGTTGGTGATCTTGCACAGCCCTCCCTCACTTAAAGTAAGCTGCAATTCATGTCATCATCATGATGTCACGGTCCTCTTCGAAAACGAAGGACAAACATAGCAACAGTCTTATTTATAAGCTCCAGTCTGGTATCCCAGTTTCTTATTAGACATTCTGAACTATATGTCCCATGGGCATCTTAAAGTTAAGATACCCACAACAGAACCTTGGACAAAAAAATCCACCTTTCTTCTAAACTTACCCCTTTCTGTCAGCAGGATCCTTCCAGTCAGCAGATTCACACCCTCTGAGTCATCCTCCCTTTTCTCCAACTCTTGCCCTACCTATGCAATCAGTTGTAAATAGTGTGTCCACAATTTCTATTCCCTTTCCATTCCCCTGGATAACTACCAGTTTAAGGCCTGGTTCCTCCTACCTGAACAATCAACTTGCCTCCTACTTACTGTCTGCCTCCTATCCTCCTTCTCTAGTCCATCCTTGATATACATGTCAAAGTGATAATCCTAAAGCATAGGTCTGATTATGTACCAAGAACAAACAAACTCTTGTTTCTCCATCTCTCATTTCCATGCCTTTTACAGGTATTGTCCCCCATACCTGGAATATATATACCCCATCATTTCTAACTCTTAGACTCCCTTATTTTCTTCAAAGTTCAGTTCAAGGGCCACCTCCTACATGGAACCTTTCATGATCACTTAAACTGATAGGCCTCCCCGAATTACCTTGTATATATTTTGTCTGTATTTATGTATATGTATGGATGTATTTTACTTACATATGTACATTTTTGTCTTCTGCTACAGAATGTAAGTTCCTTGAGGGCAGGGACTATTTTCATGTACCTAGCACATTTTCTAGCATATGGTAGGTGCTTAATAAATTCTTGTTGATCCCAGAATACCAATTGAGCTGTCCATTTATTAACTCGTTCTTGTTACATAACCTACCAGCCTTCTTTTTTTTTTTCCAGTGATACATATCCATTAGATCAGTGTTAAACTTTTCCCGTTCCTGACGTCTTGAGCACTTGTTAAGCTGTGGATCAAAACCCCATAAACCCACAGCTTAAGAAGCGCTGCCTGAGATGACATTTTTTACTTCCCTTCTTATTGTAAGACGTCATTAATAATGATTAGGGCTTACATATTCCCATTATCCACTTTTTGTTGCTTTTTGGGATGGATTATGATTTAGTTGTCTTATATCCAGGATGTGATCAACCAGCTGGTTGTCATAAACTGGAAAATAAGCATTTCTAGTACATATTTTTTTCTCTAGTACAAATAATTAAACCAGTCTCTTTTGAACTGCTATGGAATCCAGTGAGGAAGCTTTGTACTTGTTCTGTGACATGATGCAATTAATATGTCATCTGCAATTATGAGCATTTGTAAAATCTTACCATCATGAGAAAAAAAGTCTCTATAACAGGGGTTCTCAACTTAGGGTTTGTGAATGTTATTTTGGAAAAAAAATTTTGATAATTGTATTTCAATATAATTGGGTTTTTTAAAAATGCATTTGCTTGCATTATTCTGACAGAGGATCCATAAACTTCACCAGTTTGTCAGTGGGGTTCTTAATTCAGAAAAGGTTAAGAAACTGTGCTGCATAGTAGTGTCTCAATAAATGTATTTTAAATTTTCTTTGGATCTTAAACATGTCATCTTCCATGACATTGGTTAAAATATTTGGTAAAGGTATTTCTCAGTTTTATTCTTAATTTGCTCTCAAAACTCAGGTAGTAGTAGCACTAGTTGTACTACTACCACTGAGAATGCTAATGCTTTGTGACATAGGGTAAGCTGCTTCACTTCTGGATCCCATTTTGCTTAAATTTAAAATTAGAGAACTTGGAATAAATGATCATCAGTGTGGTGGTAGGACTAAGGAACTTGAAGTCAGGAAGATGTGAGTTCACTCATACCTCAAACGTGATACCTATGTCACACTCTAACTGTGTAACTCTGGGCAAATCAGTTAACCCTTTATACTTCATTGTCCTCATCTGTAAAATGATGGGGTTGAAATCTATGGGACTTAGGATCTTTAAAATACCTTGAGTGTGTAATATTCTGTGGTTCTGTTGTCTGCTTAGTTTATTTGGAGGCATTTTATCTTTCCTACTTGAAGGAAATCCAAAGATCACCCAAAAAAGGTTTGAAAAGCAAATCTATGTATTTAAAAGTGTTAATTCTGTCATAGCTTATGTGAACAGGGTTGTCATTGTCTAAACCAGAATTAGAAGTCCTTATTTCTTGGTTGTACTTGGTAAAATTTGAGGCCTACCATGTACTGTACTAGATTTTGTGAAGGATTCAAAAAAGTTTGATAGGTGAACAGTTCCCTCAGAGACCTTAACAATCTAGTTGAGGTGGATCAGCCTGACAGTGAAGGCAATGTGTTGGTTGTTGCTGCTGAAATATTTAGCAATTAACCAGATTAACACACCAGTAAGCCCACAAGCTCAAATGCATTGTCACATTTGGTGTTTGCTTTCATTATAGAATTATCCTACCTCTCCTAAGGGACTTACTCTTCAAAGGTTTGAACCCTGTTCTTTTTTTGGACACATTATCTTCCCTTCTTAGATAGTCCCCTGTGGATAGGGACTTTTATCTTATTCATCTTTTTATTTATTTCCATGCCCATTGTTTTCTCAATGAAGGAAGTAATTCCAAGCAAGTGATGTACTAGAGGAGTTGATTTGAAGTCAGAAGACCCAGGTTCAAATACTGTTTTTGCTACTTATTATATGAACTTGAGCAAATTATTTAACCTTTTGAGCTGCAATTTCTTCATCTGCAGAATGAAGGGGTTTGACAAGATGATCCCAAGGTCTCTGTTAGCTCTAAATTTTATGTTTCTAGTCTTTGATGAATTTCTTTCAGTAGTTATCAGGTTGCCATGTAGATCCTGCTGTGCTAGAATTAGCTAATTGTCTTTGTACTTTGTTTTCATTAAAGAAAACAGTTGAGTTTACTATTAAAAATGTTTGTTTCTCAGAGGAATCTCACTGAACACAAATTTCTATTAAAAGTGCAGTTTTTCCTCAATTGGTTTGGTGTTGGTATTTTGAGTATTTTTATATTTAAGAGAATATGAAAGATTGATTTTGTTATCTTGTAGTTACACAAACATAACTACCATAGTACTTCGTTACTTTCAGCAAACATTTAAATTAATGTTACAGGCTTCATCCATTGAAGTACTGTTCTCATGCCTTTTGTTGGCATGGAAATGACCTTATTTCCATGAAGATTGTGCTGCCAGCATGGCTTTAGCCTATCTTTCCAAGCTAGAAATATATCAAATAAAAATCAAATAAAAACCTAGGGCTTTATGTTTATCCAAGGGATACCTCTTCTAATAAAGGTGAAAAAGGCCCATTACCAGAAGGATGGCCACTACTGAATACTTTTTTTTTTTTTTTTAACCACAGCAACCCCTGAAGATGGTCTACTGTGACAGGAGAGGTTGCTCCCCCTATGGGTAAAGTACCTGAACTGATGGAATAGCAGGTTTCTTGAAATAATACTAAAATATTTTAAAAGAGAAGGATGTTTATAATTGAGGAATATGTAAGTTCCTAGATTTAGGATTGAATTGTTTGGATTCTTTAATGGAAGTCTTTAATGATTGAAGAGGATATTCTAGGTCTTTCTCAGCCTGATTTAACAAAAACTTTGCTAATCTATCCTGTTTTATTTTTAGAGGGAAAATAATGGACCTTTTCTGATTTGGCTGGTAGAAGTTATGGCTGTTGGTGATTTTTCAGGAATCCTAAAACAATAGCAAAATGAATAAAAAAACAAGTTCCTTTTTACGGAACCTCAGACAATCGAATCTAAACATTTGCCCATTTGGTTCCTCAAGTATTAGAAGAATGATGAAGAACCCTTTAGAGCTTCATAAACCAAAAATTATCTACCAAAATAGACCATGTAAAAATTTTCTTTCCCTTGACTCTCTTCAAAAACCTCAATCATCTGTTAGATTTTTTTGTCAAGATACGTTAGTTTTACAATTGGAAGGCAATGAAATCCAGAAAAGAAGACTGAGCACATTAACATCCACTTCATTTGGCAAACTCCTATACCCCAGACGACTGTCTTTTGACTCATGGTGCTTTTTCATGTCAGACACAACACCTCAGTTTGCTGTTGATGAGATGAAGAAAATGATGATCCCTACCGAACATGATCTCTCCCAAAAGGAAAAGCAGTTAGACTTTATCAAATACAGACACCTCATTAAGCATTGCAATTCCATGAGTGATGTATTGGACATGTATTCAAAGTTTCCTAGGTTTTCCAGCTGTAACTATTTTATAACTATGTGGAGAATTGCTAAAAACATGTCTGAAGACCAGAAGCGCTTTGAAAGACAGTTGCTTTATGAACATCCTGCTTTTAATCAGCTCTGTGACCAAGTAATGAAAGAAGCCAAGACTATAAAACTTCAACAGCTGATGTTCACTCTGTATGCTTTGATCAAGATTGGAATCCCTCAGAACACTTACCTAGTTCAGGTCTTGCTGAGGGTGGTGCAGGTAAGATGGAAGAGAAGAAGTGAAATCCTTACATGTGTAGCCTAGCAGTCATCTTTTCTTTTCTCCTTAGTACTTTTGGGAAAGGCTCTCTGGACAATGGAGTGTTACTGGCTTTTACACTTATACAGATAATGTATGATTCAGTGATGGCCTCTAATCCTGTGGTACAGAACCTTTTTAAAAAAATGAAATCCTATCTTGACTACTAAACATCTTTCTCTACTGCTAAAACTATAATAGGTTAATTTTTTTTTTTTTGACTTACTCTTAGGTAGCAATACACAAAGCAAGGGGAGAAAAGTAGAGCAGGGTAGGCTCGTATGAAAAGGAATATTGTTGGATAGGTGAATCAACAATGATTAAGTTCCTAATACATATCAGGCACTGTGTTAAATGCTTAGGAACCAAATACAATACTTGAATCCCTACTTGGAAGAAAGCTCACATTCTAAGGAGATGTACAACAAGTACGTATATAAACATATATAAAATAGATACACAGTAGTAACCTGCAAGGTGGTTTGGAAGGGAGGGGACCAGGAAGACTTCATGTAGAAAGTGGTACTTGAGTTGTATCTTAGAGGTAGAACAAGATTACAGTATGCAGAGGGAAGGAGTGAGTGCATTCTGGGCCTAGGGGGTAGGGGTAGGCAGTGCAGAGACATGGAAACAAGTGGTGGAGTGTCATGTGGAACAGAGAGAAATCTGGGAGTAGCATATCATGAGGCTGGAAAGATAGTTTGGTGTGAAATTGTGAAAAACTTGAAAAACTAAACAGAGGAGATTGTAATTTATCCTAAAGACATTTGAGAGCCTATAGGAGAAGCACATACAGAAAATAGCCCTGTCACAGATCACATAACTCCACTGAAACACAGCCTGCACATAGAGCAAAGAAAGCAGTGTTGATTAAAGTTAAATGTTGTGAGCTAAATAGTTACCGTGAGAAAAAACTCCATTATTCAAAAACTCAAGTGATGGTTTTGGGAAAGAAACGTAGTTTTGTTTGGTGCAGATGATCAGTCTATTGATTGATGCCCCAAACTTGAATATATAGGTTTTAATTTAACAGAAAGCTTTCTTTGAAGATATAGATGCGGATGATAAAGTACTATAATTATTGAAACTATGGAAACTTTAATGAAATTCTTTTGAACAAATGGTGGTTCCTTGATCCTTCCTTAAAACTCTTTCATACCATAATAGTATCTTAGATTCTTGAGGAAACATCAGAATGGGGTTGTAATAATATGCAGATTGTAAATTTTATAAACAAAACGTTAAGTTCTACTTTTTGGTGGCTCTGCAGTTTTAACTTGGTTTGAAGTTAGACTTCCTTCAATTACACTTTTTATTAATATTATCATAATGACCATTTTTAAAATCAAAAAAGTCTCTTGAGATTGATCTTTTAAGATTGTGCTTTTTTCTACATAGAATAAATTCAAACTGGTTTTAAAACTACTGTAGTCTGTTTTGATCACTAGGGTCCCATTACATTTGGAGATTGTCTTCTCTGTATGGGATAATAAGGAGTGCCAGTGAGAGCCATGTATTCTTCAGTTTGGAAAAAAAAATACATATACATACAGACACATTTTCTGAATTATAGTTTTTTTTTTTTGTTTTCGTTAGGTTTTTTTGTTTTGTTTCTTAGCGAGGGTTTTTTTTTTTTTTCATGTTCCTCCTGCTATTTGTTTTGGATTGGGGGATTTTACGTTCGATGTTTTTCCTTTGTGAAACGGTGAGGAATTCCTAAGGTAACTTCCTTCTTGCCTTGGCAGATCCCCCATCCCAACCATGTTTTTTCTCATTTTGGGTTCTTTTCTGCTTACTCTCTTCCTGAAGAGTTAAGTCTTTAAAAAAACCAAAATCTCTCTCATCTTATACCTCACCAGGACCCCCAAATTTCCTCCAACAAGATTGGTCCATTGGACCCCCTCCAAAAGTATCATTATTGCTCTGTCTTATCTTCTCTGAGGTACTTGTAGTGCAATTTGCAACCTCTACTCCCTGCACAATATTCTGTTGATGTGAGTATATGTCTTCTCCCTCCTGTGAGCCTTAGACCTTTTCATCTCCTTTCTGCATATGTATCTTTTCTACTTGATTAGTGTATATATATGTATGATTTACTATTAAAAGCTATGAAGTTACTAATGTCAGTTACCTAACTGAGCTAATTTTCATTTTGTTGAACAGTGAATATGAGTTGTTAGGTATATTTTGCAAAGACATACTAAAGCTAGAAGATTTTTAGATTATGTGTGAACATAGAGATATGTCCATTTGTCTAACACTCTTAATATTAGCTTCCATCAACTCTACTTAAATATATCTTTGGAAAGCTGGAATTGATGGAAACCTGATGCTTTAGCAGTAAGTGTGTGTGTGTGTGCGCGCACACGTGTCTGTGTATTGTATATCTCTATGACTGTTTTCTGGTCTGTTTCAGTTACTAATCTTTACATTGTGATCTGAATTATCAAGAAAAGTCTAAAGGATGTTCTAATTTATGTAAGAAGCAAAAGAAGTATGAAATAAATTTACATTAAAAATGCATGATTTTCTTAAAAGTTTTTTAATTGAAAGGGATAAGCTTCATTTGCCTACAAAACTCTAGTATGACTTTTATGAGAAATATTCTATGAAGATAGTGGATGCATTTTGTTATTCGTAATTATTAAATTATTAAAAATATTGATTCATTGCTAAATTGGAGTAAAGTGAACTAAAGTAGAATATTTAGCCATAATCTTTTTATGTCAATATATTTCAATAGGAACGTATTAATGAATGTGATGAGACGTGTCTTTCAGTTTTATCACGTACCTTAGAAGCCATGGAGGAAAGCAAAAATGTGAATGCCCTTCGTGCAGGACTGCGGTAAGGAGACATCTTTTGAGTTTTTCAAGGAATTTTTTTCATTTCTTTCAATTAATTTAGTTCAACATATACTTATTAAGTAGACACTGTGTACCATCACTGTGTCATCAGGAAGCCTATTGCATTTGTAGTGCATTTATTTGTAAATAAAATTTTCAACCCAGTTTAACATCTTGACCCTGAATTGAAAAAAAAACACCTTACATAATCATTATTTATATTAGGATCTCTGTTAAAAGGAAGTGAAGTTGAGAAAGGAGGGAATGTTGAGAGTCAAATTCTAAATATTCTACTAATATATATATTTAAAAAATATGAGGTCCTTTTACTGAGCCACTATCAGGCCAATTACAGTGCATTTCTTTATTCTTCTAAAGTCTTTATCTTTGTGGATCCCATTCATGGTAGCTTAGTAGAATGTGGCTGACATATGAGTCTGGAGACATTGGTTCTTGTTCCATGTCCGTCACTAACTGTGGTGCCAAACACTATTTCGTTTACTTCTTAGGTACTCATTTTTCTTATCTGTAAAGTGAAAGATGAGAGGAGACATGATAATTTCTAAGAATGATTACCAGATCTAAAACTCTACAATTCTAAGATCTATTTTCTTTCGTAATAGGCTGTTAGTTGATAAGCAAATTTGGACACTAGAACACATCTTTACTCTACAAACCATGATGAAATGTATTGGAAAAGATGCCCCATACCCTCTTAAAAAGAAAATAGAGGTAAAGGAAGAAAAAGAAGCTAAATTTGACTTTTTTCTATTGGGTGTTGGGAAAGAAAAATGCTTGTGACTAACTTACTCAATTCCTTTCTGAATAGTAAGTAACTAAATGGGTAAATGATGATATTATTTTCTCACAAGGAATGTTGATAAATGGAGCAAGGACTAATTAGAGCCTTTCTCTGTTCTTCTAAAGAAATGAATTTCATGTAATGCTTGCTTTACTCTCTGTCTAGACTGTTAAGATCAAGTTTGCTAGAGTTCTGGGTAGCTAGTTACTTAAAGACTCCAAGCATATGTGAGTACATGTGTAGTGGAAGTGGGGCCTCCTTTTTCTCAGTGGTCCTTCGAAGGGTGGTGCTATTCCTTCTATATCAATTTACAGTAAACTTCGGTACACAAGACTTCACTGGAATAGTGAGACCTTGTGGGGTAGTTCAACTTCAAGTAGTTGCTGGTGTCATCGTTGACACAACAGCCAATTTATATTGCATATGGGTTGATGTAATCTTATTCAAACTCCTTTTTCACTCTATTTCTTGGAGTAAGAAAATTTAAGTTTTTATTATTTTATTTGCTGTAAGTATAGGAATTCAATTTTACTGTCTTTCAGATAAAAGCCATGAAAGAAATAAATAGATTTTCTCCTGTAAATAGCCAGCACATGTTTGGTGCCCTGGCTGCCCTGAACCACCGTTCTCTTACACTTCTGAATGAATGCAGTAAAATGGTTGCAGGTAAGTGACATTTTCCCATTCACTATACCCGTATCACCTAAATGATGCCTGATTCAAGTTCAGGGCCTTTTGTTTTAACTCTTAATAGGAACGTTTGGAGGTGATCTTTATGATAGTTGTAAATAGTTTCAGCGTTGATGGCAAATTTCACTAGTTTGGACAGCTTTTTATTTTAAGTGTATGCATTTTACTGACACTTGAATTCTCTAATCAGACTGAGTCTGTTTTCTTTCTTAACTTCTTTATGACAGCTAATATCCATGGATGTCCTTTTTGGATGTTGATGAGCATCCTGCAGTCCTGCAGGGATCTTCAGTACCAAAACTTGGATCTCTTTACAGCAATTGCCGACTATGTAGCTACAACTTTTGACATGTGGAAAATGAAACAAGTGAGTGTTCATAACTGACTTTACAGGATAAACCTGCTAAAAGTGATTCGTTCTCTGTAGTGTGATCCTTGAATTTTTAAAGTTATGATACCACAAAGATTGAAATGCCAGACAGAATGACTTCAAATGATTCTTGATGTGCCATCTGTCTTTTACAGTGTCTGAGCCTCGGAAATTCAAAATAACATCTTTCGCAGGTGTTTATGTTTCTGTTTATTTTTTTAAGTAGTCTTTGATAGCTTGCACAGATATTTAATGCTGTAGCTATGACTTTGCTTACTTTGGTCAAATTAAGCCTAGTTAAGGCAGCTTTAAAAGGAGTTCATTTTGTAAAATATAGTTTAGTTATTAACTTGGTGATCAGATAACTGTGGGAGAAATATAGTTCCTGTTACTAAGACTTGATTCAACCTCCAGAGTTCTGTTTTTTTTTTTAATCTCACTTTAAGTTCATTAATTAATGGAGTAGGAGTTTCCCTCTGAAATAAAGAAGTAGGGAAATGTTATAGCTTTTTAAAACCTTTTGGTTTTTTTTCTCCAGTGGCCTGTGTGACAAGAGAGCAAGTGATGAAACTTATTCTACACTGAAATTAAATCTAAAAAAATTCATTTAATAAAGAAGGGCATCAAAGAACAAAATGTGAAATACATTGGGAAATTTACCTCTGCTCTCACTGTCAGAGGTTTATGCCATTCCCAGAGCGTGTACCCCTTGAATTTTGAGGGAAAAAGAATCTCAGAAAAGGAAATTGGTTGAGACATTCCCTCATGCAAGAGTTCAGACAGAATCTAGAGTTGACTTGTTTATTGTTGAAACATTCCAAAACTAATTTTTACATATATTTTATATATTTATGTACATTTTCTGAAAAGCAAGAGAGAGACTGAGACAGAGACCTTTAAGGTGATTTATATTTTTCACTGATACAGTAATTACTTTATTCCTTTATTTTTCTTCGTTAAAAAGTTGGCTACTACCCTTAAGTCTGTAGCGGGGTTATGTTTCAAGAATGAGTGGCCATAAGATGTTTTGAGTTGAGAAGATGCAAGAGAACCAGGGTCAGGAGCCAGGATCCTTACTTATCCCACAAAAACCAAAACCATACCAAAGAGAAACACCAAAAGGAACAGAAGCAGCTAAAAAAAAACCCCACACACAAATGGAATAATTTTGGAAATAAAATTCCTATTTTAGGGAGCTTAAAAAGTCATTCTGAGTATGCAAAGAAAGTTGTTAAAATAGTAATACTCTTTGACTCAGAAAATGAAGGAGGGGAGGGAGGAAATAAGCATTTATTAAGTACCTGCCATACACTCAAACATTATGTCATTTGAGACTCACTACAATTCTGACAGGTAGATAACTGGTATTATCCCCATTTCACTGTTGAGGAAACTGAGGCAAACAAGTTAAAAGACTGGACCAGGTTCCCGTAGCTAGTAAGTGATATACCAAAATATGTGTAGTAATGCTTCTTGTTCTGGCAAAATGCTGAAACAGTAGCTATCCGTAGCTTAGGCAACTGCTAAACAAGTTGTGGTGTACACATGTAGTAAAACTTTACTGAGCTGTAAGAAATGATGACGATGATGAATGCAGAGAAGCGTGGCTTAATAGTAAAATAGTCAGAACCACAGTTCAGAACAGAACAACAGTTTAAAAAAACGAGTGAATTCCATGAAATTATAATACACATAACCCAAAGAAGAGGTGTGAGAAGGCACCTCCGATTGTAGTGGTAGGGGCTCTGGATGCAGAACACTGACAATGTCAGACTTTCCCCTATGTTATTAATTTTACAGAGCTGTTTTCCCCTCCTTTCTCTGTTATAAAGGATGGCTCTTGGGAGGCAGGGCATCCAGAAGTGTAATCTGTGGCGATGTCGAACTGGATCTCGTGGGCAGCGTGTTGGCTCAGGAACCCTCAGATTAACACCCACAGTGCTGTTCTATTTTTATTTGTTTTGGACACCAGAGCACATCCTTATCAACCGTGATGGAATGTAGTGGGAAAGGTGCCCCATACCTGACAGAATTTGTCTTAATGGAATAATAGAAATAAAAGAAAAGATCAGGCTGACGGTTCCATGTTTCTATCCTAGAGGCAACAGGGTACCATTGAGGATTTTTTAATAGAGTAAGGACATGATCAAATCTGTCTTTTGGGAATATGAGTTTAGTAGCTTTGTGGAGAGAGCATAAGAAAGGAGTTAACCTGAAATCTAGGAGATTGATTTGTAGTAATCTAATGGAAGCAGTAAGGGCCTTTTACTAGGGCAGTAGCTACATAAATACAAAAAGGAGGATTTACAAGAGAAACAGTGGAGAGAAAGAGTCATCGTGACTTTTCAGCTGATTAAATATGAGGGAGAGAATCAAAAAAGGGTGAACCAGCTAAAACTTTTAAATGAACAAAGGACAATGCTGAATAATTAGAAATCTTGTAGACCACTGAATTAGCCAAAATACTAGAATCAATAAAGACGAAAAGGAAACCAAAGAAAATGAAACCTAAAAGACGCCCTGAGAGAATAAATAATCAGAAATTTAACCAAAATTGAAAATACTAAGAAAGTCAGAAAACTAATTAAAAGAAGAAGACAGGGCAAGTCAACAAGTATTTATTTATTTTAATTATGAAAAAATCTTTTCATTATTGTATTTTAAAAATGTATTTCCCCCCCAATTACATATTAAAACATCATTTTAACTTTTTTTAAAAAAAAGTTTTGAGTTCCAAATTCTATCCCTTCCTGAAATCATGTAAAACATTTCTCTATTAGTCATTTTGTACAAGAAGACTCGAAAGAAAAAGAGTGAAAGAAAGTGAAAAATAGCATGCTTCAGTCTGTATTCCAGCAATATCAGTTCTTTTTCTGGAGGTGTATAGTGTATTTTATCATCAGTCCTTCCGAATTTTCTTGGATCACTGTATTGCTGAAAATAGCTGTCATATTGATGTTCCTGTGTATAATGTTCTCCTGGCTCTCCTCACTTCACTTAGCATCAATTTATGTAAGTCTTTCCAGGTTTTTCTAAAGTCATCCTGCTTGTCATTTCTTATAGTACAATAACATTCCATTACAACCATATACCACAGCTTGTTTAGCATTTTAGCAACTTCAGTTGATGGACATCCCTTTCCTATTCTTAGCCACTGCACAAAGAACTACTATAAATATTTTTGTACAATTAAGTTTCTCCCCCTTTTTTTGTTATCTTTGAGATATAGACCTAATAATGGTATTGTTGGATCAAAGGGTTTGCACAGTTTTGTAGCCCTTTGGGCATAGCTCCAAATAAGAGTGGTTGGATCAGTTCACAACCTCACCAAAAGTGCATTAGTGTCTTAATTTTCTCACAACCCCTCCAGCATTTGTCATTAGCCTTCTCTGTCATATTAGCCAGTCTGATAGGTATGAGATGGTACCTCAGAGTTGTTTTAATTTGCATTTCTCTAATTAATAAGGATTTAGAGCATTTTTTCATATGACTATAGATAGCTTTGATTTCTTCCTCTAAAAACTGCGTGTTCATATACTTTGACCATTTATCAACTGGGGAATGACTTGTATTCTTATAAATTAGACTCCCTTCACTATATATTTGAGAAATAAGGCCTTTATCAGAAATACTTGCTGAAAATTTTTTTCCCCAAATTTTCTGCTTTCATTCTAATTTTTGTTGCATTGTTTTTCTTTGTGCAAAAAACTTTTTAATTTTGTATAATAAAAATGATTTTGATTTTACATTTTGTAATGCCCTCTATATCTTGTTTGGTCTTAAAGTCTTCCCTTATCCATAGATCTGACAAGTAAACCATTCCATGCCCTCCTGATTTGCTTGTGATTTCACTCTTTATATCTAAAACTTGTACCCAAACCCTAAATTACTATGGTCATTTACTGGATTGTATGGTGCACCTAATCTGTTCCACTGATCTACCACTCTATTTCTTAGCCAGTACTAGATTGTTTTGATAATTACCACTTTATAATACAGTTTGAGATTCAGTACAGCAAGACCACCCTCCTTCATATTTCTTTTCACCAATTCCTTTTGTATTCTTGACTTTTTGTTCTTCCAGATGAATTTTGTTATTTATTTTTCTAGCTCTGTAAAATAATTTTTTAGTAGTTTGCTTGGTACAGCTTTGTCATTTTTATTATTTTGGCTTGGCCTACCCAAGAGCAGTTAATATTTGTGAAGTTGTTTAAATCTGACTTTATTTGTATTAAAAGTGTTTTGTAATTGTTTTCATATTTCCTGGATTTGCCTTGGCAAGTAGATTGCCAAGTATTTTGTATTGTCTGCAGTTATTTTAAATGGAATTTCTCTTTCTATCTCTTGCTGTGGACTTTGTTGGCAATATACTGAAATGTTGATTTATGTGGGTTTATTTTATATCCTACAACTTTGCCAAAGTTGCTAATTATTTCAACTAGTTTTTTTATTTGATTCTCTAGGATTCTCTGAGTGTACCATCATACCATTTACAGACTTGCCAGAAGGTGTTCAAAGAGAATGTGTAAGGAAATAAATCACACCTGTAACAGTTATATATACCGTCCATTGGAACTGAGATCAAAGATCAAGCACAGGCAGTTTTTTGAAGGAAGAAATATAAAATCCTTTATAATTAGAAAGAGACAAATCAAGATAACCTTATATTATCTTCTACTCACTAGAATACCATTTTATAGAACCATATGGCAATTTATGAGTCACAAAATTGATCATACCCTTTGTGTTAATTATTCCATTGCTATGACCATTCCAAAACTATTTTCATGAAAAGGAAATCAGAACCTAGTTGTAAAAAAATACTTCTAGGTTTTTGTAATAGCAATTAAAAAAAAGAAATGGCCTATATGACCAACAAATTGGAGAATAGCTGAATGAATTGTGAAATTCTAATGGGATGTTATGACTCTGAAAAAATGATTATAAAATGTGAAAGGAAATAGGAAAAATTGATCATATGGAGGGAAATCAGAAAAGGCAGTGTAAGTATTATAAGCCACTATAAGTATTTTAAAAGAATGGAATGAAAGGAAAGAAGATAAAGCCAAATGCATTGCTTAAGCCTAGAAGGGGACAAATAACAAAGCATTTTCTTTCCTTTTTTATGATTTGTTAGTATAAAAGCCATGAAACTCTAACTTTCAGAGCAGTACTGCTTGTTTGTGATTCCTTACATTTCTAAAGGTGCTTTTTTGACCTTTTTTTCACATTTTAATAACCACATCCTCTTCTTCCTTTTCTTACTTCACTTGAAAAGGAGCAATGAAACTCTTAGATAATCAAGAACCCCAAGTTCACTGTATGCAAAAATGTGTGTGTCATTCTAGACTTGGAGTCCACAGCCCTTCAGTCAGTAGGTAGCCCCTCAGTCCTCATTTATCTTTCGAGATTATGGATGGTCATTGATCGATTAGAGTTCTCACGTCTTTCTGCGTTTGTCTTTGTAATGTGGCTGGTGTTTAAAGTGTTCCCCTGGTTCTGTTCGCTGCACTCTGAACCCATACCCTTCATCATTTCTTCAGTCACATTCGTATATCATAGTTTGCTTAACCATTTCCCACTTGATGAACACCCCTACTTCTAATTCTTTGCAGTAACGACAACAAAAGACCTGTTGATTAAATCCTTTGAGATTTTTATCAGTGTTTCTCATTTCTCTCCTTAGGTTCTTGCTCTTCTACTTGCTTTTCAGTCCTTGAGATTTAGACATATTGCTTTGATGAACTTGTTTCTTAAGAGAGTTTTAGATGTATCTCAGTCTCTAAATCAGAAAGAAATTTTATGTATTCTTCATGTGTATGCCTCTCTTAACCACATCCATGAATGTGAGAATCTAAGGTAAGTACCATTTTTTTTAATTAATTAATTTAGGTATTTCTACAAGATTCTTTATTTTAATTTGGGGTGTTCAGTAATATAGTTTTGAATTTCAAGGTAGGTTTTTACTGTCTCTAATCTTTAGGATTATGAGAAGTACCATGTTGTTAGACTTGAAGTCACAACAGTGAAGATCCTCATTTGTGTCAGGTCTTTTTTAGCTGCATGACCATGGGCTTCCTAACCTTTCTCAGTGTTATCTTCCTCATCTGTAAAAAAGCTGTGTTATATACTTTATTGGGTTCTTTTGAGGTTCAGGTGAAATGATGTAGGTAAAGTGGTGTACAAACTGTAAAGTGCAGTCTAAATGCCAGTTAGTTCTTGTTCATGAAATACTTCTTCAGTTCTTACCAGCTACTTTACCAGCCTATGCATTCATCCATACCAGCTTAAAGGGTGAGGATTCACTGTAATTGCTGATAATGGCCCCACATTGTAGTTGAATTCTGGAAACATGAACCCTCTTGGCCTTCACTCCTTAACTTCCCTCTGCTTTCCTGCTCATAGTTTTACTTCTCTGTCGTTTGCATTCTGGTCTTGTACTCTGAGTCCATGAGGTTCATCAGCATATCTGCTGCATGCTGGCTCTGTTTTACCTGCCTGCCTCACTTCAGGTCAGATGGAAACTTGCCATCCAGGTCTGTGAGCTTTCCTAGTACCTGGAGAGCAGAAAGTGAAATGAGAGGGGTGCAGTCATTGAGCTGGGTCAGCTGATGGTGACAGAAGGGAATTAAGGCACTAGTCAAATCTGGTCATAATGGTTTGAATACAGACCAGTCTAGTAAGTCAAGCATTAGGATAGCGAGCAGTAGTGAGTGAGGATTTGGAAGCGTCATCCTATTTTTTTCCTTCCATACAACTCAGAGAAACATGTGTTGGACGGATCTTTCATATTGAGTAAGTACAGTGTGAGAAAAACTTCACATGGTAGTTAAGATTTGAACTGGGCTTTGAGAAATAGGTGGAAGATAAGTAGGTTAGAGAAGGGAAAGGGGAGAGGTGGGAATTCAGGGCTGGAGTGACAGTTTGACCGCCTGTCCTCTTTTCTTCATTCACTCGACCAGGCCCTGGGACTATTACAGTAGCCTCTTTGTTGGTCTCATTTCTGTGTGGTCCCTTCTTCATTCGTCCTCTACACTGAGACCAAAATAAACTTGTTAAAAGTTCAGGTCTTGCCTTGAGAGAAGGCAGGATTGTAGGGTGAAAATATCTGTATTTGAATCCCAGCTCTGTTCATGTGAGACTTACCCTTTCTGGGCCTTAGCTTCCCCATCTGTCCATGAGAGGGGTTGAACTAAGCAGTTTCTGAGGTCCTTCCCATCTAAATTTATTTTCTTGAACCATATAATTGCTCAGGAAGCATCAGTGCTTCCTTATTGTCCTGGTACTAAAGTCTAAACTCTTCTGAGTCTTACTTTTAGCCCTACTTTCCATACTTTTTCACATAACTCTACATTCTAGCCAAACTGGCCTGGGTTCTGTTTCTTAAAGTCAGCATTCTCTCTCCACCTTGCACAGACTCTCCTCTTTCTTGATATACATTCTCTCTTTGCCTTCATTTCTTAGAATTCTTAACTTCCTTTTGGGCTTTGCTCTGGCACTCCTTCCTATGGAAAGCCTTTTCTGATCTCCTTCATTGCTTGGTTGATGCTCATTGCTTCCTTAAATTATATTTACCTATGTAAATGCTAGGTAGAATGTAAGCTTCTTGAGGGCAGGGGCTGCTTTTCATTTGTCTTTGTTTCCTTTTTACCCAGTACTTAGCACAAGGCCTTAATAAAAACTTGTTAAATTGAGTTGAGTCAGAATACATCAAAGTGGTATTGCATGGTATTTTCAGGGACTGTGAACATCATAATTTGGGTGGAATAAATGACACAGATAAAGAAGATAAAACTCAATAATTTTTGAACATACAAACACACATGAATATTTATGTACATACGTATATGTGTATGTATGTATGTATGTACACACACCCAGAAAGTTTTTACTTCCTTTATTTTAGTCTTTAAAAGATTCAGATATTCACCCTGCTACTTTTGAAAGCCAAAATTTAAAAAAAAATGTAGTCTCACAGGTTAATACATAAATTAAAAAGTTTCTTTTGCTCACAGATTTTTACCAGAACTAAATTTTCATCTCTTCCATTTTACTCTCACTTCCTATTCAACCTCCTTCTGCTCTTAGCACCCCTATGCTCACTTAAATACCTGTGGGAAGGAACGTAACTCCTATCACTGGATGACAGGAGCATGCGTGTAATTCCCTGTCCAACATTAGGAACAAGCCATTGTAAGTAGATCCAATGACTGTGATGGGTAATAACTGGAAAGTGGTAGGTATGCTATGTTTTGAAACACCACAGGTATTCTGGACCACAATAGTATACAAACCCCAGAGAGAGAGAAAGAAAGGGAGAAAGATGTACGTACTTGCATTCATGATTTCCATTTTGCCTTTTCTTTGAGCTTAAAAAAGATGACTATGGAATTCCTTTGACTTTGTTATGGTGATTTTATTTCTTTCTTATTTCTTATTTTAGTCTTTCCTTTCTTTAAAGGTTCTTAGAAGTTATCACAAGAGCTTTGAATACTTATCTTCCAAAAATTTCATCCTTAAATCTATTGAGGGCAGTGTACTGCTTTTGTGTGTTGAAACATTTTCCCCAGGAGCCTTTTAATCAACTTTTCCAAGAGAATGTCATCAATGAGTTGCTGATGTCAGGTATGAAATTATTACTTGTTACTGTAAGATATAAGTATGATAGTAATGTGCTTACATCTTCAAAGAGATCTTAATTTTCTTAGCATTCTCAATTTTTATTGCAGAATGATAAAGCTAGTTTAATTCAGAAATGCTAATGAAATTCATGAGTTGATCTTGAAGTGTTGATTAGTAAGTCTACTACTAACTTGCCTTTAACGATAATGAAAAGCCTTTAATAATAAATTTGGTTATTATGTTAAGATTTCACCAGCAGAGTATTATGAACACAATCATTATTTATTCTTTTATTTATAGCTAAATTACAAAAAGCTAAACATTAATTTATATATACTTTGTACAAGAAGTTTAAATACCGAAGCATTATGGAATGCATATAAGAGTTAAGAAATAGAGAAGTTCATTTATTAATGACTTCTCATGGCTTATTATTAAAATACATCCAGCTAGAAAAATAAACCAAACTATGATTTTCAAGTCATAATATACAAAGGAGAAAAATGACAACTAGTAACAAAGCATTTGGCCTAGAAATCAACTCAAGGAAAGGCAGTTAAGAGTCACTGGACTCCCTGAAGGCAATGTTCGCAAAAAATCATGGGCCGTATATTTCAGGAAGTCATAAGCAAAAATTCCCAGATCTGTTGGAGCCAGAGGGCGAATGAATATGGAAAGAATACACCAATTGTATCCTAAAGAAAACCCCCAAAGGAAAAGTCCGAGGCATGTCATAACCAAAATTCAGAGCTTTCACGTCAGAGAAAAGTTCTAAAAGAATCCAAAAGGAAGTAATTCATTTATAAAAGAGACTACAGTTACTCTCCCAAAGACCTGGCAGTTGTACTGTACACAAGAGGACATCCTAGAAGGTAATATTCTGAAAGGTAGAAGAGAGGGGCTTACAATCAAGAGCAGTTTATCCTGTAAAGCTGAGTGTGGGGGAAATGGAGATTTAATAGAATAAGGAACTTTGAAGTATTTCTGATGAAGAAATGAGTGCTGAGTAGCAAATATGAAATATGAACATAAGAAAAGTCCAGAGCATCCTAGAAAGGAGGAAAGTAAGTGTCCTTTCAGAACCTTCTTGTCTTCAAAGGGCATTGAGAGAGTTAAATATCACCCTCGGGGTGGGTTGGTTTTGTTCTGAGGGTTTGAAGAGGAGAAAGAGAAGGAAAAATGAAGAGAGGAGGAAGAAAGTAGAACTTCATTTTTGTCATGAGGTACTGAGAAGAGTTTAAAGGATGGAGAACAAGATAAGGGGATTGTGCCTCAGGTGAACCTCACTCTTTTCTGGAATGGACAAAGGAGACTTGAGCACATACATACAAAGAGTACGGTGTAGGAGTACATCAGACTCAGAGAATCAATCAGGGATGGATGGTAGGAAGTGAATAAGATAGAGGATAACATTGGGGAAGGAGTAGTCAAAAGCAAAAACAAATTTACTGACCTTGATTAAAAGGTGGGAAAAAAGAAAAGCAAAAACTAGACTCTAAGGCAGTATCTTAGAATGCCTCTTAGTTGGGGAGTGACTGAACAGATTATGGTATATGAATGTAATGGGATATTATTGTTAAAAAAATAAAACAGACAATTTCACAGAATCCTGGGTAGAATGAACTGACAGAAGGAGAAGTGAGCAGAACCAGGAAAAAAATTTACACAAGGACATCAGTATTGCAAAGAATAATAACTTAGATGTAAGAATTCTGATAAACACAGTGACCAATTGTGTTTCCATAGGACCTATGATGAAGCACATAAGCCATCTCCTGACAGAAGTAATGGACACACGGTGTAGAGACATACACTTTTGTATATGGTCACTGGAATTATTTTGCTTTATTATGCATATCATACTTCCTTTTTCTTTTTCTCAGTTTTTATTAGGGGTAGAGGAGTTGGGTGAAAGTGTTTGCAGTATTGATACCAAAAAGGGGAGGGAGGGAATCATTGTAACATTTTGAAAATTATACATAGAATTTATTATATACTTTTTTTTCATCCAGTGGAATGACCTGGAGATTCAGTTTCATATAGAGTCCTCTTTTTGTGTTTTATTGAGTGTACAGAAATGCTCTTTTTGGTGTTTAAGTTCAGTAAAAAATTGGTCAAACTGAGAATTTTGTATTTTATCTGAGACTCAGTAGGAAGTGGAATTGAGCATTTTTGAGTAGGAGAATGCTATGGTCAATACTGTGGTTTTGGAACTTCATTTGGACAGCATTGTGCAGGAAGGAATTGGAGAGAGGAGAGATGGGAACCAGGGAGACTTAGTAGGCAAATTGTAGTTCAGGGTATGAGGAGATAGGGATGTAAATTAGTATAAACATGGTATGAATGAAGGGAAGAGACGCATGAGATGATGAAGGTAGAATTGACATAAGTGATTGACTAAGAGAAAGGGAAGAGTCAAGGATGATAGCACTGTGGTGAATGTAAGTAACTGGAAGGATTATGTTTCCCTCTACAAAAATAGGGAAGTTTGAAAGGGGTGATAATAAAGTCCATTTTGGACATGTTGAGTTTGAAATGCCTATAGGTCATCCAGGTGGCATTGTCCACTAAACATTTGGTAATTTAGTTTGGGAGGGAGATTAGTTCTAGACATATAAATCTGAGAGTCATTTACATAGATAATAATTCATTGCATAGCAACTATTAAGATCACTGAGAGAAGGCAATATTGAAAGAAAGGGCCACAAACAAGTTATATGGGGTACATCCACTTTTGATGAGATCAAATGACATTGAAAAGGAGCAGTCAGAAAGGTAGGAAGAAAATCAAGATGGATCAGTACAACGGAGGGCAAGGGGAAGAGTATCTTGGAGGAGGGTTAGCAATGGTATCCACAGCTACACAGAGGTCAAGTAGAATGAGGACAGAGAAAAGATCTTCAGACTGGAAGTTGTGAGATCATTGGTAACCTTGGAGAGAGTAGTTTCAGTCCAGTAGTTGGCTTGGAGGCTCTCTGGAAGAGTTTGAGAAGAGTGAGAGATGTGACTAAATTATTACAATATAGTATTGGAGACCCAAGTAATATTATTACAAATTATTGTAGATTTGATTGGCATGGTTGCATGTCTTTTTCCAACAGCTTTCAGGAGCATGTGAATAGGAGTGGAGGAAGAGAGTGGAAATAGCATAAATTGGAATTAGCATGATGTGGCTGGGTATGGAACAAGGGGGCAAGAGATTCAAGATTAGCTGATGGTATTTGGTTGAATAGGTTGAATATGGACAAGACTATAAAGGGAGGGCTGAGTCCAGGGCCCTGTGGTGATGAGATGGGAGAGCTGGAATTGTTGTAGAGATGGTAGATCAAGGTGAAGATCCTAAGAACAGGTTTAAGAGGGTTGAGGTTTTTGTAGCCCAGGCCAATCTGATGGATTGGTTTTTTGATTTGAAAAAAATGTGATGTTCATATAACATCTAACAGTTAATGACATTTATTTAACCATAGCATGGAAAAGATGTTCAACAAGGACAGCATTGATTCACTTGGACCCAGCTTCCTGGCCTCTGTGTTGATCATGGTGGAGTGATCAGTCAGAAGCTTGAGGAAGTAGGACTTGACCCCTAGTGAGCTAGTTTTATATATTGTCTCCTTGGAAGCATTAGTCCTCTGGTCCAGTTAAGTTTAGAAGATAGTTTCAATACCTTATAAGGAACAATTAACGTAGTTGCATGGGTTAGGAATGGAGGAAAGCTAGACCAACCTATGTGGCAGAGCTTTAGGAGATTAATGTTCCTACCACAAAGGCAGAGAAAGAGGTTGAAAAATAGGAGGTTGTGGTTGGAGGAATTAGGAATTTCAGAGCTCTGGGTAAAGAGTGTGAATCAATTTTTAGGTAGTGTTTACATCAAGGCTATGATCATATCTGTTTTAAAGTGGAGGTTATGGGAGTTGGGAACATTGTAAATTAGGAAGCCAGTGTATCTGAAGGGACATTGGTGTGTATAAAAGGCCCCAAGTACAATAATAGGAGATAAGGTAGAAAGGAAGTATGAACTAAGTACTAAATCCTGAGAAAGGAGGACAAAATACTTGGAAGACGTTAAGTAACTGCAGCAAGAATTTAGACTGGATGATAAAGATGAATGGCATGAATCTCAAAGGAGGAAAGATTGTTAAGTGCTGGGGATAAGCCAGAGTGGGAATATGCCTCTTCTACTTGGTCTGGTGCTTCCAAGAACATAAGAAAAGGAGCACCATTACTGGGAACAGTGACTAGTGATGTGGTATCCACTAGGATGAGCTGAATTTTTGTTTTGTTTAGGAAGATGAAAAGTTGTGAAGAGATTAATAAATTGCAATTTGTTGAAAATTGTGTGGAGGGCCAGAGGGTACAATGCATTAAAGAAAGGCTGTTATGGATGGGAATAAGAGTACATACAGTGAGACACAGGAGGATAAGACTGTTTTGATTCACATCATTGATTTTGAGTCACAATCAAGGAGAACAGAGGGGAGGCCAGCTGAGAGGGCCGCTTATGTCCAAGAGACCTGAAATAACTGAGTGTAGAGTCAGGGTGGATCCCACCTTTCTTTTGTCTCTTTGACATCTTTCAGGTGTGTATACCTAGCAGTCATGTCTCTAGGACATTTTTAGATATTTTCTTAGTGTGCTTCCAGATTGCTTTTTAGAGTGTTTGGGGCCAAATATCAGATATCTGATGCAGATCTTGTTCCCAGTCAAGAATTTTCTTTTTATTCTCATTGCATCAACTTTTCAGATTAACGTATTTCGAAGTACATATTTGCTTTTAAGGGTTGAGGTCAGAAGCCAGATTTTAGGCCATAAAGATAGGCCTCACTTTCAAGGAGTTTGAGAAAGTGAAGACAGCTGCTCTACAGTTTTCCCAGTAGTTCTTTTAAATAAGGAATCCTTTCTCAGATAATTTGTTGTAGGGATGAGTTGAGTTGTATCTGATTCATTATTATCTGGTTATTTCACTGATCTACTGTACCTAAACGTTTTGATAATTTTTGCTATTTAGTATCATTTGTGGTGTGTAAAATGTTCCTTCCCCCTTTGTTCTTGCTTCTCCCCCACACTCCCTCCCTCTCCATTTTCCTTGAAATTCTAGTCTTTTCATATTTTCAAATGATTTCCTCTGTTTTCTAGGTAATGAAGATGAGAAGACTGAGCTTATGCTCCATCAGGTGAATGCTTGCTTGGAACTTGAAGACACATCAGTCCTTAAGTCCACAGCTGTAACATTGAAGGAATGCTCCTCAGCCCTGTTTCGTTCAAATGAAGAGGTTGAAAATGCGTTGTTAAACCTTTTGGAAAATAAGAGACTATTTCTAAAAAATGTACAGCTACCACATAATTACCTTGTTGGTAAGGGAATTTTTACCTCTTTATGCTAATGTTTTTCTCAATTAAAGAAGAGCTTGTTAATTTGTACTGTTAAATTGATAGCCTCTGTTAGCCAGTGGTCTTGTAAGCTTCCTAATTAATTTTGTTCATTAAGTGACTTTTATTTTTTCCTGGCTATACAAGGCAAAACATAACAGAAGATACACGTGCCTACCCTTGCACTTTAAACTTAAAACATAATGTATAATATTGTAAATGTAACAAACAGTTATCATTTAAAAGGGTAGGGATACTTATAAAGCAGGAAAATGAAATAATCCTGTACCAAATTTATGGAAGACTAACAATAGCTTATCTTTACAGCCTCTTAGCACTTACAAGTTTATGGAGAGTGTTTTTTACACCTCACTAATACAAAGGAATTCTTGACTTCTGTCACTGACATCTAAAGTCGGTTCAACTGATGGGTTTTTTAAAAGCATCTACTTGTATACTGTATGTATCATACTTGTATATGAGTGACTACATGTGGAACAGCAGCTTGTATTAACAGTACTTGTCCATAATTTTCTTGTGAAATAAACAACTCCATATTGTAAAAGTACTTTAATTCAGTATCAGTTACAGGAAAATTCTGAGAGGCAGTGTTTGAAACAAAGTATTACACTCTCTGTTCTTGGTCAGCCTACTTTGAGGTTTTTCAAACTTACCTAAAAACTAGTTTATGAGGTGGGGATCCATTTGTTTAAAAATTTTTTTTTATTTGACCAGAGCTTAACATTAAATAGGAACTTAAAATTTGTATCTAATTTTCACTGTTGAGCAACATGTGAGCTTTTTATAACTGCCCGTGCTTTTACTGTTTTCATTCTTCCATTTATATTTAACATTCCTCTCTTCATCCTGGCCCCAGGACTCAACAACTAGCACCTTTTCAGAACTGATGTAGGTCACAAGTAAAAGAGTTAGGGATTTTCTCTAGGTTTTCATTTTGGTTAATGCTTGACAAGTTAATTATCTGAATGCTTTTCTTTCAGATTTTGAATTGAGAATGGATTCTAAGAGAAGCCAAGTACTTCCAATATCTGAAGCAGATGAGTTCATGACTGAACCAGATATTCTCAGGTCACTGGATTATGCTCTTTATTGCTATACTCTCTGTATTCTTAGTTTAATATCAGAATGCTCCACATTACTAGCAGTAGTGATTATAATTCATCAGTTCATAGAGTTTAGAATACAGGGGCCTGATGTAGTCAGGGTATCATATTTGACTTAAAGGCTAGGAGGTTTTGTGGTTAATGGCAGAGCCAGGACTAGAACCCAGGTTGCCTGACTGGCTTCAGTGTTCTTTCCACTACATTCCATAGATAGTAATTGAGTGACTATTGCGAACAGGAATTGTGCCAACTTCTAGGAGAAACACCCTGAACTCTTTGAGATTATAAAATAACCATCTTCAGAAATGTCTTGTCACATGTGCACTATGTATTTGACTACTAAGGTATCACTAAAGATAGATGGACTTTAATTTTTATAAATGAAGTCATACTGTATCATGTTTCGGAAGTTAGGAAACCACAACTTATGTCTGTTCCTTCATATTTATACCTTCCGTATAGAAGATGGAGTACATTTGTTTTGGGAGAAGATGCCCTCCGTTGTGAGACAACTTTTCCCTTTGAAACATACATAGACATTAAAACCTAGCAAGATCTTTTGCAACTGCTGCCTCCTTTGCTTGAATGAACCTTCTCTTTTCTCAGGGAAATCTTCTTTCCTGCATTCTAACACAGATTTATTGGCTTTCGTCTTCAGTGCATTATTGTGGGTTATAACAACAGTAAATTAGCATTTATATAGTGCTTTGCAGGTTGTGAAGCACCTTACAAATATTATTTCATTTTATCCTCACAGTAACCTTGGGAGGTAGATGCTGTTATTATCCCCATTTTACAGTTAAAGAAACTAAGCCAGACAGAGATAAAGTGACTTTCACAGGGTCACACAGCGAGCACCTGTCTGAGGTCCAGTTTGAGCTCAGATCTTCCTGACCCTACGTCCAGTGCTCTGTGCCCTTTGCCTCCTAGCTGCCCTCGTGATATGGCAATTACTGGACTAATGAGAAAATCAACTGTTAGCAATAAAGGTTAGAAAGAGGGAGAGATTGATTTGGCACAGAGTTGAATAGGGGCAAAAAAAGCCCCGCTGTACTCTTCCGGGTTATCAGTAGCTCAGTTCTAATAGATGAGAGCAGTGATGATTGCTTTTATTTTGTCACTGAGATTTACATTTCAGAATGTGTAGCAGGGAAATGAGTGATGAAAAGTGAGGGAAAATCAGCCCACCTTTTGTTTTTTTTTTTCTTGGCCAATCAGACAAATGTACCTTTACCAAACTCTTCACTGCTGCCTTCCAGTTCATGATAAGGAATTAAAAGGGGCATCATTTAGACATCTCCCTGGAATTTTCCTCCAAGCTTTTGCTATTTTGTCCTCTTGCATTTGGGGTGGAAGAGTGACATTGAGGGAGGACTGTTCAGCATTGTGCACGCTCATGCTTCTCACTCATGGTGGAGATCGTTGTGGTCTATTAGAGAATTATTAGCCTTGGTTTGCCACACCTGCCAAAGTTGATATTCAGACCGGATTTCAGTGACACTCTGGTGCAGCCATACTTACCCCCTTTTTTAGCTTCCTGTGAAAGTGCCTCGTACTGGTTGAATACTTTTTGCAAAGTTGTAAGTGGAGTTTTTGTAACCAATCCTGTTTTTCCAATGACATACACTGTAATTTCAAAGATGCTCTGTTTTCCTTCCTAATTCAGTCTTCAATTGATAGTTATTCCTAGTTTCTCCAAATCTCTCATGTGGTTAACAAAATAAAGCATTATATGCTTCAGAGGAGTAGGGAATCCTTTTTTAAATGGAAAAATTCTTTTTATAATAATTACCCTCTAACTTAACTATTTAATCCTCTGTTTTGAACATTTGGAATAGTATATGAAATATGTACATTTCTAAGGTTGGGAACATCTGTAGAATAAAAGACCACTTGAGGAAAGATAATAGAGCAAAGGAAATGAGGTTATTAAAAGTTATAGATATACTCAGCTTTTTTAAACTATGTCTCAGAAACACTTATGAAGTGACTATTGTATGTATAGTACTATTGTAAACACTCTAAAATGAACTTCTTATATGAAAAAAACCAGTGTCTGAAATCTAACTTAGTCATCTGCTCCAATTTCATTTTAAACCTCAGAAGCAGAGGCTTGCATAATTTCAGTGACTTGTTTAGGGTTGCACAGGGAATTGATATTTGAGGCAGGACTAGGAATAAGACTGTGATCTTTGATTCCTAGCCCACTTCATTGTCCCACTGTACCATCCTACTGCTACTAATCTAATATTTATGTTATTTTCAAATTGTTCCCAAAACGTAGTTTTTATTATGATGACAGTTAAAATGATACTATCGTTTAGAGACAGTATGGCATAATGGAATGGCCAGTGACTTGGAAGCCAAAGAACTTCCACTCCTCATAATGACTAGTATATAACCTTGGACAAGTCACTTCTTTTCTGAGCCTCAGTTAACTCCCCCTTTAAAATGAGGCAACTGGACCAGAGAGCCTCCAAGGTCTCTTCAGGCTCTAAATCAAAG
Source organism: Bettongia penicillata ogilbyi (assembly GCA_023548195.1). Classification (NCBI taxonomy): domain Eukaryota; kingdom Metazoa; phylum Chordata; class Mammalia; order Diprotodontia; family Potoroidae; genus Bettongia; species Bettongia penicillata. Next base: position 17,612,926 of record JAJHZJ010000200.1, read on the forward strand.
ACGCTCAGAATCCTTACAGTGACTGTTTCCTTGTTTATTGTGTTTGCAGAGTGGCATTGCTCTGTGTTCCTAGATCTGCTTTCTGTCTTGGCACCACTCACCCCAGAGGAGGGCTGGGATTGAAGATGCGTCACCTAAAAGCCCTGGGTTTTCACGTGATCTTGGTAAGAAGATAAAATTCAGATGCTCCGTACATAAAATAACAGCTACCAATAAAGTTAAGAGGAAAAAATGGTACTGGAGTTGTAGAGGGCTTGGATAGGAACTATTCCATCTGGAGTTAACTTGTTTCCTGAAAACAGTATTTCAGGACAATTGGATTTTTTTGTAACATAAGATGTTTTATATATTTATGATCATAATTTTGACATAGGCTTCACTAGACTACCAAAGACTTCCTTGTAACAGAAAAGGTTAAGAACCACTATATTAGATTGACTTCATGGGCTGTTTTTAACAGTAGTAAAGTAGCCTTTCAGCTGAATATCTTTTTTTATTTTGTTAAACTCTGTTTCCTACACATTGTAAACAAGTCCATGACCACTGGAAGTGATGATACTGAAGTTTGTTTCATGAGACAAAGATAGGGATCATTTATGGAGTACATTTCCCTAGGAAAAGTGTGATAGCTATGAATGAATGAAGCAGTTTTTGGGTGCATACTATTTACAAAACCCTGTGCAAAGTGCTTGATAGACACAGAAGAACAAAGACAGTCCTTTGCTTTTGAGGAGCTTGAGTATTCTATTGGAGAAGATAACCCATGTGAAATGTTTCGACTGCATGTCAGATGGAAAGGTTTCATGACCCTTCTTTTTTCATGCCATTTCCCTTGATAAAATAATATCAGTTTCTGACACTGAGCCTTCAGACACCACCAAGAACCTTGATGGCAGGAACTTCCTTTTTTGGATCTTTGGAAGCTATAGGTATAGCATGTGCAGGAGTACTTACCAGGTGGCATCTTGTCACAGAACGATGATCTGTGGACACTGAACTGAAAGCTCTTCCTTTCCTAAGGCTTTTGTGTTTAACCTGGACTGGGGAAGGGAAGGGAACAGGCATTTATTTAGCACCTACTATGTGCCTGTCACTGAGCTGAGTGGAAATCATGATCAAGATGGTGTGACTTGTCTGGCACACATTCCTTCCTGTCTCTTAGGATACCCTTCTGCCTTAGCTATTGGAGACACTGAAACATTTTGAGAAGTGTATCTGCAGTTAAACTGATCTTTCCTTGTATTCTTTATACAAGCTACCCTTTAATAGCTTCATTCTGAGTGTGCTAGTGTTATAGTAACTTTCTAGATTGCTTTTAATTTGTCAAAAAGTTTGTAAGAAAGATTTATGTTTCATGTTAGTCCCCAACTGAATTCTACCCTCTTTGTTGGTTATGTACCTAGAATGAAGCTGAATCTGAAAATATAGCCTTAGAGAACATTTACAATATGACACATATTACGTGTTACAGTGCACTTGAACTTGGTCGAGGTTTGGAGAGAGCCTGAAGGAGCTCTTAAGTCTGTTATTAAGATGTAAAGGGCATGGCTAGAAAGAATTTAAATGGTCATAGTTTGATGTCTCTGCTTTAGATATTATTCATGTCTTATGTTCTGCCACTAAAGAAAGGGGGCCCCTTTGTTACCTAAAAGACATTTAAAAGTTGCTGTTTGGTGGAGGGGTTTTCTCCCAAAACTGGGCACTGCAAGCTTGTGTCACTTCAAAAATACATCCTTTTTGATGATCTAGTATAAGTTCTTAGAAAGTGGCAGTTGTGTCTGTAGTTGTGTCCTTACATGCATGTCCTTTTCTCTAAGCCACCTGGTTTATGTTGTCTTATTACTGTTTTTGGTAAAAACTGACTTTTGTCCCATTTCTCTTATAAGGTCAATACTTGGGAAATTAAGAAATTGGATATGAACCTTGCGGTCACATTTCTGAAGAACAAAATCTTCTCACAAGAAGCTTTCTCCACTGCTCCAGGGTTTGCAGCATAAGATGTTAAAATAAAAGGAAGATTTCATGGGGAATGAGTTTCCGTTATGAGAAGGAGCACATGGATGGATTGTAGTATTTACTAAAGCCTGATTTTTGTTCCTACATCTACTGCCAAAGGAGGGTTTTCTGGGTAGCTCATTGAAACAGATAATGTAATTAGAATTGTGCACTGCTAAAAATTACCATATCAGACTGGAAAAACTTTAGCTAAAGCATTTTCTTTTAATTAATTTAAATAAAAATTTCAAAACAGATAAAATATCATTAAAAATTTTTTGTACTTAATGTGCCATAAAAATGCCGAGATGTACAACAAGTCACAGTTATACCCTGCTCTGTTTAAGTTATGTTAAATTACTGCATTGTGGGCCATGACTAGACCTGGTCTAAAGGCTATATAGCATTTTCAGATAAGAATTCAGATTTTGAGTTATACTTGCTATTAGAAGTTGACTCTCATTCTTCTCCACAAGTACAGCATATTAGAAACAGAGCTTCCTCCAGTCTGCTTCCTAATGGACTAATGGACTCTACTGCTCAACTTGCCAGTAGCTGCTTTAAATAGTAGTAGCAATAATGATGATGATAAAAATAATAGCTAACACTTCCATAGTGCCCACTAAATGCCAAGCACAGTGCCATGTGCTTTGCAACAAATTTTCTTTCATTTGAGCCTCATAGCAACACTGGTGCAGGGGTTGTTCTTAAGTCTATCCACTGCACTACCTAGCTGCCAGCTTAGGTTTTTCCACTATAAAATACTTAATATTGTACCCCTAAGTCACAAAAGATTCGTAATGTGCTGTAACACAGCCCCGCCAGGGCTGCCTCCCACTGATGAGAAAAAGTTCTTTGCCTGGTTGAGTATAATCTATATTTTTGTGTGTATCAGCTTTAAAACAAGAATAAATAAAAAAAATAGGTTAATTTTTTAAAACAATTTAATGATGGCTTCTAAGCAGATGGAATAGGAGAGGTAGAAGGTGAAATGACTTGCCCAGGTCATGAAGTTGTAAGCATCTAACGCAGGATTTAAACCAAAGTTTTCTGACTTCAGATCCAACAATGTTCCCTGCTTCATGGTAACCCCTGTGGGAAGGTATATATGCCTCAGAATGGAAGCACAAACACTGAATGATGGAGTTAGTCTTAGAGATTGGACAGTGGACTCTGCACGCCAGGACAGTGACACTTTGGTAGGGAGAAAGTGAGTGACGCAGGATGAATATTTTTAATCACAGATCTGATGCTGTTCCCCAGAAAAATGCCCCTCTTTCAAATTTCCCTACTCCGTCCAGACCCTCATCATTTCAGCCACCAAGGTTCACAAACCCACGTGTTGTCTTCAGCGCATTACTCTCTCTCACCCACATATCCAAACTTGCCAAATCTTGTCACTTGTACTTGAACAGTTTTTCTCTCATCTTTCCCCCTCTCCCTAGTCACACAGCAAGCCCTCATTGCCTTTTGCTTGGACTATTGCAGTAGCTTCCTAGTTGTTCTTCCTTAAATCTCTCCTCTCCATTCTACCAAAGCCACCAAAATGATTTTCCAGAAACACAAGTTTGACCATGTTACTAACCCTCACTACCTTGCAGAGACATTGATTTAAGATCTTCATCATCAAATCTTACCCTGGGCAATCTCAGGCAACATAAGTTGAAACAAGCCCCTAACGTCTTCGCCTCAGTTTCCTCCTCTGTAACATGGAGATACTGCATGTCAGGCACTTGGCAAGCCCTGGGCGATGACAGTTGTAACTGTTCTTCATTCTATTTTTGTCAGTTTTATAATGTATATTGGAATAGTACATATGTATTTACAAATACGTAAATAGATGCATATTACAGAGTACATGCCCAAAATGATCAAAAAGGTTTGGAGGCTTGCCCTAATGTACCATTATTGGAGCTGTGAGTTTGCTCAGTTAAAATATACACACATATATACATATATATACATATATACATACACACACATATATACACACACACACACACATCATGGTCAGGGAGGAGACAAGAAAGTACAGCTGTTAAGTTTCAAATCACAGTAAAGAACCAGTGCTTCCAATTTCTAAGGCTCTTGAAAGGGCCCAGAGCTCCCTTTCCATCAGAGCCTTTGTTTACTTCCTTTGGCCTGAGAGTTGTGGTTTCTGCCAGTGCGCATTTCTATGTTAGATATTATCTGACCACCTTGCGAGGAAGGGCCCTCCCATGGTTAGTTTGGGGTGTGTGTGTGTGTGTGTGTGTGCGCGCACCCTCCTTTGGCCAGTTAAGATGCAAGTGAGGTTCAAATGTTCCCCCCTTATCCCCCCCACTTACACATTCCAATTATGTGAAATAATTTCCCTATCCAGCCTCTTTTTCCCTCCTAGTGTGTTCCTTCCTCTCTCGTTTTGCTCTCTTCTTTAAAAGAAGAGATCACCCAAACATAACAAAACTATTCCCTGGCCCATCTTTCTTATTTTCCTCCTGTGACCTCTGAAGCTACTTATATGGTATCCCTTGTGTAGTCTTATCATTACTTGCTCACATTTTTTTCTCTTAACTCCTGTGTTTATATTTCAAAGTATCTACTCAGCTCTGACAAGAATACTTAGAAGTCCTCTACTTTGTTGAAGACTCATTTTTTCCTCTCTAGTAGTGTAATGTTTTGCCAGATAGGAGATTGTTGTTTATACCTACTATCTTTTAAAATTTTTTATATATATAGGTATAGATATATAATTTACACACACACACACACACACATAATATTCTAAACCTTTCACTTCTTTATAGTGGTGGCTGCTGGATCTTATTTAATATTGACTGTGACTCTTCAGTGCCTAAAACCTTTCTTTCTGGCTGCTTATAGTAATTTTTCCTTGATGTGGAATTTCTGGGTTTTTGCTAAGATATTACTGAGATTTTTTCATTTTCAGATTTCCTTCAGGAGGTGACTAGTGGATTACTTTTATTTTCACTTTGTCTTTCTAGTTACAACAAACATGAGCAGCCTTTTTTTTTTTATGATTTCTTGAAATAGGATGTTTAGGCTCCTTTTTTGGTCACAATTCAATGATGTGTAAATGATTCTTCCTTGATCTATTTTCCAAATCATTTGTTTTTATACGATATCTTATATTTCATTGTTCAGTTCTGATTTTATTTTAATATTTGTTGTCTCACAATCTGGACTTATTTGGCACATTCTTATTTTCAGGGTGTGTTTATTGCTTGGATAGTGTTTTCTACCTTGTGGTCAGCTGTTAGTTCCCTCCCAAGTCTTTCTGGCCTGGCTCTTAATTCTTTTCTAATTCTTTACTTTAGTGATCTCATTTTGTTAATAAAGTAACTTTTAGACTCCCCTTTTTAAAAAGTGGCAACTTTGTGTACTTCTTTAGCCTGAGAGCCTTGGTCCCTGCCAGTATGCATTTCCACATCAACTATTATCTGACAAACTTGTGGGGAAGGGCTGTCCCCAGTTAGTGTCCTAGGAATTCTAGTTGAAATTGTGTCCAAGATGTGTTTTTCTTTGAGTCTTTCCCTTATACATGTTTTGGAATAATTCTCTTCCTCTGGGTTTGTGTTCTGGGCATCTCTGATACAATGATAGCACAAATAACAGCATTTATACTACTAATCATAACTGCCACATAGCACTTTACAGCTCCCAAAGCACTTTCATATATTATCTCCTTTCATCCTCAAAATAACATAGTAAACAATAACTGCTTTATGGCTTTTATCCTCTTTTTAGGGGTTAGGAAACTGAGGTTAACCAAATTAAGGGACTTACTCGGGCTCACACATCTAGTAAGTGTTCACATTTGAATCCAGGACTTCCTGATTCCAAGACCAGGACTCTGTTTACTTTGATATATTGCCTTTCTATGCCAATAGTAATGTCTTGCACAAAAGAAGTGCTCAGTACTTGTCCGATGGTACTATTTGTTTGAGGACCTCAAGACACTTACAAATAACTCACCATCCTCATGGTTTCTTAGTACTCAGAAAAAAATGGGCCAACTTTTCCTTGGGAAGATAGATAATCCATTCATAAAAGTTTCTTCTAAGATAATTCAATAGACATTGATTAAATGCCAAATATATGCACAATACCATGTTAGGTATTGTAGGTGGTACGTCGAAAAAGAATTTGACAATCTAGTTAATCAAATCCACCTTTAGTGACAAAAGATTTGTTCTCACTAAGGATATGTCAAAGAATGTGAAAGGGGGACACTAGAAACTTTTAAAGTAATGACAGCAAAGTTGGACTATCTGCAGAGTCGTCCTAAATGACAGTTTGGATGGGGAAAGAAAACCATTTATGTGGATCAGGCGTTCTGAACTTTTGTGTCACGGATATACTTTGGCAGTCTGGTAAAACCTCAATATTGTTCAGAATAATAGTTTTAAATAATTAAAGGAAATGCTAAATTTCAATTAAAGCTTAGTGAAAATAAAGATGACTTCTCCCACCGCCCATCCCATCCCCCACCCCCCGCCCAGGTTCAGAGACCTGAATCTATCCATGGAGCCCTAAGGGATTCAGAACTCTGATACAGATGGATCCTTTCAAGTATGGCTATATATATATATCTGTCACATCACTTAGCCTTAGAGTATTATCATGTAATACCTCAGCTGTTCATTTTCTCTGCTCACATAGATTCTAAGCTCTTTGAGGGCAAGGACCCTAAATTTATTTTAGAATTGCCTTCAGAGCCTATAGGACATTCTGAATATCCTAAATGGTGACGTCTTTGTCTTTTGTTGGGGAGGGAAGGGGGTTGATTTATAGAAGAAATTCAGAGCTGAATCTGGGGAATAAGGTGGATAAGTGAGCTGCAGAATACTATTTTTGGTCAAAAACAGTATATAACTGAGGCTGAATTTCATGTGTGGCTTGGAAAATTACCAGTAAGGTAATTCAGAAGAGGAGAATCAAAAATAGATTAAGCAATGGCAGCATAGACAGAGCAAACATTTACTCTTTCAAGGTGCCTTGAAGGACAACATTTATTTCATTGTGTAAATGTTGGCATGTCTGTCAAAAAACTGCTCATTTATCCCTACATCTCATACAAAAAATAAATCAAGGGACTGTAAGCAAATGTCTGACGTGGAGCTGGTGGATAAGCATCCTAGGCAGGTTGGCACCTGATTTATAGGACTTCCCAGGGACTCCCTACCACAGACCCCCAAACTATCATGACCATTTTTGGTTACGAGGAAGATGCTCTAGGATGTGAAGGCTCCACCATGATACACTGAGTTCTGGGTTCACCACCAAATCTTGCATGGTGCCCTATGCTCTTAAGGAGTTCTCATTCTAATGATGGGGGTTTGGGGGTAGGAAAGAAAACATATATAGGTTTCAGCTGCAAGTTATATGAAGGTCTCATGGTTCTTAGGCAGTGGTAAATAAAGCATATACTGTTGAACCATTTAACAAAGCAAAGGATTCAAAGGCAAGAACTCTCTTCTCTAAGAGTTCAGTAACTGTGGCTACAGTATCCACAGAAAGAGTTACCAGGACAGATCTGATGACTATGGTGGACTGGGCTGAAAGTGGAACCTAAGTAGTGATGCCAGTCCCAAGACTTTTGGGGTTACCTGCCCATTAGTAGCAGTTGGTGTGGAGGAAGGTAGTCTCCCCGTCTGTGATGATTTCTCACCCCAGTGATGGCTGCAGGGCATGGGCTAGAAATAGAACCAGTGCTTTGGAGGATCCTACTGTATTCTCAAGGGTTTGAGGTTCAGCATCATATGAGTATCATTTGGAGCAACTGGATATCTTCAGGCTGAAGAAGAGGAGAAAGCTGGTACAAAGGCACAGAAACCAGAGATGGAACAGCGTGTGGGAGGAATAGAAAAACTGGCCAGAATGGTTGGAAGGTAGAGTACATCAAGGTGAATAAGAGGTAAGAAGACTGAAAAGTGGGAATGGGCCAAATTTTGAAAAGCTTTAAATGCCCAGCAGAGGAGTTTCTATTTGATCATAGATGTAATTGGGAGCCACTGGAGTCTAGTGAGTGGGAGGTTGACATGGTCAGACCCATAATTTAGTAAAATCACTTTGGCAGCTGCATGAAGGACAAATTAGAGTAGGGAAAGACGTGACGTGGAGAGCTGGGCTGGAATACAGGTCTTTCCAAATCCAAAACCAGTCCTCTGTCCACTATACCAGTGTGCCTTTGATACGATAAAAGTACAATTAATTAGAAAGGTAGACAGTTGATATTGAGATCAGAGGGTGAATTGGACACTTCTTGTCAGCCCAGGTTTTGAAGGGATATGTGGATTGGTGAAGAGAAAGCAGAGGATGTCTTTTTAATTTCTTTTGTGTTATTGTAAAGGGAGGTTATGCCCAGGAAAACCAAACCAAGCAACCAAACAAAAAACTAGCAACAAACCAAGAAGTGAGCTGAAATGTCCCCTAGGTGGTGCTAAATTATTGTGAAAGTGCATGGGGGAAATCTATTTTAAGAGAGGGCTTTTCTTCCGCTGGATCTGTTTGAATTCTAAATGATCCAGCACTGATGTCTTGCATAGAATCCCGTGTTATATGGAATGACCAGGGGAAAGAAAGAGTGTCCTGAGTATGGACTGAGAATCCAATTTGCTAGTGAAGCTTCTGTAGGGTTCACGTTTGTGGGAAGTCCATCTGGTTCAGCTTAGCTAGAAACATCGTAGCCCGATCAAGCTGGATTTGATATTTGCGATGGTCCTTCCCCAATCATAGATTTTATTGTGTTTGCTCAGATACACTAACAGCCACGCGTTAGCATTGAAGGACACAGAAGCAGCACCTAACTAAAGGTCACACCCTCCATGACCCCCCTTTCCTCTCCCCCCCACACTACAGCTGACTTTTGTTGCCTCTGTACTTCGGGACATTAGCACTCACAGTACAAAATGAATTTGCAAATTTTGACACTATAAATAGCAGCAGGCTTCTTTGTTTCTCATCTTGCCTTATATTTCTCCTGAAAGACAGAGCTTATCATCTTTCAATGCCACGCACCCTATCTTCTGTTTACCAAAGAAAGTGCCTGAGTTAATATACTGCCCAGATGCTAACTGGCAACAAACCCGGTACAGGAAGGCTATATCCTGAGTGTGCCATTGGGCAGTTCCCAACTTGGGGCTCAGGAAGAGCCAGCTTGGCCTGCCCTTGAGCTACTGGGAGACAGAGAGGACAGGAAGAAGGTATTGGGCCAAGAGTGTACCTTCACTGAAACACAAATCTTTGACTTCATTTATGTTTTGGGGAGAATTTGGCATTTGTTTCCAAAAGGGAAGATTCTTCTATTTTAAAAACCTCTCAAAGCTTCAAAGGGACTCATAGTGACTTTGAAAATTGCCTTCCCCTCCTTTCTTTCCTCCTTATGTTTATGGAGTCTCAGATTTGAAACCAAATTGGAATGGACATAGATCTAAGCAATAGGTGATCTGACAATGAATTCCTAGATTTGTGATTTAGACGTGTCCTTCCAAATCAGTTAGGGCAGCCTCCTCACTTTACAGAGCAGGAAACTAAAGCCCAGAGTGGCTCGCCCAAGATCAGACAGGTAGAAAGTATCAGAGCTGAAGCTTGAACGCAGGTCCTCTCACTCCAGATCCAGCACTCCTACTATCAAAGCTTTTTGTGGGGCTTTATGACTTATAAAGCAGTTCCCTGAAAACAACCCTATGAGGAAGGTACTGCTTTCACCATGCATCCCATTTCACAAGTGAGGAATTGGCTAGGCCACTCAGTGAATAGAGCACCAGGCCTGGAGTCAGGAAGGCTCATCTTCCTGAATTCAAATTCAGCCTCAGACACTTACTAGCTGTATGACCCTGGGCAAGTCACTTAACCCTCTTTACATCAGTTTCCTCATCTGTAAAATGAGTTGGAGAAGGAAATGGCAAACTACACCAATATCTTTGCCAAGAAAATCCTGTTAGAAACACGCTTGCTGTTTCTCACAACCCCAAATAGGGCAATAGCTGGACATGAATGAATACAACTGAAACTTGAATTGACTCGCTGAAATTTACCTTGGCTAGTCAGTGAAAGAACTGGGCCTTGAACCCAGGGCTTTGGACTCAAAGTCCAAGGTACTTTCCATTGTATTACATTGCTTCACAAGTTATCATAACATTCTTCATCTGAAAAATTTAGAACTTGATTAATCCTCTGAATTTTCTCCAGGGAAATGGAAAGAGTATTGTCATTCCGATTTTACATACAGAAATGGAATAATAATGAGCATATAGTATTTTAAAATCAGCAAAACACTGTTTATGTTACCACATTTAATCCTTACCCAACTTGGTGGAGTTAAGTACCACAGGAAACATTTTATCTATTTTACAGACAAAGAAACTGATTCTCTGAGAGATGAAGTCACTTGCTCATCCTCAGGAGGAGGTAAATAATCAAGTCAGGAGATGAATCCAGGTCTTGTTTGTTTCAAGTCCAATACCCCACCCTCTATGCTATTTTGATGACTGACAAGAAGAGAAAAAAAGAGAAGAAATGTTTCCAAAAACGGTTCAACAAATATTCGTTAACATGAGAAACATCAGGTATGTCAATTGACATGGATAAAAAATAATAATTTTAGTATAATTTCCCCTATCTGTGTATTTTAAATACAAATAATTACAAGGTAAATACTATAATTTTATTTTGAAATAAAGTTGCCATTCTACTATCTCTTTTCTTTACCTTATGGATTAAAAAATGCATTGATATAAAGAGACACTGCTTGATTCTTCACAGATTCTTAAATTGGGGTCCTTGAAATGGGCAGCCAGCCCTACTCTGTGCCAGGAGAGATGCAAAATGCAAATAAGCCTGGCATAAGAGAAGTCTGTTTCCTTGGCTTGAGGCCCCAGACACACCTTCCTTCCTCCACCCATGCTTGCTCTCTCCCCAGCTGGTCAGACTCTTCTAATTCCCAGCATTGTTCCTTCCCCAGATTGAATCCCTTTGGGTTATGGCAAAGGGAAGGAGGGCTCTTCTTTCACAAATTACAGGCTATAGTCTGCTGCGGCTCTCTCGCCTCCTTTCCCTCCGCCCCCTCACCCCCACCCCAGGTAACCTCGTTAGGCTTGTGTGATGGGTTTTGGATCTGAGGAGGGTAAACATTCTCATTAGCAAAAGTCTCTGTCGCAGTAAAGCATCCTCTAATATGACACATAATAGCATATAATGGTACATGGTGCTGCGTTACAGTGTCTTCATCTGGGATCATTTGTGCTTACTGGGGAGAGGATTTTCCTTTGTTTAGTCATTTAGTCATGATTAAACACTTGTGCAGGGTGAGGGCTGTGATGACAACAGAATGGAAATGTTGGAGGGAAAGCTATCTGAGTGAGTGTGTGTGTGTGCCTGCGTGCGTGTGTGCGTGCGTGTGCGTGTGTGTCTGTGTGTGTGCGTGCGTGTCTGTGTGCGTGTGTCTGTGTGTGTGCGCGCGTGTGTGTGCCTGCGTGCGTGTGTGCGTGCGTCTGTGTGTGCGTCTGTGTGTGTGTGCGTGCGTGTGTGCGCGCGTGTCTGTGTGCGCGCGCGTGTGTCTGTGTGTGTGCGCCTGTGTGTGTCTGTGTGTGTGCGCGTGTGTGTGCGTGTGTCTGTGTGTGTGCGTGTCTGTGTGTGTGCGTGCGTGTGCGCGCGCGTGTGTCTGTGTGTGTGCGCGTGTGCGCCTGTGTGTGTGTGCTTGCGTGTGTGCGCGCGTGTGTGTGCGCGTGTGTGCGCGCGTGTGTGTGCGCGTGTGTGTGCGTGTGCGCGCGCGTGTGTCTGTGTGTGTCTGTGTGTGCGCGCGTGTGTGTGCGTGTGTCTGTGTGTGTGTGCGTGTGCGCGCGTGTGTCTGTGTGTGTGTGCGTGTGTGCGCCTGTGCATGCGTGTGTGCGCGCGCGTGTGTGTCTGTGTGTGTGCGCCTGTGTGTGTCTGTGTGCGCGCGTGTGTGTGCGTGTGTGTGCGTGTGCGCGCGCGTGTCTCTGTGTGTGCGCCTGTGTGTGTCTGTGTGTGTGCGTGCGCGCGCGTGTGTCTGCGTGTGTGCGTGTGTGCGCCTGTGTGTGTGTGTGTGCGCGCGTGTGTGCATGCGTGTGTGTGCGCGCGTACGTGTCTGTATGTGCGCGCGATTGTGTGTGCGCGTGCATGTGTGTGCGTGTGTGCGCCTGTGTGTGCTTGCGTGTGTGCGCCTGTGTGTGTGTGCATGCGTGTGTGTGTGCGCGTGTGTGTGCCTGCGTGTGCGTGCGTGTGCGTGCATGTGTGTGCGTGTGTGCGCCTGTGTGTGTGCTTGCGTGTGTGCATGCGTGTGTGTGCGCGTGTGTGTGCCTGCGTGCGTGTGTGCGTGCGTCTGTGTGTGCGCGTGTGTGTCTGTGTGTGCACCTGTGTGTGTGCGTGTGTGCGTGCGTGTGTGTGCTTGCGTGTGTGTGTGCCTGCGTGCGTGTGTGCGTGCGTGTGCGTGTGTGTCTGTGTGTGTGCGTGCGTGTCTGTGTGCGTGTGTCTGTGTGTGTGCGCGCGTGTGTGTGCCTGCGTGCGTGTGTGCGTGCGTCTGTGTGTGTGCGTCTGTGTGTGTGTGCGTGCGTGTGTGCGCGCGTGTCTGTGTGTGTGCGCCTGTGTGTGTCTGTGTGTGTGCGTGCGCGCGCGTGTGTCTGCGTGTGTGCGTGTGTGCGCCTGTGTGTGCGCGCGTGTGTGCGCCTGTGTGTGCGCGCGTGTGTGCATGCGTGTGTGTGCGCGCGTGCGTGTCTGTATGTGCGCGCGATTGTGTGTGCGCGTGCATGTGTGTGCGTGTGTGCGCCTGTGTGTGCTTGCGTGTGTGCGCCTGTGTGTGTGTGCATGCGTGTGTGTGTGCGCGTGTGTGTGCCTGCGTGTGCGTGCGTGTGCGTGCATGTGTGTGCGTGTGTGCGCCTGTGTGTGTGCTTGCGTGTGTGCGCCTGTGTGTGTGTGCATGCGTGTGTGTGCGCGCGTGTGTGTGCCTGCGTGTGCGTGCGTGTGCGTGTGTCTGTGTGTGTGCGTGTGTGCGCCTGTGTGTGTGTGCGTGCGCGTGCGTGTCTGTGTGTGTGCGCGTGCGTCTGTGTGTGTGCGCGTGTGTCTGTGTGTGCGCGTGTGTCTGTGTGTGCACCTGTGTGTGTGCGTGTGTGCGTGCGTGTGTGTTTGCGTGTGTGTGTGCCTGCGTGCATGTGTGCGTGCGTGTGCGTGTGTGTGCGTGTGCGCGCGCGTGTGTCTGTGTGTGCGCCTGTGTGTGTCTGTGTGTGTGTGCGCGTGTGTGTGTGTGTTTGCGTGTGTGCGCACGTGTGTGCATGCATGTGTGTGCGCGCGTGTGTGCCTGTGTGTGTCTGTGTGTGCGCGTGTGTGTGCTTGCGTGTGTGTGTATGCGCGTGCGTGTGTGTCTGTGTGTGTGCGCCTGTGTGTGTGCGTTGGGGGAGGATTTGCCTCCGTGCAGCTTTTGAGACTTCCAAGACTTTTTCTTGGGCGGGGGCGGGGGGCGCTTTGTGCTGTTGTTCTGGGGAGTGTGGGAGTTGGGGGAAGCGGAAGAAAGGTCGGGGGAAGTATGGTGACTGGTGAGGATAGAAGGTAGGGGACGTGTGGCATTCTGTGCGAGGTAGGGATGAGAGTGGGGCATCTGTCTGTCACTCTTACTCTTCTAACTCCTCTCACGAGGACTATTGTGCATTATCAGGCAAAGGGAGACCTTTTTGAAGGATCTGTTTTTCCTTCTCATCCTCCTGTGGTGCCTAGGTTGGTCCCTAATACCTCATGTCTCTTTTCAGTATTTTCCAGAAGTCATTTGCCATTACTTTTAAGAACCACTGCCCTTTGCTATTTAAGAATCTGTGCCTCTGACGAGATGAGAATCTGATCACCAGAACGAACATACTCCCACCTCCTGCACAACTAGGAGCTGGGTAATCGCAATAGCAGCATCTCCTTTAAAATTTATTTGTAGTAATGTCACATCCAGGTACCATTTTAAGATTTACTTTCCTCTCAATAAACCTTTGAAGCAGAAAGTACAGTTGAGTCGTTATTCCCATTTCACAGACCTGAAAACTGATTGCCTGAGAGATTAAGTTTTTTTGCCAAGGTCACCGAGGATTTTGTTACAAGTCCATTCAGTAAGTCAGTCAACAACTATTTATTATATACCCACTGTATGCCAGGTTTTCCACCATATCATGATGTCCTCATTGGTAAAAAGCCAAAATGAAATGTAAAATGATTTTCTTGGGTGACTTCCATCCTGGTTCCCAAAGGCAACTGCAAAAGAGAAATTGTTTTGGGCAACAGAATTAAAGTCTCCCTACGCTGCTAGATGGTGCCACAGTACACAGAGTGCTGAGTCTAGAATCAGAAAGACCTGGGTTCAAATTCTACCTCAGACCCTATCAGTGTGTCCCTAGGCAAGTCACTTAACCTCTGTCTACCTCAGTTTCCTCAACTTTGAAATGTAGGTAATAATAGAGCCTACCTCCCAGGGTTGTGGTCAAGAGCAAAATGAGATAATATTTATAAAAAAACACTTCACACTGAGCATGACACATAATAGGTGTTAGGTAAATGTTTCTTCCCTTCCCTCTTTCTACCTTCCCCTCAGGCTTTGGGGGGCAAAACACATTTGATTTTGCCATTCCTTTCCCAAATCAGTCTCATTACTTACAGGCATATAACATTGCCTGGCCCTAAATAGCTCTAATTTCTCAACTTGGGTGTGGAGGGATAGTAAACACACAGACAGATAGAAGAGAGCCATTTCCCACCTCCGAGCTACATGTTAAAGACAATCCAGCTCTCATTTGAACAGCGAGGACATTATCACTTCTGGAATGTGACATGCCAGCTTCAGCAGAGCTGCTTCATTGTTGCAAACCCCTGTCCGAGCTAATAGAGACTTTGCCTTTCTGGACAATGACTTGTACCTTTAGCTTAGTACCTTCCGTTGCACACGCAAACAAATACCAACCAGTTAACATTTTGGAGCAGGGGAGCCTGATGAGCTCCATAGACTTGACATCCTTAAGTAATGAGTCACTTGGTTCTATAGCCCTCGAGTGATTCTGAGAAGCTGCTAACATCTGGTGAGAGTTACTCAGAGTAAAGGGAACATACCAGGTTCTTGTTACGACTCCAAGGCTGGAAAGGTAGACATGCCCTGTTTTCTGCATACTTTTCCCCTGAGAGAAGATTTTGTTTTCCCCCAAACTTTTCCTCACTTGTTAGTTGATAGCAATCATATGCTGTGTGTGGAGTCCACCAGATTTTGGCTTGTTGCCCACCGCTCAGAGTCTTCTCCTACATTTGAGTACTAATAAAAACAAGGCAGGCAGCGTGACCCCGGGGCTCAGAGACCCAGTGTGTTAATCAAGATGACGGGTCAAAGAGCTGGTCAAAAAGCATTTAGTAATAAAAAATGAAACAAAAAAATAAGCATTTAGTAAGAGCTTGCTTCGTGTCAGGCGCTGTGCTATTCTTTGGAAATACAACGAAAAGTAAGCACATGTCCCCTGCTCTCAAGGAGCTTATTTTCTACTGGCGGAGATAACTGGTGAAAAAAAGTGCATCCAAAGCATATCCAATGTAAAGAGAAAGTGTTGTCAGAAGGGAGGCACTGGGGAAGGGGGTGCTAGTAGGAAAGGTTTCCTGCAGAAGAAGAAATTGAAGCTGAATCCTGAAGAAAGCCAAGGGAACCAAGGGGTAGAAATGAGAAGGGAGAGCGTCTAGGCATGGGGCACAGTTATATACAAGGAATACCAAATAGGCTGGGACTGTGGAGTGTATGGAGGAAAGTCAAGTGTTAGAATTAGGAGAATGAAAAAGTAGAAAGGAGCTTGTGAAGAGCTTTAAATGGCAGAGGATTTTGTATTTGATCCTGGAGATAATAGGGAGCCACTGGACTTTATGGAGTGGGGATGGGAGTGACGGTGTCAGATATCTGCTTTAGGAAAATCACTTTGACAGTTGAATTCAATTCAATTCAGCAAGTGTTTATTGAGTACCTTCAGTGTGGAAGGCACTGTGTAAGATGGAAGAATATATAAAGACAAAACTAAAATAGTCCCTGACTGAGAAACCTGCATTCTACTGGGGGAGATTTAAAAGAAATTGTGGAGAAAGAGCTACCACGGGATGAAGGGGTGACAAATGTAAAAAAATAATTAAGGGGTGAGGAGAATAAAAGAGAAATCTACAAACTAAAGGCCAACATGGTTTCCAGGCAAAGTCCACAATGTATTTTGGATGGAATGTTTCAGCATGGTTTAATTATGAACAGATAGTGACAGACTAATCTCACTTTTTTTTGGGAGGAGAGGGCAGGATTGCTGGGCTGGGAGACAAGTTAGTATCTACCTATCAGTTCAGTAATTATATTTTGCTAGCATGAATGTCCAACTTCTCTTTCCTTTTGTATCACAAATTTTAAGATGGGATAGTTATTTTCATCTTCATTTTATACTGATGCCTAAATCTGGGATTACAAAACTGGCAGATTCTATAGACACAGTTTATCTAGATATTTACCTAGATTTTAGCAGGGCATTTGACAATAGATAGTTGAATGAATTTAGAATTGGTTGAATATGTGTACCCATAAAATACCTAACTATAAATGCTTCTATATCAACTTGGAAGATTTCTGGTGTAGTGCCCCTACAGATCAGTGATTAGCTAACATTTATAAAGCATAGCACTTCTTAAACTTTGGGTTGCGACCCTATGAGGAGCTGGGGAACTTGCTGCTTCAAGACCACATGTGGCCTTCTAGGTCCTTGGGTGCGGTTTTTTGAATGAGCCCAAGTTTTACAGAACAGATCCCCTTAATAAAAGGATTTATTCTGTAAAACTTGGACTCAGTCAAAGAGCTACACTTGACAACTTAAAGGTCCACATGTGTTTTCAAGGCCACAGGTTCCCTATCCCTGCATGGGGTTGGGAAAAATTTGGCAACAGTAAAAGGTTTGTGAATGCACAGCAACCAAATATTAATTAAAACTCAAAGTCATAATGAATCAGAGATGTTTCTGGAAGTGCTTGCCCATTTTGCATTGTACAACTTCCCTGACACCTTGGTTCTGAAAACAAAGCATGTGCACTTTGCACTGCGCATATCCTCAGGCCATGCATACCAACAAACACTGCCAAAGGAGTCCTGTGTGGAAAAAGCTTAAGAAGCCCTGATTAATAGCACCTACTATGTGCCAGGCACTGTGTTGAGCCCTTTATAATTTTTATCTCACTGGATCCTCAAAACAACCCTGGGAGGTAGGTGCCATTATTATCTCCATTTTATAGATGAGTAAACTGAGGCAGAAGTTAAATGACTTGTGTAGGGTCACACTGATAGTAAGTATCTGAGGCAGGATTTGATCTCAGGTCTATCCTGATTCCAGATCTGAGAGCTCTATCCTCTGTACTACCTGATAACCCCATCTGGGTAAAGAAATCGATGATCTGCTTGTGGAATTAGCAGAAAAAATAAAGGTGATAGGGATCACTAATTTTGGATGGATTAAAAAAGATCTTTATAATTTAGAGCAGAGAATAAAATGTGATCTGTAGGCAGCATGAAGCCCATAACATTCCCAAGTATGGCCCAAACCAGATTAAAATGTAATTCCTATTTACTTTTAATGTATAGAACTAATAAAAAAATATATATATTATATATGTACATAAACACACAGAGAGATAGAGAAGAGAAGAGAGAGAGAGAGAGAGAGAGAGAGAGAGAGAGAGAAATAACAGAGAGAAAAGAGAGAGAAAGAGAGAGAAGAGAGATAAGAGAGAAAGAAGGAGCATGAGGGAGGGAGGGAGGCAGAGGGAGAGAGAAAGAAAAAGAGAGAGAGAGAGGGAGAGGGAGAGAAGAGAGATGGGGTTTTCTAATTCACTGGGATCATTGTTGTATGATTTAGTGTTCCCCCTTTCTACTTTGAGTTTGACATCACTGGTTTAGAACATTGAGGCAAATGTAACAATACAATATCTATTAGGGATAAATGTAACATCCCATACTTGGATTCAAAAAGTCAATTTTCAGTTACTAAAAAGAAAGGCATCACTAGGAAGATACAGAAGGGATATGAGAGCTGTTTTCAAGTATTTCAAGGGGCTGTCATGTGGAAAAGAGTTGGAGGAAGGCAGAACTAAAAGCAACGGGTGGATATTGCCAAGAGACAAATTTAGTCTTGAGGCAATGAAAAGCTTCCTTATAATTAGAGCTATCCAAGAGTGAGATGGGTTACCTCTGGAGGTTGTGTGTTGCCCCATGTCGCCCCCTCCTTGAACTTCTCCAAGAAGAAACTGGATGACCACTTTTCGGGTATGGTAGAGGGGAGTCTTCAGGTTGACCTCTGAATTCTCTTCCAGTGCTATATTTTGTGTTACGATGACTAGAACTGTAAAACCTCTTCAGCTCTAAATTTCAGAGCTTCGAAGACACATAGTACCACAAAGCATGTTGATGCTGAGTAAGCTGTCTTTGTGGGAACTCTCTGATACCAAATAGTTGATGATGAGCAAATACTGCGAAGCATTCAGGAATGACTTTTGTCATTTGTTATTCACTAGTCTAGTCAAAGATAAAAAAAGAAATAGAAAACCATGAAATTCCTCCATCTGACTCTTATTTTCATCAAAAGCTTAGTGGTAGAGGAAGTTGAAACTATTGGTTTCGCATACCAACACTGCCCCGCCCCCCCAAAAGATTCTTGAGTCCCTTTCCCTAAGCTTTAGCTGTGCTCTGTCCCGCTGTCCATTGCCATCCAGAGTTGAGTGCTTTATTTTACCACCTTTGTGCCGAGTGAGGGGAAGATGTGTCCCTGAAATGAGATAAGAGCTGTGTGAAAACTTGGTGACTAGGCTGAAAAACCAATAGTGCTAGCTTCCTAAATCTAGTCCCATTCTGCTGGAACAATGGGGCTGAAGGGTTCGAAAACAGAGCTTATTTCTTAGCTGATGTATGGTTTCCCAAAAAACCTAACAAATTCATGTTTAAGCATATTGTTGGAATAATGTACATGAGACAGTTAAAAAATAGTGTGGGGGGGAGTTAACACCCTTGGAGGAATTTGCAATTCATAAAGATGGTGCAGATTTTGCATTATGGTTGCCATGGTAACTGCACTTAGGTTCTGTAAAAGTGTTTTTCTGAAGGGGAGGGCACAGTGGATCACAACCCTTCATGTGTAATCTTTCCGTGGAATTAGAGTGTGGCCTTTTTTGTTAGCGTTTTAGTAACCCAGAAACATGTATTCAGAGGTGGGAGAGAGCAGCAATTTATTTCTTTGGAAGTCTGAGCAATGTATGAAGAGGTACAGTAGGTGACCATGCACACCTAATAATTAGTGACAAAAATGAGAGAAAGCTTTCCTATCAGACAAGCAAAGCATTTGAGAAAAACTCTTATGTTATCCTTAAAAACAAAATGGAGAGATATGGAACAAACGCTAGCGCTCAGTTAGTTAGTTGCATTCAAACAGCTGGTGGTGGGTAGACCTCATCCAGCAGTGGAGGACCTGTCCGCCCACAGATCTGTCTTGGTTTTGCTCTTTTCAAAATGTTTATCAGTGGCTTGGAGGGAGTCATAGATGACACGCTTCTCAAATTGGCATGTGTCAGAAGGTAAGGAGGGATAAGTAATATTAAGTGACAGAAGCAGGATCTGAAAAGATCTGTAGAGTAGAATGCACTAAATTAAATGGAAATGGATTCAGTCCTTCCTGGGTATCAGTTTCTTCAGCTGTAAAAATAGGAGTTTAATTTTCTAGCATTCTCTGTTTCTAAGACTGTAAGGGATAGAGAGTTCAGCGAGGTGGTGGGATGGATAGCGCATCAGGCCCAGATTCGGGAAGATTCATCTTCCTCAGTTCAGATCTGGCTTCAGACACTTAACCAGCTTTGTGACCCTGGGCAGATCTTTTCACTCTGTTTGCCTCATTTTCCTCATCTGTAAAATGAGCTGGAGAAGGCAGTGGCAAACCACTCCAGTGTCATTGACAAAAAAAAGTAACCCAAATGAGCTCGTAAAGAGACATAACAAAATCATTGAACAACAGGTGTCTATGACTTGAGAAGACTGATGGTGAAACATGCCACCCCCCTCTCAGGAACTAAATGAGGCATACATTGTCAGATATAGCCAATGTATTGATGTGGTTTGCTCAGCTATAGTTTTTTGGTTTTTTTTTCTGCCACGAGGGGTTGTGCTTTTGGGAGGAGGATGCCATTGGGAAGTGATAGCAATGTTAAAAAAATCAATAAAATGTATTAAAATAATTATGAGTTTGGTTTAGCTAGAGTACTTAAAAGAGTGCATTGTGAGATAAACTTGAAAGTTACATTAGTCCTAAAACATAGAAGACTCAGATTATCAGGCTAATAGTTAACATTTATTTAGGGGCTTTAAAGTTTGTGCAGCACTTTACATGAATTATCCTATTTGATCCTTACAAAAGGTAGGTGCTGTTATCCCCACTTTGTAGATAAGAAAGGTCCAACTATTTGCCCAGGCTCACATAGCTAATAAGTATATGTGTTAGGATTTGAACTTAGGTCTTCTTGACTATCCGTCTGGCTTGATATCTACTGAACCACCTAACTCCCACAAGCCAAAGATTTGGGAATCTATATGGTAGGCAATGGGGAAAACACTGGAAATTTTTTTAGCCCGGGTACAATGTGATATAATCAGGGGTATGCATTTCAAGACTGATCTGATGTTGGTAAATAGACTGATTGATAGGAAGGGAGAAAGGATTAAACTATGGAGATTATTTAGGAATCTTTTGCAGTGGCCTAGATGAGACATAATGAAGACTAAAACAGGGGTGGTGGCAGTGGGGAACTCAGCTTTAACAAGGCCGCGGTTTGATTTCTATCTGGGTCAGTCTCATAATCACAAATACATTGCTCACCCTGCCTAAATTACTATTGACTAAAAAGAGGACCAGGCAGGAGTCGGGATGGGTCAGAACAAATCTATTCCCACTATCAGAATCCTGACAACAAAGCATTTTTTTCATGGACAAAGGTCAACACCATCCATCAATTGTTGACCTTTGGGCAGTATTCCTTGTTGCCTCCAGGCCAGCGATTGCTGACAATAGCCCTAAATTCTTTGTCCCCAAATGATTTGAATGGCTCGAATGGCAAGAATGCTTAAACTGAGATTCTAATCTTGGATTGTCTGGGTATGATATAGGCTTAATGTACTTTTAATAACAGGATTTTTTTTTATTAGCATTTATTTTCCCCATCTTAATCCCTAAGGACCCTGAATCCTATCAAAGCACATTTTACGAAAAGATTCAAAGGAATTGGACTTATTTTGCCAGGAAGGGATCGGGGGCTGTGTCACTTTAATACTATCTACTTCATATACATTTCATTTGCATATTCAGGAACCATGCCAGAAACTAGCTCATCAATTTGGTGGCTTATCTCTGAAAAGATTGTGATTCAGAGGCAGGAGTTCTCATTGTTTTCTAGCTACAGTGAGGACAGACAGAATGAAAGGGAATGTTGTTATTTTATATTCAAAGACCCATTGAATATTAGAACTGGGAGGGAACATGGAGATCAATGAAATCTCTCTCTGTGTCTGTCTTTGGATCTTGGTGTCTCTGTGTCTCTTGCCTCTTTGTCTATGTGGGTCTCTGTCTAGCTTTGTTTCTCTGTCTCTGCCTCCTGTCTACATCTATAACATAGATATATGTAGACAGATTACAGCATTTCAATATAGTTTGTAATCCTGTGTATTTTATTTTACATACTTAAAGTCATTTTTAAAAAGTGCTCCCTAAGCTTCACCAGACTGCTAAATTGAATCCAATCTTGCCTCTCATGTACAGATGAGCAAACTGAGGCTTCTAGAAAGAAAATGATTTGCCCATGAGGTTGCAGATTAGATTCTGTAGTACCTAAAGAATCGGTGACTCCATCATTTGCCATTATGACTTTAGGCAGCACCCTAAAAACCCGTCAAGTAGTGGCCAGCCCTCTGATGATGACGCTCTCCAAACTCATCTCAGTACTCCCTCAGTCAACCAATCCCTAGTTTTTGGTAAGGCCCAGGCTTAAGGTCTTGTCAGCCTGGCAAAATCTGACACAGCTTCGTTCTACTGACCTCATCTTCAAGAACTAAGGGTCACTTTTAGGCCATTCTACAGTGCTAGAAGAAGGACTATTTTAGGGAACGTTACATTAGACAAGAGGAAGAATTTCTGAGTAGGCAGTAAAGGTCGAAAGATATTAATATGAGATGTCATGGGTGCTCCTTCTCTGGAGGTTTTTAATGAATGATGTTATTTCATCTGTTTGGGGGATGGACTCAAAGACGTCCCAAGATCCCTTCTAGTCTCATGATTCAGCAGCTGCCTCCTCCATCTTTCCCTTCCCTTCTCTTTATCCCTTGGCATCGATGACTCTGCCATGGTTGAGAGCATGGATGGGGTCATCATACTTAGCAGTTTCTCTAGGCTAGCAGATGAAGGAAAACTACAGTCACCATCTCAAAAAGCTGCCACTTCCATGAAACATGACATCTTAGGGTTTATCTCATGGTACATGTTAGTTTACAGGAGCACTTTCTTATAATTGTCTTACTGTTCCTAATGATTTGCTAAGCCGTCTTTCTTTGTAAGTCACTTTAGTCTTTTGTTCTCTTAGGATTAGAGATTGAGATGGAAGGGACCCCACAAGTCATCTGGTCCTGCTCCCTCCCTTTACTGATGAGAAAGCTAAGACCCAGGTTGATTAAGTGACTTACTTAAGATTGCACATGTGGCAAACAAGAGAGACAGGATTTGAACCCAGGTTCTCTGACTGTGGGACCTGCCCCTTGTGCAACACTGTCTCTTCATTCCTTTATCTGTAAGATGATGGGGTGAGACTAGATCAGCTCTGAGTCCCTTCTAGCTTTTAACCGCATACACACACACATATACACACATATGTATGTACAGATGTATGTATATATGGATACGTATGTGTGTATATCTGTGTATGCGTATGTATGTATATAGCAATGGTTTTGAATCCAGTAAGAATTTATTGCACTCCAGTTCTATTATGAGCTACACTGGGCACTGGTGAGAGCTGGAATGATGAATATGACAGCGTTCCTGCCCCCATGGTGCTTATAAGCTAGTTGAGGTGATAGAAAAGTTGGGATAACTAGATGGTGGAGTGTTAGAGTGCTGGGCTTGGAATCAGAAAGACTTATCCTTGTGAGTTCAAATCTGGCTTCAGATATTTACTAGATGTGTGACCCTGGGTAAATCACTTAGCCTCTGTTTGCCTCAGTTTCCTCATTTACCAAATGAGCTGGAGAAGGAAATGGCAATCACTCCGGTACCTTTGCCCAGAAAACCCCAAATGGGGTCATGAAGAGTCAGACAAAACTGAAAATGACTGACTGAATAGAAAAATAGACACATTAACATAAACCAAGAGATGAGAACTTCTCTAGGAGAAGCACAAACATCCTATTATTGAAGAAAGCACAGAAGAAGAAAAAATTCCTTCCATTTGGGAGGTGAAATAAGGAGATCATGAGAGAGCCAGCATTGGAACTGGGCCTTGAATGGTAGTTATGGTAATTCGGATTTATTGAATACTTTCAAGTTTTGTAATGAGCTTTCCTCACAGCGACTATGTGAAGGAGCTGGTGAAAGGGACACTTTCTGTCCATTGGATTCCTGGACTGAAAAGCAAGACTGCCTTTTCCAGATGAGGAGGTTGATGCTTGGTGGTTAGGGTGGTTAGGAGGCACACAGCTGCTCAGGGTCCGGTTGTGCTCAAGTCTTCTGTTCTAGGACTTGGGGTCATTTTACTGCCCTATGATGGATCATGGGCAGGATTTCAGAAGTTAGGGATCTGGTGGGAAATAAAAAGATCAGTTGAGTGCCTGGCACCGTCTCTCTACTCCTTAATCTAATGCTTGGTTGGAACTTACTAAATGCTTTCTGATTGCTAGGCTGGGCACAGGAAGGCCAAGACACTCCATCTAGGAAGCAGAGTGTGTATTCAGGAAAGTAAAAAGAGTCTGGTTTGACTGAATCACAGGATGCAGTTACAGAGATAAGAAGTAGAAAGTAAGACTGGGTGTAGACCAAAGCCCAGAGAGCTTTAAATGCCAGGTTAAGTCTATTTCCTATACGATGAGAAGCACTGAAGAATTTTGAACAGGAAAGGGATATTAAAAGAACAGGTGATATCAGTGGTATGAAGCAATTCCAGTGAAATAATAGATGTGAAATACTTTGCAAAATTTAAAGCATCCAAATGCCAATTATTAGTAGTAATAGTAGTAGCCTCCAGCCTGGCGATAACTCATCCCCTAAACCTTCTACCACACTTTTTCCAAGCTCTACCACACTTTTTCCATTTCCAAGCAATGTTTATAGAGCAGTATAGGAGTGTGCTGGTTATTGTTTAACAACCAGGCTCTGTAGAAAAAGAAAGTATGCATACACACACTTTTAATAATCTACATTATTAATACTATAGATCAACAAGATGATCAACAAGACAGTAAATCAAGCCCTGATTTATAAGCTTCTGGTTTCTGAGGTATAAATGCACACAATATAAATTTAACAATCAGTTCTTTAGCCCAACCTTGGATGGCATGAAATCTAGAGTTTCAGAGCCAGAAAGACTTGAGTTCACATCCTGCCTAAATCATGTACTAACTGTATGATCCTGGGCAAGTCACTTAGCCTCTGATGGCCTCAGTTTCCTCATCTATAAAGTAGATATAATAATAACACCGGTATCATAAAGTTGTCATGAAGTTCAAATGAGATAATGTGAAAGAATAAAATATTTATCAAATGTTTACCTTGTGGAAAGTACCGTGCTAAATACTGGGGATACTAAAAGAAAGTATGACAGCCCAGACTCTCAAGGAGCCCACAATCTGTTGGGGGACACAATACATTTGGAAGTTTATATATAAATATATATACATATACAATATATGTAAATATATATATATATACATATACATATATATGAATAGCTTTGCAAAACTTCACATGTTATATATATATATGTTTGCTATTAATATTATTATTAAAACTATAAATCTGACCCTGATTGTGGTATTTAAAATAGTTTAGAGTGAGAAAAACTGTTAGGAAGCTATTATAACTATCCAGACTAATGAATTTTTTTTTAAAGTTGTAAGCAAAGAGTGAGCAGGTATCCAGGGATTGAATTAAGGAGATTATACAAGGGTGAAAAGGAGAGGTTAAAGCATTCTTTTCTTTACAGTTTATAAATTTTTTGTGTTTTTTTCCTAGCAAAAACACAAGACATTCCATCTTCCATCTCTATCCTTTGGCACAGACTCTGGTCCTCCGTGCCCAAATGTACTTATCCAGGATGAGTGTCTCTCTTGACCTCCAGTCTTGATTCTCTCACTGCCTAGTAGACATCTCAAACTTGATGTCCGTACTGGACATCTTAAACTGTAAACGTAAATAATTATATAATAAATATATCTGAGAATCATTTGCATAAAAATGATAATGGAATCTGTGGGAGCTGATGAGATCACCAAATGAAGAGTAAAAGAGAAAACTTCCCAGGATAGAATGATTGGAGGGGGAGAAACACCCAAATAGTACAGAGGGAGAAGAGAAGCTGGTCCTAGACAAAACCTTGGGGGACACCTGGGATTATCTAGAGTGACCTGGAGGAAGCAACTCAAAAGATTCTTAATTTGACTCCTTCTATATCCATGCAGCTCATCTGGATTTCCATATATCTACTGCATTAGGATTACTTATTCTCATCTTGCAAAGTACCAAAGAAAAATTCATATAGTTCTCTCCCATGTCAAGAAATCTGGAGGGTTCAGAGAGGATTAGCGCCTTGGTGAGGGGCTGCTGAGGCCTGTTCAGGGCTGTTCATCCGCCTTTGATGTTCACCTTTCACCCGCTTGTGAATGTTCATCTACCTGTGATATTCACCTGTGACTCCAAGAAGCTTCATGCACTGTGGCCACATCCCAGTAAAACTATTTGGGCAGACAGGCTAAACAAGGTTGAAGGTAACCAACTGGTCTAGAACCCACTGGCAAGTTAGTGGGATTTCTACCCCAAGCATGTAAAAATTTCTCTCAGCGGAATGGGTAGATGAGAAAAATTTGTTCCAGTGGCCATAAAGGTGGCTGAAGCTGGCACTATGGAATGCTTAGATATAAAACATGACACTGCATCCCTGGCCATTGTCAGTTGTCCCAGCTTTGGACTTGCCTTGAACTTTGATGACTCTGGAAGATAGAGAGAGGCTAATGACTTCATGCAACTCTGCCAATACAATTCATGCATAAGTCAGGACATCACCCCATGATTTCCTTGGTTTTCTTCAAAACAAAGCATTGAACAAGAAGCAATGAATCAGATGCAGTAAAACCAATTATTCATTTTCTTGTATTATTATTTTTCTTCTGTTCCCATGATTCTTCTCCAGATCTTGTCAATGTGTTATACAGCTAATATATAGGATACCAAACGATTATTTTGCAGTGCCTACAACATGGAGTCTCAGAAATGGCTATTAGATATCTTCA
Organism: Bettongia penicillata ogilbyi; assembly: GCA_023548195.1. Lineage (NCBI taxonomy): Eukaryota > Metazoa > Chordata > Mammalia > Diprotodontia > Potoroidae > Bettongia > Bettongia penicillata. The sequence continues at coordinate 17,639,483 of JAJHZJ010000200.1, forward strand.
TTATGAGCTTGGTTCTGAAAGTGACAGAAACAGTTAGGAAATCCTTAATATAACCCTATCCCTGACCCTAACCCTAAAGCTGTAGAAACTACTAGTAAATCCTTAATATCTTCTTTAGAGATGTATGCCTCCTTGGTGGCAGTCTCTAACTGACTTCGATATAAAGTGTAACTAGTTCTGTACCTATCTTACAGGGTTATTAAGAGGATCAATTGAAGATATTGGTAAAGCCCTTAGCACAGTAGGTACTGTATAAATGTTTGTTTTCGGTTTGGTTCGGTTTTGGTTTCAAGATACCTCCTAATGAAGTGTTCCAAATAACACTGAATAGAAAACTGCAATGATCATTAGGGAAAGCTGTAATGATCTAGATTCTCTTAGTTTTCTGAGATGATGGAAATTTATTATAACCGCTTAGTATGGACAACTAGACGGCACTGGGTCTGGAGTCAGGAAGACTCATCTTCCCGAGTTCAGATCTGACCTCAGACACTTATTAGCTGTGTGAACCTGGGTAAGTCACTTAACCCTGTTTGCCTTCGTTTCCTCATCTGTAAAGTGAGCTGGAGAAGGAAATAGCAAACCACTCCTGTATCTTTACCAAGAAAACCTCAAATGGAGTCATGAAGAGTCAGACATAACTGAACAACCGCAAAGGTGATTGCAGTGGGCTTTGTTATTTGGTTGGTATGACAATATCATCTGTACCTCATTATCTTATCCATTATTTATTCAAATAGTACAGCATTTAGTTCATCCATTTTGCCTTGTCTTTTCCAGTATTTACATCTCTTCTCTCCAGGAAAAATTGGGAAATTTGTGTAATTTCTGCTTCTTCTCCAAGTAACCCTTATTGCAGAAAAGGCAGTATAGTACAGTGGAAAGAGCATTATATTCAAGTCTTTGCCCCTTCACCTATTTGCTGTGTGACCTCCGTCCAGTAACTAACCTCTCTGGGCTTCAGGTGTCTCCCTTGAAAAGCAGAAGTAATAATATTTGCACTTATCCACTTTTCATGGTTTCTGTGAAGGACAAACTCTGGAAAATAGAAATCCATATCTAAACATGAATAATTTCATTGCTCTTAATTTAGGGGTGCACCTGTCCTGTTCTCATCATTTGCATGGTAAAACCAGGCTCAAGAGGGATAGCTGCAACCCCATGGATGATTCCTGACAAGCTGGTTAACAATAATGTCTAGCATTTCTGTAGTGCTTTCAGGTTTGTAAATCACTTTACATACGTTTTTTGTCTTGATCAGCATGATATCCTATGAGGTAGGAGCTATTGCTATCATCATTTTAAAAATGGAGAAACTGAGACCAGGAGGTTAATTGATTTTTCTAAGGTCATCCAACTAGTAATTGGCTTAGGCAGTATTTGAACTCAGGACTTCCTGACTCCTAGTCCAAATCTGAGCCACAGGACTGCCTAGCTGTCCCCTCCATTGATTGCAGAACTTGGATTATTACAGTAATTTTATTTTTGCACTCCTACCAGTTGGATTTTTTTTGTGGAAAGTGTCACCTGACTGTTCCACCTGGGAATGATAATGCCTTTGCATGTAATACCTCTCAGTCCAACATGTTGTCTCACTAAGTTCATCTGTGTCCCAGCTGTGCTTCCAAGAGAGATGGAGAGAAATGCATCCTCAGGTTATTCATTCTTGCCGCCTGTCTCTGGGGACTTGTGGTTTGCCATGATCAATGTTTTCCATTTTTATGCCTCAAAGCAGCAAATCCTTTTTAACAGATGAGATGGGTCATTTCTATTTGGACACTTGCTCGATGCCCTGTACCGTCTCCTGGGAGACTGAAAATCCTGCCCTCTTCAGAGAGGTACTCTAGACTGCCTGGATTGCTATTAAAACACGGCATCCAATTTGGAGTCATTAGGAGAAGGCTGTCACTTCTGGACCAGGATAGTTCACATACTATGTAAGAAACCCAAACAGCTACAGTTTTTATTTCAAAATTAGCTAGCTGGTGGTAGGTTTCATAAAGTCCAAGTTTTATTGATAAGTCAGGTAAGCCATCTGGCTGCAATCTGATTTGTTGACATCTATTTCACTCAGTGTAATAAAGATATAACCCCTGCTATAGAAGGCCATTACATGATATTTATCTCCTGATAAAACAGGAGCAAATCAAGCCCAGACATTTATGGAAAATGAGTTCTTAATGAAGCTAAGGTACTTAGAGCCTAAATGGGAGTTTCTCCTAGGATGCTAAGCCTCTCCTCTGTTGAAATATTTTCCATAAGCCTCAATAGGTAACAAGGAGAATATTTTGTATAATGGCCAATGAAGCAATAAAGGGATGGTTGTTTATTAGGTCCATCATAAATAGTCTACTCTAACTCTCCAGGAAAAATGGAAATGTTTTGTACTGGCTTATCAGCTAAGAGCTTCCACTTCATGGGAAAAATGCATTTCAAGGAGTATTTAGCAGAACTTTCAATGGATAATGGAAAAACACAGGAGATGGGAGCAGCAGTAGAAAATATATATTTGCTTTAAGCATTTGGGTTTATGAAAGAAATAGGATGTTGCATTAATAACTCTTACGACAAGCAGGGGCACACTGCTGACCATTCAGTTTGCTAGAAAGGCCAGGTTTATTTGTATGCTACAGAGCTGATGTTCAGCTTCCCCAAATCATTCTTAACGGAATTGCTGTCACTGGAGTTTGGCAGCTAAGATTTGCTACCAAATAATAGACAATGTCCACGGTCACACAGAATACAAAAATTTCTGCCTGGTTTAACTGAGAACATGAAGGTTTGAAAATCTTATTTGAATTTTAGAGATGTCTCCTTTAACATTGCCTTTCCCCCTCACTGCCCCACTAAAGCTTAAGCTTACCCAGGGGATTTGTGGCTGCATTTCACGTGTGATACATGGAATGGTATGAGGTTTTGCTCCTTTTCTAGGGTGCTTAGTTGCCTTTCCTTAGGACTTCTTACAGTATAATTGCTTGGGTCCTTGATAGAGGTTCTTAGATAGCTCTGCCCAGGTTTGAGGGCAGGCCTGAATAACTAACTAGCTGCTGGAGTGTGGGTTTTTACATTAAAGGGCAGGAGACCTATTGGAGACTATGATCCCTATAGAAATGCAGGAGATGCCCAAGCCTCTTTAACAAAGCCTAAAGCATCCAGTTTCCTCTTCCTCACCTTTAGAAAAGTGTTTTAAAGAGATTGTAAAAATAATAAAATAATAATAATTATAAAAATTATAAAATTTTAAATTATAAAATTATAAAAAACAATAACTATAAAGATATAAAAGAGATTATAAAATAATTATAAAAATTATAAAATTTTAAATTATAAAATTATAAAAATTATAAAAAATAATAAATATAAAAATAATAAAATAAAAATAAAAAAGACCCACATGAACAAAAATATTTATAGTGGCTCTTTTTGTGGTGGCCAAAAACTGGAAATTGAGGGAATGCCCATCCATTGGGGAATGGCTGAACAAGTTGTGGTATATGAATGTAATGGAATACTATTGTGCTATAAGAAATGATGAGCAGGCAGACTTTAGAAAAGCCTGGGAAGACTTATATGAACTGATGCTGAGTGAAAGGATCAGAAACAGGAGACCATTGTACACAATAACAACTGCAGTGTGTGATGACAGACTTTGATAGAGGTAACCCTTCTCAGCAATGCAAGGACCTAAAACAACTCCAAAAGACTTATGATGAAAAATGCCATCCATATCCCAATAAAGAACTGTGGAGTCTGAATGCCGAGTGAAGCAGGCTGTTTTCTTTTTTTTTGTTTGTTTTGTTTTCTTTCTCATGCTTCCTCCTATTCATTTTGATTCTTCTGTATAGCATGATGAATGTGAACATATGTTTAATAAGAACGTATATGTAGAGCCTATTTTAGATTGTATACCCTCTTGGGGAGGGGGGATGTGACGGAAAGGGAGAAAATTTAAAACTTATGGAAGTGAATGTTGAAAACTAAAAATAAATAAATTTAATTTCCATAAAAAGGTGTTTCTCTAATTAGGGAATGTCTTACTGCAATCATAATATCTTTAAGGTTTACAAAGCACTCTACATTTATTATCTCATTGGATACTTTCAATAACTTTCTTCAGGGTGGACACTCCCCTCCACCAATGTTTTTGCCTTGCTTGGTCACTTGAAGGAATAGCAAATTAGAAGAATCATGGCGTAAGAATGAGGATTCTGGGTATAATGATATTAATCTCCATGCTTTGCTTTAGCACTGAGATTAAATGCTTTATAAATTAATGACACTGTGAGAAGTTAATACACAAGACTTAAAAGTAGCTAAATAAGAAATGAAAAGGGTGGGCTAAGAATGTGGAGAAGACAGAGATACCAGAGATCTGATTAGTGGAAGCACAAATCCTGTCTCACCCCCAGTCTCACCCCGCAACAGACCCTAGAGTCATGAGAAGCAGAACATCTTATGCACATGAAAGTCGAGTGATTGAGTTTCTGATAAAGAGGGACAGAATGGGCAGGTTGGCTGATACCTAAAGTAAACTAGTGTTGGGTGGACCATATGACGTATTTAGGACATATGACTCTGTCCTGAGTCCTCTTTTCTTCTTTCTATTTCTCTTGCTTAAATTTTTCTATCATCTCTTATAGATTTAATTGTCATTTCTATGCCAATGATTCATAGATCTATTTTATCTACTGCTAACTTCCTGTCTTGCATCTCCAACTACCTATTGGACATCTCAAGCGGCATGTCTCATAGACAACATCAACTCAAGATGTAAAAAAACTATGCTCATTATCTCTGCACTCCCACCCCCAGTCCTGCTCTCCTTCCTAATTTTCATTTTACTGTCAGGGCACACTATCGTCCCCACCTTTAATCTTTCCATATTCAATATGTTGCCAGTCCTGTCCATTCTACTTTGACTACGTCTCTCATATTTATCTCACCCCAATACTGATATCACCCTGGTATAGAGCTTCATGCCTAGACTAACACAGTAGCTTTCTGGTTGTTCCTTCTATCTCAACCACTCCAGTTCATCTTCCACTCAGCTATCAAAGTGATTTTTCTTAAAACTCAGGTCTGATCATGTCACCATCCTACTCAATACATTCCAGTGGCTCCCTATCATTTCTAGGATCAAATAGACCATCTTCTGTTTGACTTATAAAACCCTTTATAGCCTGGTCTACTTTTCCAGTCTTTTCACACCATAGTCTTGTATACAACCAGGTACTCTTTAATCTAGTAACCCTGGTCTCCTTGTTGTTCCTTGTATGAGATGCTCCATCTTCTGACTCTGCTTTTTTTCAATGGCCATCTCCCATTCCTGAAATCATCTCCTGTTCCTGGGTCTTTCGTCCTCCCTGACTTCTTTCAAGTGTCAGTTAAAATCTTATCTTCTGCAAGAAGCCTTTCTTGATCTCTCTTAATATTAGTAGTGCCTTGACTCTCTTTGTTATTTTTAATTTTATATAGATATATACATATGTGTATGTGCATATGTATACACACATATATACATACATAAACACACACACATATATAAATATATACACACACATATATAAAGGAGTTCATAGTTCCATTATCCATGAGAAGGGGTTCACTAGATTGTGCTAAACCCCACCTTTCCCCTCCATGTTCCCAACATGCAGATCCAGGGCCAACTCTAGTACATCCGGATCTCTGTCTTGGCACCACTGGACCCAGAGGGTTCTGGAAAAGAAAGTGAGGCTGGTAACTTTGCACAGCCCTCTCTCACTTAAATCCAATTAATTTGCATGTCATGGCATCACCTCTCTAATGAGAACTAAGGATAAACAGCAACAGTATGCATATACAGACACACATATATACCTATCTACGTACACACACACACATACACACACACACATGTCTTCGTTGTACCTAGTTTTATCATGTAGTCTCCACATCTTGGATTGTGAGCTCCTTGAGAGGAGGGATTGTTTTTGCCTTCCTTTGTATCCCTTGTGCTTAGCATAGTGCCTGATATGTAGCAGGAACTTAATAAATGTTCATTGATCGACTGATTGGGCTAGGCCAAATAGAAGCCACAGAGACACAAAGACAGCTTCCCTGCACTCAGTATAGCTGGGAAGGCGCTAACACGTGAAAGGCAAAATAGCAGGGGAGTCATGAAAGCTGTTGCATAAGGCATTACCCAGTGAGTAGTCCAGACAATAAAGGTTATCTCCCTGATGGATCAGTACATAAGCACCAGTGGTCATGAAATGTCATTTCATATTTATACAGTCAAGGTAACACAGAGAGAAGAAAATGTGTCATCCTCAGTTAAGCCATAAGAAGGGAAGAAAAAAAGCTTAAGTGACTTGCCCAAATGTAATGACACTGAAAATTTACCTAGACAGTTACACGAGATGTTTTATTAGCTACTCAATGACAGACTCCATCCTTGAGTTAGGATATGCTGACATTCTAGATAGGCAGGTGCCCTTCTTGAAGCACATAAGCCTCCCTAGTAATTACCAAAGGGAGCCATCTAAGTCTTCCTTATATGCCAAAATGGTCACTGTTTCATTCATCACTACTGACAGGTCAACCTGGCTATCACCTTACCAGACACTCTGTATATCATTACTAATAACCTGCCCTAACACATTTCCTCTCGTATCCACTTTACTTTTCTTGTTTCATAGGGTATAACCTTCCTGCTTATTACAGCTTCCTGTGTTTATCAAGGGTGTCCCCAGATCTTATAAGGTCCCTTGGTAGTTATATGCGCTTCTACTTCCATTGCTCTGACATTCTATTCCACCAAACCTTGGGTCATACTGCTTGACCCTTTGACCATTATCTTCCAGCTTTGACATTACAGCCTCCTCAGGCAGACCACTAAAACAAGGCCATGCTCTGTAGTTTCAGCTGGTGGTGATAATTCATTTGCAAGGATAAGGGTGGGATTCCAACTCCTCTCCAATGAAAGTAATCACTGAAGACAGATACCATGTGAATTTCAATCAAAGATAAGCAATGTAAATTAATCCTTAATCAATTTGAGAAGATTTTTGTGCTGTGACTATGTGCTAGATGAAGATAGAAAATATCATAAAGGAATCATCTTGTGATTGAATGAGTCAGGAATACCTTTGGGTCTATGCATAAAAATATCAGTCAGTCAAGTCTTGGACAAGGGAGAAGAGCTCTAGTTTGTTGTTTTCAGGAGTATTGGACTCTTCATGATTCCAGTTTTTTTTTTTGGCAAAGATACTAGAGTGGGTTTGCTATTTCCTTCTTCAGCTTGTTTTATGAATGAGGAAACTGAGGCAAACAGGTTAAGAGTCTTGCCCAGGGTCACACAGGTAGAAAGTAAGTGTCTGAGGCCACATTCTAACTCACAAAGATGGGTCTTCCTGATTCCAGGTTTGGCACTCTATCCACCAAGCCACCTAGCTGCCCTGTCAGAGTTCTAACTGGGATGACTGTAATTCAAGAGTTGGAGTCATTTTTAAGAGGGAATTACTCTTGGGCAACTGGGAAGAGAGAGAGAGAGAGAGACAGAGACAGAGACAGAGACAGAGACAGACAGAGACAGAGAGACAGAGAGAGAGAGAGACTCCTGCCTTTGTTGACAATGTAATCAGATAGACTACACTAGTAGACAGTGAATCAAGGAGGAATTAGAGAGACTAGACCAGTAGGAGAAAACACAACACATCTGATAAAGGCAGCAAAGTTGTTTTGGGAAAATCCCAAATTCTTTCCCTCTCCTCCCCGTCCAATATGGTAGAGAAAAACATATAGATTCTACATAAGCATTTAATCATAAAGCCCAGTAGAGAACTATACTTAAAGGATGTTTCAGAGCAAAGGGAGAAAGGAGGTTCAGTAACTAGGAATTTTTAGTTACCCCTTTGCCAAATATGGTCTCTCTCTATGTGCCTTACTATGTTTGCTCTCTCAAGGACTTTGGATTTGACTGTGCAACATGAGAGACACGGGCACGGGACCACTCAGCATGGCGTGCCCACATCAGAAAGGGCTCTATGAGCAAAGTGGAATTGAGACAGCACAAAGTAAACATGGGATGCACAAATTTGGGGTATTCACCCCAAATATTCCCGTGGACTATCTGTGTCCAACCTGTGGTAGAGCATTCCGAGCTCATGTTGGTCTGATCAGCCACAGTCGGACACACTGAAACTTCACTTTTTCATGGTGATGTCATTTTGGTCCTCTTCAAAGATGGACAACAACCAACCAATATTGGTCTTACTGTACAATCTTAGTAAATACTTTTGCTAAAAGCCACTTAAGCTTGGCTGATTTTCCATGGGAAGCCCACCATTGGAGTTTGTGAATCCCAATCCCTTAGAGCCACTCCTAGAATCCCGATACTCCTAGCTGTCTGCCCCAATACAGTGGAAGTTGGGGAAGTAGCCATTTCAAATCCATTTCAAATAACCTCCTTCCTTATGTGTTATAAATAGCACTTAAGGGCTGAGGGAAACAGGAAGAGAAGAATCCCAATGGATTTGACAGGATTAGTTAGGGAAGTTAAAACTAACTAAAGCCTGGATTCTTCAAATTCTTGCCATTACAGACAGTAAGCCATATTTCCAAACTCAGGACCCAGAGGGGCGGCATTAATACAGGTCTGAATATCACTCTGGGTTATTTTATCCACCCATCCAAAAGCAGTTTGGGACCAGTCAAGATGAGACAAGATTCTTAAGTCTTTAAACACTTTTTTTCATCATTATCACCAGAGTTCCTTACACAAGGGAATCTTAACGCATATTCTGGTTAGGTATTTTCTTTAAAGTTATGGTTGAAAGAGTTGAGCAAAGAGTTCACTCTGATTTCTGAGCATGCATAAACAGAGTTTACTGTTGAAATCAAATAAAACTAACATTCATCTGACATATATTTAATGGTATGTTTAATGTTATGATGCCACATGCTAATTAGGCTTACATGGTCTCCATTATTATCCTATTACCAGATAGGACTCAAGAGTTTACAAAGGCTTTTACAGACATTATCTCATTTCATCCTTTCCACAACCCTATATGAGATAGTCAGTTTATGCAAATAACTGTAATTAGTATTGCTTTGCCACAGCAGTGGCCAAACACAGCAGTAAGAAGGGTCAGGGATAGTATTGGGAATGGGAAAGGGAAATTTTGTGGCCTGAAGTCATTTTTCCCTACCAGACCCAGGGGTTTGGAAGGGTTGGCTCAACTTCCCCTTTCTCAGTTAGCTTTCTGTCTGGAGACTCTAGGACTGGGCTGCCTCTCATCAATCCCATTTCCATCTTCATTCATAGAGTTCTTCACTGCCTGGAGTTAGGTGGGCACTAGGATCCCAGAGTCTGCCATAACTCAGCTTTCAGTACCTGAAGGATGTGAGGGTGTCAGCCTGAAGATGTTGGAATATCCATGTTGAAAAAGCAAAGAGGCATTGGGGCAACTTCTGGCTCCTACTCTTTGCTTCCCCAAATGAATTTAGAGTACTGGACGGGGCACAAAATCTCCTTCCCATTCTCCCCTTTCTAGGGCTCAATTACAGTTAGGTGAAATGGAGTGATAGTACTGATTTTAGTGTTCATTGGAGAGGGGGACAGGTGAGAATGATTCCTCTCTTTGATGAGACAGGTGGCTAGAGGCTGGAAGGAGAGAATGAGGTCCTATGGATGGGGGGGGTCAGGTTGGAGGAGGACAATAGTGGGAAAGAAACACTAGGTGTTATTAGGGTATAGACAGGGATGTGGGAGGTGGAAGGGATAATCTCAGGTGAGAAGGGGATCAGATTCCTTCTCTTCTGTGCATAATTCATGAATGGCTATATTGGACAGTCCATAAATCCAGAGTTAGGACCATTGGCTAGTAAGTCTGAGGATATTAGCTTCACTTACAAGGATTGCATTGAATTCCCCCAAACCAGAAGTTTTGACACAGAATTGCCAAAACTCACCCACTAGGGACCAGGTTGGCATAGAGTTACCTCAAGGTGATGGTTGAGGAGGCTAACATGTGTCTTGTACCTAAAAATATGATTCTGAGAATATGTATCTAAATAAACGATTCTGAAAAGGGTCCATAGGTTTCAGCAGACCGCCAAAGATGCTGAGGACATAAGAAAAGTTAAGAACCTCTGATTTATAGAAACTTTCCCATTTCCATAACCAATATTTGACTACATCTATACTAGGAACCTCCCCTCCTCCACTTATTAGTGCCTATTTATCCTCCCCAAACTAGAAGGCAGGTTTGGCCACCCTACCATATCCAGTAAGGATTCAATTCCATTCCACAAACATTTATTAAATGCCTACTATATATGAGGCACTGTCATTGGGAATATGAAGATGAAAAATGACCCAGTGCTTTCCTTCATGGAGTTTCTAATCTACCAGGAATTGTTGGCATGAACACAAATAAGTAAATACAAAGCAGAGCATGATAGGGCCAGAGTTAGAGCCAGACAGAGTATTCTAGGAAAATCTGAAGAGTAAAAAAATGCTTTCAACAGGCAGAATCAGGAAGACATCATGGGGAAGGTGAATCCAGAGGTGATCCTCCAGAGAAGGGAAAGATTTTACTAGCCATGAGGATGAGCAGTATTTTAAGCTTGGAGGAGGGCCCTTGGAAGTGCATGGAGGTAAGAGAATACCACGTAAGATCAGGAAATAGCTAGTAAGGAAGTATGGCTGGAATAGGAAATGGCTTTGAGGAAGCTATGTGTAATAAAGCACCAATGATTGGTTTCAGTTGGATTGCTGAAGGTCTTACAGGAACTGACCAAACTTTTCATTCAAAGCCTTTTGCAATCAGTTCCAAACCAACCTCTCCCATCAGGCCTACTTCTCTTATCACTGGATATTACATTTTTGACTGGTGCTTTCTCAGTTCAATCCAGTCTAATACAATAAGCCTTGGCTAAGTAAGTGTCTCTAAGTGCCAGTCATTGAA
>JAJHZJ010000003.1:0-50000 GCA_023548195.1 Bettongia penicillata ogilbyi
TAGATTCCTCAGAATAATGTCTTTAAATGCATAAAATGAAAAAGATAAGCCTACAAAGGAATCAAATTATGTTGAAATAGTGGTAGATATATATATTAAATATACATATTCTATAATATAATACTATATATATTATATATATTAAATACGTACATATATTTAATCTATGAACTGGTTCAACTAAGTGGAGCAGCGGATAGAGCACTGGCCCTGAAATCGGGAGGACCTGAGTTCAAATCCAGCTTCAAACACTTGACCCTTACTAGTTTTTTGACCCTGGGTAAGTCGTTTAACTCCAATTACCTACCCCTAAAAAAATCAATCTATGAACCCCAGGTTGAAAATTTCTTATAAAGGAAATTCTTGATTGTGTTTGCTCTAGGCAGATATTTTATTATCTCCAAAGGTAGCAAATTGTAGTGGGGAAAAAAGCAAATTATTGGACTGGAAGGAGGAACTCTTGTCCTCTTTCCTATATTTCTTGACTGTGCAACCTTTGGCAAGTCACTTCATTTCTCAAAGCCTCAGTTTCCTCATTTGTCAAGTGAAGATTTGGCCTAGTTGACCATTGAGGCTCTTTCTAGATGAAGATCCTATGATATGGTCCTATAAGAGATGAGGAAAGTGAGACTTTCCTCCTAAATATCTCCATTACTAAGTGACAGATTGAGGATTTGAACCCAAGTCTTCTGATATCTTAGACCACTTACACTGGTTTTCTTATTCCAGTGTCATTGATGTGTTATATCATAACTCATTGTTCCCCATAACAGCAGGCATCCTGATATCACCTCTGCCAACCTCCTATTATTTCCATTTAGAAAACATAAAACTATAGTCCTTTTTATGAGGGTGATGGGAATTTAATTCAGTTCAATACTTGAGCATTGAGCATTTGTTGTCTCAAGGCCCTGATTAGATAATTGCAGAACACTGATGCACATCGAGAGTAAGTGCTGGAATTGTGTAAATTGTTATCATTTTGTGTACAGTCTCTTCCTGAGGTTCAGCTCTGTTCTGTCCATCAGCATTCCGTGTGGGGCCTTGCTCAGGCAACCACTAGGCAAGGGTGTAAATCCCTGAAGTAACAAGAGGAGCATGGCGTGCCTTCCAGAGGAGAATGAATTAGAGGCATTAGAAACCAGATTCCTATTAAGTCACCTTGCTTTCCCCCATCCCCTACTTCAGACTGAACAGCAAAAATTGAACAGAAAACAAATTTCTGCAGGGCACAAATATGAGACAGGGTGGGTGCATAAATGGGAGGTTCTGTTAGAGAGACTGAGGGTTTGAGGTTAGGGAGGAGAGAAATAGAGAGACAGACACAACCCTGAATTGGACCCTGAAACTGGGAGGTTGTACATAGGCAAGGCAACTGGTTGGATAAAAAATAGAACTCAGTTTGAGTGAAGAGCTGAGAAACATAGGCTCATAGAGTTATAATAATATAGCTGAAAAGACAAGTAAAGGAAGAAAGAAATTTTGGCTACATTTTCCCCCTTGTTTTTTCTTTTTTTCTTAAAAAAGTTTTTTTTGGATACTTTTAATTTTTTAAAAAATAATTTCCCAATAATGTCATGTCAAGACATATACACACAGATCAAGGACCCTCCCTTCCTTTGTAATGAAGAAGGAAGGAGGCAAAATAAACATTTATTAAGTGCTTACTACATGCCAAGCACTGTGGTAAGATCTTTCCTTTGATCCTCACAGCAGCCATAGGTGCTATTATTATCACCATTTTATAATTGTAGAAACTGAGGCATACAGACTAAAGTCACATAGTAAGTGTCCTGAGGCTGGATTTGAACTTAGTTTTTCCTAGTTCCTGGCTCTGAGCTCTATCCATGGTACCACCCTGCTGCCTCTGAAGTTAAGCAAAGCAAATTGTCATAGCAACTCCATGTGACAGCTTATACCATACTCTGTGCCCATGGTCCACCACCTCTCTAGAGAGAGGAATGAAGTGTATTTTGTTATCCAACCCCTCGAACCATGTTCCAGTCAATGGATTGAAAGTAGTTCAAGTGGTGGGCACTTCCTGTTGGCCTGAGGGTGATGAACAATTCTCCATTTTACTCCACTGATCAATAATTGATTCTGTGGAATAATTTTCATTCACTCATAAGGTGTTCATTATGACAGGACTCTAAGCAAGGCACTGTGGGGGATACATTTCTGAATAAGGGACTTTTCCACCTTCATGAATATTTCCATCTAGCAGAGATGATGCACATACTCCAACTCTCATATAAAGTAGAGGTGCACAAGAAGTAAAGATTAAAATGTGAGCTTAGACAGCTAGATAGTACCATGGATAGAGTGCCAGCCCTGGAGTAAGGAAAACTCATTTTTTGAGTTCAAATCTATCCTCAGTAAATTACCAGCTGTGTGACCCTGGGCAAGTCATTTAACCCTGTTTGCCTCAGTTTCCTCATCTGTAAGATGACATGGAGAAGGAAATGGCAAACCACTCCAGTATCTTTGTCAAGAGGACCCTAAATGGCATCATGAAGAGTTGGACACAACTGAACAACAACAGTTTGTGAGTTCAAAGGAGGAAATCATTCCTTCCTCCAAGTCTTTTCTTTTCTTCTTCAGGCTAAATTTCCTTCAAACCATCCTTCATATGAGATGGGTTGTAGGCACTTCGCCATTGTGGTCGTCCTCTTCTAGATATTCTTCTTCCTAAAATGTGGTACCCAGAACTCAACACAGTACTCAATAAGTTGTCGACAAGGGCTGAGGGGTGTTACTTTGCCTTTCCTAGAACATTGTAAGTCCCCATTGGCTTTCTTGTCTCTCATATTACACCGTTGACTCTTACAGAACCACCCAAACTCCCATATTCTTTCTTCAAACCATTACATGGCCATGCCTGCCCCATCTTTTTTTTTGAATTTGATTTTTTGAACCCAAGTATAAGACCTTTACATTTACCCCACTGAAATTCATTTAATCAATTTGACCCCATGTTTGTACTCTAACTGAGATCTTTTTAGATGCAAACTCTATCATTCAAACTTCTTTGTGTCACTTGCACATTTGATAAGAATTCCATTTTTGCCTTTATTCAAGCAATTGAGAGCACTGTAGCAGAGGGACAACTCAGATCCCTAGAGCACTCCTTTGAAGACCTCTTTATAAGTTGACTTCAAACATTAATGACTACTATTTGGCTCTGGCCTTTGAACCCACTTCAAATACATCTAATTATACTATCATCTTGTTCACATCTCTCTGTCCTTTCTGTCTGGGTCATCTGGTCTAATCCTTCATTTTTACAGATGAAACTGAAGCCAGTATAGGCAAAGACAGCTTAGCTTGTCCACAGTTACAAGGTTTACCTAAGCTGAGAATCCCAAATCCAGTGCATTTCCCACTGCATACACATGCTTAAAAAGCTCCAGTATGGAGGCTCTATAATTTCCCTAGTGTGGCCAGAGTTACATATTGGTATTGTCAAATGACTTCAGGCAATGCATGTGAGATGGTGTGTTTTTTTTCCTCTTGGTAATTACTAGGGGGCCCACACAAAAAAAAATGAGTTTCTTGACTTAGCAGATCAGGCTGCGGTTGAAAGGATAAAACAATCTCAGCAAGAGTGAACACAATTATCTCGGTGAAGAAATGTCCAATCAGAATGTAATTCCCTTGTTCATGTTTTTCTTAGAAAGCATCCCCATTCTGCTTGCTGGGAATTCAGCCAACGCCTCCTCTAAGAAGCACCAAGACTTTCAATCAGTTGGGAGGAGAGTGGTGGGGGACAGAAAGGGTGGGAGTAAAGATGGTGTTTGGGGGCAAGGGGAGACAAAATATAAACTTTTGCCCATCTGCAAAGCAGTGGGAGGGGTGTGGTATTCCCGGCTTGCCTCTTAACTTCTCAGTCTACCAGGCTTTTGAAAGTTTTAGCAGTCTGGGATAAAATTGGAGCAAGAGGACCCTGAATGATCCTCTTCCCCTCTAAACATTTATGGATCAAAAGAACAAGGTGAGAGAAGGAAAACAAGAAGGTAAAGAAAGAGAAGGTGTTCCAGCTTCTATCTATTGCTCAGCACTAACTGGATTCAGGCCAACAGATGCTGAGACTTCAGAGAATCCCAGACATCACTTCAGCCATTCCACCTTCTCAGAAAGCCTGGCTTGTAACCAGCTCTCCAGAAACAAGAACAATGTCTCTTTACTCTTTCCTCAAACCATTTCCTTCTGTCTTATTTAAATATTAGTTATTATTATTTTCTTTTCTTCTCAGCACTTTGACTCGCCTTTTATCTTTATCCAATACAATCTCCTAATTTCTTCTCTAACTCCAAATAACAATACAGTACTATGCCAACAGGATGTAAAGCTTATCTGTTTAAGAGAGAACCCTTGTTCTCTTCACCTCTAGCCAAAGTCCCATTAAAAAACTTCTAGCATATTCTGGTTTAAATTTGAATCCACTAGCAAATTTAAACCCTTAAATATCTAGGATCCAGGAGCATCACTGGCCTGGACAGAATGATTTCCATGGACAAAGTGCCCAATTCTCAATTTATGGTTGTTAGGCAGTCCTGGGTTCAAATCCTGTATTCAAAACTTATTAACCTCTTTGATCCTGTGAGCCTCATTTTCCTTATCTGTAAAATGTGATCATAAAATTCTTATGAAGACTAATGTGATAAATAATGAAATGTTTGGAAAGTTTTAAAACATTATATAAAGCATTATATAAATGTCATTTATTATTAACAATTGGCAAGACAAACCTGGAAAGCTGAATTCATCGTCTGTCCTCATATAGATTAAGAACCTAGTATAACTGGGCTTTGCCCAGATCACTCAACATGGAGGTGCCTGTGTGGGAGAGGCCAGGAACCAACATCTAAGGGAAAACATTTTGTGTTCTCCTACTACTTGGGTGGGGAGCAGCCTCTTTCCTTTGGCTACATAACCAGAAGAGGCTGCATCTTTAACATCTTTAGACTGGGACACTCCACCTCTCTCTCTAGTTCATCTATAAAAGGTGAAGGTGCTGTTCCCTCAAAGACCATCATAAATGTACTGAGCTTGGTTGAGGGGTGGGGGGGATGGACTTCCAGACTTCTGTCCTTTCCGTCTTCTAAGCCTTGTGTTTTTAGTTTTAAGTAGACCTGAATGTGGTAACCTTAAAGGCAGGATTCTAGGTTACTTCCAGTTTAGCAGGGAAGCTCTGACAAGCTAGGGTATATGGAATTTGAACCCAATTTTGGAATTTGGTGGAACTACAAAGGAACTACTCTAAGCTCCTTAGAGACTAAGATGATAGAGAGGGCGATTATACCCCTGTGGGTGCTGAGGGGTATTTGTATGTTTATTTTTGCTGTGCCTTTGAAGTAAATATTCCTTTGTAAATGTTAATCCAACTGTTAAGGGGTTAAAAGGAATTGGGGTATAAGGGATCCCCTAAAACTGGAGGAATATCTGGGAGGACTGAAGCCAGTGACAAAGACTAGAACCCCACACACCCCAGCAAAGCCCCTTAAGGACACTGGAAAAATCCAGAGAGGAAGCGAAATGTAACCTACCTAGCCTTCAGGTATTAGGGACCAAGGCAGTCACTGTTAACGCTAGCCTTTGCTTGAAGAATAAACTTAATCCTGGGATCTATGAATCAGGAACAATACAGCAATAACAATAGCATTTATATGACTCTTAAGGGTTTGCAAAGGGATTTACAGATAAAGTCTGTTTATAGTTGTAAGACTGGGAACGAGAATTTGGTTATGGTATTGCATGGGGGTATTGGAATATAGAGTAAAGAAATATGAAAAGAGATTTGTTTTTGCCCTACTGGGGTTCTATGGGATGGTGCTCTTTGTATCTTTCAGGAATTCCTACTCCACACATAAAAATAATTGGCATTTATACAGAACTTCAAGTTTTACAAAGTGCTTTTCATATTACCTCATCTAAGCTGTCTAACAATCCTCTGAAATAGGTGCTATTAGTATCCCCATCTTATAGGTGAGGAAGCTGAGTCTGAAAGAAGTCAAATGACTTGTTCAAGCTAACACAGCTATCAGAAGCAGGATTCAAACTTAAGTCTTCCTTACTCCAAGACCAGGTTTGTACCCATTCTACCACCTGGCTGCCTCCAAAAAAAATCTGGAAATTAAATAAAGAGAAAAGTTAGAAAACAGAAGAACCATGTACCTGAGGGACCAAAGAACTTCCTGAAGAAACCAGGAGAAGAAAAGGTAGGAGACTGAGAGAGAATGTCTGAATCTAACCACTGATGGTCCATTTTGCTCCCTGGCATAGCTGCCACTTTCCATGATAATAGCTCTTCAGTAGAGAAAGAAAGGCACAAAATATTTGGTGACAATCGTGTGTCCTTTAGAAATTGGAATTGTATACTCCCCTTGACTGGTGACAAAAGAACAATGAAGAGTTGGGATATTTTAGGGATCTGGGGGAAGTTGACTGCCCAAGAGAAGTGAAGGGAACGGTCACAACCCCAAGAGGGAGAAGCAGGGTAATGGTGGCACTTTCTAGACCCTACTGAGAAAAATCCTCAGCATCAGAGAATTCAATTAGCATTGTGGCTGTTTCTTGTGCCTGAGATGATGGGTCCACTAGAAATATTTGTCTGAGCAAGTGAACTAAAAGCTACACACCTTTATTAAGTACCATCTGTGTGCACAAAACAAAGACAAAAATAGAATTGTCTCTTCTCTCAAAGACTTTCAATTCCACAGAAACAAAACCATCATTTTCAGGTCATTGCAATCTCAGGAAGCTAAGCCTTCGAAAACTTAAACATGCTGCCTACTTCCTCTTCGAGGGGCAGTTAGGTGTTACAGTGGATAAAATGCTATGCCTGGAATCAGAAAAACTCATCTTTCTGAGTTCAAATCCAGCCTCAGACACTTACTAGCTGTGTGAGCCTGGGCAAGTCACTTAACCCTGTTTGCCTCAATTTCCCCATATGTAAAATGAGATAGAGAACAAAACGTTGACCACGATGGAAACTACTGAACAGCAACAAAAACTTCCTCTTCCCCTGCCCCTCACCAAAATCAGCCATATGTAAATGGGTTAAATTCTCAGGTTATAATAATGAATTGGTCTTTTTTACTTAAATCTTGTATTAATCTCCCCAAAGCTAAGGTTTTCAGTACACCTTCTTTAGAAGCTAGTGCCACTACTGACAAAGTTCCAAACCAACCAAACTTAGAGATTTTAAATTTATTTTATGTTATACCATCTCTCTATGACTAAGGATACCACTCCCTCACCCTATATCTTCCCTCCTCCCAAAAAAATAGGTCAAAGCTTGTTCCATGCTATTACAAAAATTTTCAAAAAGGACTAACTTGCAGAAATTTTCAAGGAAGCAAATACAGGCTCACTGTTTGACTCCTGCCCATCATTTTAGGGTTTTGTTTTAACTTGGCTGTTTGACAATTACTTACCTTATTTAATGAGAACCATATTTTAGTGCCTTGACCGGCAGATCAAAGATCAGAGGTCAGGTTGTCAGAAACCTGCAAAGACAGGCCTTCCCCGAGGATGGGAGGAGGGATGCAATCTGGGGAAAGAGAGTGTCTCCCTCTCCCCCTTTGAAATTCCAGAGAGGCTGGAAGGGGACAATTGGGCTGAATATATATTCTCTCTTGTATAGTCTCATTATATAAATGACTGCTTTTAGATGGAGCTGAACTTTAAATTTCATGGAACCTCAGAGCTCAAGATCATTTTTGGGGGTGGGTAATGAAGGGTAAAAGGGACAGTAAGTTTGTTTTTTCCAAAGAAGACTTTGGAAATGCATACTTTCAGGCAGTGTGATCCCAATATGCTCCCTCAGCACAACAGTATAAAGAATGCCTGTGTCTGAAGATTTTACAATTCTTGAAAATTGTAAAAGGGCCATAAAATTGGAGGGGAAAAAAGTTTTCCATGCTTGGCCTCTCCCCTTGCCTTTGGCCCCTGTTGCCATGTGGGTGTTAAGAGCAGCTGACCGGGCAGCTCAGGCCATGCATGCAGTACATACCTCTTCAGGCTTCCAGTTTTCTCGGCCAAAATAGACTAGTGTCATGTGCAGTGGTCACATGCCAAAAGAGAGACTCTCATCTTTCCATGGAAAAGGCCAGAAATTACAATGAAAAAGTTTCATTTCCAATTTCAAAATTAAAATGGGAACATAGGGGTCCACTGATAAGAAAGGCGTGACCTTGTCCTCAGCTATCCTGTGCTGGAAGCTGCATTAAGAGGCTTAGTTTAAGAGTAAGGAGGCAATTTTCCCATTGTACTATCCTCTTGTTAGAAATATCTTCATAACTGTTCAGTTTACAATTCAAAAAAGGAAACATCCACAGGAAAGCAACCAGAATGGTAGAAGACAGAATTCAGATCTTCAAGAAGATTATTGTCTCCAAGGATTTGAAACTATCACCTTGAAAAGGGATCAGACTTGTTCTGAAAAGACACAGATGGCAAAACTAGATGGAAAAGGTGCAAATTTTGGGTAGATGAAAGGAAAATCTTACTGAAAAGTAAAATGGACTGCCTTGAGAGCTCTTGGATTTCCAGTCATTGGGGGTTGGGATCAAGGATTGAATGACCATTTATTAGATACCATGTAAAGGGGGGTCTTCAAAGTTCAGGCATGGCTAGATGACCCTGAAGTATCTTTCAGCTCTTAGATTTTGTGCATAACTATATTTACATCATACTTATAACTTTGAACACATTTCAAAGAGGAAAGGAGGAAAGTCTTTCAAAGGACTTGACAATTTTTATTCTGTTCCATTCTATTTATTTTATATTTTATTTAAATTGTTTCTATACTGAACAAATGCTAAAATTTGGGGTATACGTAATAATAATAGCACACATTTAGATACAACTTTGAGGTTGGCTAACATGACCTCCATAACTTAGATGTTGAATGAATGAATGAATGAATGAATGAAGAAAATTTATTAAGCACTTATTACATACAAAGAACTGCTCAAATATTATTTCCCCTATTTTACAGAGGCTCAGAGAGATAAATGACTTGCTCACACTCACACAATTAATATATATGGGAGCCAAAACCAGGTCTCCTGACTCTAATCCAAGTCCAGTATTGTCTCTGCTCCAGTTTTCCTACCTTTTTTCTATTGAAATTCTGCCTAGCCAAAGAAGCCTCAGCCCAGTGCAGATCCAAAGCTTCTGTAAAGACCTGTCAGTCAAAAGGGATGATTTATATAATTGAGAAAAAGAAATAAGCATCATTTAAGATCTGCCATACAAATGCGGGGAAGAGGAAAATGAAGAATTGGTGATATGTATTATAATAATATCAATCAGTATTTCTGCTCAAACAGAAGAAAAAAAAGGACAGGCAAAGATTTAGTTGGCAAATAAACTGATGATTAGGGAAAAATACTTTTGCAAGGACATCACACATAAATGGAATTATGCGTATGATGTCACCAGATAATTGTTTTCTTTCCTTCTGCTTTACCGTGAGACAAGAGAATATTCAAGGAAGAAAAAAGAGCAAAACAGAGGACTTCTAGTTCAGCAGAAATGTTGGTAGGACAACAAAGGTTGTCCCTCTTACCCCAAATATAAAGACTAATCTATGGGTAGAAAAAGAGGAGGTTCCAGAGTAGTGGGTCTGAAACGATTTGTTTTTGCTCAAGGTACAATGCAATTCTTTTCCATGAGAAATTCTGGTAATTTCTGCAAGGTTAAGACTCTTGTATGTATACATGCAAAGGTGAATTTCCTATAATTTATCTGGCCCTGTGTACCCAGTCACATGTTAGTGTTAGTTTCACATAGTTTGGGGGCATACCTAGTCAAAGTTTATGGAACACCTTTGGAGAATCAATTTGATAGACTCATGCTCAGGTTATAAGTATTGACCCTATGAGGGTATTGTGGGGACTGAAACGGACTATGGGAACTGAGCTGATTTCTGTTTGCCATCCCCTCACTTGGCCCACCTAATTTAGATTCATATTGTATTCTGTCTCTCTGTATTTGTGTTTCTATCTGTCTCTGTCTCTCGGTTTCTGTCTGTCTGTCTCTCTCTTTCCTGAGGACATAGTTGAATTGAGTAAGTTAAATGCACATACCCTATGTCATGACTCTGTTGTCGTTGGATGTAGATAAGTTTTTTTTTTTTTCAAAGAAAAACTCTTAGAAGGTCCCTGAAAGGAAAGGGTTCCTTCTGGCTTCCCTATCATTCCCACAATATCACAGACTGCCGCCTTGTGTGTACTGGTGGTGCAATAAAAGCTTGTTGAATGAATTAGACCTGTAACCTCCCAACCTGGGTTTCCCCTTCCCCCTCCCCTCACAGCTGCCTGGCAATCATCTCCTGAGCAAAGTCAAAGTCTCTTCTCAAACAAAGCTTAGCCTAACCATTAGTATCCCTGCAACGTAATTATAGCTCGGTTACTCTGGTACTGGCCAGACAGGGGATACTCCCAAATCCACATATGATTATTGGGGAGGGAGCTTCCAAAGGGGGAACAAAAACCACAGATAGCCAAGAAAATGGTTTCTTCATTCTAGGCATCTATGAGGAGGAGGGGGCAGCAGGGCCTCAAATCCTTCCTTCTCAAGCTTTTCACCTCTTTCCAGAATGGCTTTCATGGCTCAAGGCTAAGCTCTTCTTGTCTAGTTCCCTGACTGCAGGATGCTGAGAAATTGTCCACTTTTTGGATTTTTCTGTTGCTCTCTCCTACAGACATCAGCTCAAGAGGCTGTCCCTTAATCATATTGTGAACTAGGCATGTTTGTTTTGGGATGCCCTCTCTGCCATATTCCCTAGCACCCCACTGCCCCAAACCTGCCTTCTCAGCCTTGAGGCCTCTATAATACTAACTTCCTTAACTCTCCCCACAAAACTCTCTCAATCCAGATTATTTGCTTTGTTTTCACCTCTCAAGTTAAACTTCCTAGAGCTAGATCTCACCTGTCTCCTCCCTTTTGATTTTCTAAGTAGCCTAGCTTAGTGTTCAAACCAAGCTGTGTTTCTTGGCTAAGGAGCGAATGAGGAACAGGCAGCTGATACATGGGCATTCTAATGGGGTCATGATCTCCAAGAGGGAGGATTTCTTGCCTTTGTTGTCACCACATTTTAGGGAGTTTCATGGGAGGTATTCAGAAGAGTATTTTTTTGTGGGGGGAGGAGGCAGATGAGTTCTTCTTTCCCTTCATGAAGTTATAGAATTTTTTTTCCTGAAAGAGGTCTTAAAGACCAACCCAAGGCTCATTTTTACTGGGGAGCAAACAGGTTCAGAGAGTGACTTATCTAGGGCCAAATAACTAGGAAGTGGCAGAGCCAGGATGTGGACCTCAGCTCAAAAGCCATGTTTTCTCCACCACATCATGCTGCCAAGGAACTGGGGGTGTTATTTCCCACCCCCTCTCCCTTTTGAAAATAAGTTTATATTGATATATTCTTTCATACCATCATAGTTCCCCAGTATCCCTCCTCTTCCCCTTCTCAGAAAGCAGTTCCATATAACAAATAGTATTAAAAAAAAGATTAACATTAGCATAACTTATCAATATATCAAAAAAGTCTAACTATTGGTGTGCTGGGCCATATTTGTGGACCTCTTCCTTCTGCAAAGGGAGGGGCTGGTGGTGAATATATTTTTCTTTTGGAACCATGCTTGTTCTTTTTCATTTTTGGAATACTCATTTTTTATTTTTTTTGGTTCATGGTTATTGTTTCCATTAACATTGTTGCAATCGTATGTGTTTTTTTCACTCTGCATCCATTCATGGAGATGTTTCCATGTTTCTCTGCATTCATCATCATACTCGTTTTTTAAATCAGAATAAAGTTCTATTACATTTATTCTTATTTTTCAGTTGTTTTCAGTCGTGTCCAACTCTTCATGATCCCATTTGAGGTTTTCTTGTTTAAGATACTGGAGTGGTCTGTCATTTCCTTCTCCAGCTCATTTTACAGATGAGGAAACTGAAGCAAACAGATTAAATGACTTGCCCAGGGTCACACAGTTAATGTGTCTGAAGCCAGATTTAAAGTCAGGAAGAGCACTCTTCCTGAATCCAGGCTTGGGGCTCTATCCACCGTATCCACCTGCAATTTGTTTAGCCATTGCCGGATCAAAGGGTATCTACTTTGTTTCTGTTTCTTAGGTAGAACATTTCTGAGAGCAGTTTGTCTATAAAATCCTAACTCAAGAACATAATTGTCATATAGTCCAATGCTCTCTTGTTATCAAGTAGGAAAGTGAGCACCACAGTGGTTAAGGAGTACTGAACCTGAACTCAGGAAGGTCTGGGATTGAATTTCCCCTCCAACATTTACTCATCGAGTCTCCATAGGAAAAGCACCTAATCTCTCAGAGGCTCAATTTCCTCATTTGTTAAATGGGCATAACTCTATCTGTAGTATTTACCTAACAGTATTGTTGCAAGCCTCCAAGGAGGCACTGTGCAAACTTAAAGTCCAATACAACTAGCCATTATTATTATTACCTTATGTTAAGAATAGTAGTAAACAGAGACAGGTTTCAAATATAGTACTTCTATCTCTAATTTCAATATTTTTTTTTCTACCATACTATGCTGCCATTCTTTCTTTGTGATGCTGGACCCACACATAAGCAAAAGAAGTTAAATACCCACTGTATGTCAGGAACTGTGCTGGACGCATGCATAAAAAATAGACATTTATTTAATAACTACTGTGTGAGGCATTGTGCTAAGCAATAAAGATACAAAGAGAGATACAATATACTGACATGAAGAGATACAAAAGAATCCCTGCTCTCAAGGAACTCATGGTTTAAAAAGGGAATTTTGAAGAGCAATTTTCTAGTGCCCTCTTCCTATATTCTTTCATTTCTTGATTAACAAAAATAGGTTTAATTAATCTATCATGTGGCATAGTGGAGTCTGCTGTATATGAGTCAATAGACCTCAGTTTTAATTGTACATCTGCCACTAATTCACTATGTGGCATTGAGCCTGTCTCTGAAACCCTAAGGGCTTCGATGTCTTTATCAATAGTGAGTTGGCCTTCATAATTTCTAAGATCTGGTTTGACTTGGACATTTTGTGATTCCAAGATCTTTCCCATCTACCTTGGCCCTCCCAGGAAAAGCTCCAGAATAATCTTTTTAGCGATCAGCCTTTCTTCTGCCTTTTCCGCAAAGAAAAAGATCACAATAAATCTCAAACTCCAATCCCTCCCTGACAAAAAATGTATTTCCCTTTCCACAAAATCTCCAAGTTGTTTTTACTTAAAAGTAAACTTGTATGCTTAATAATTGGCAGGATTGACAAATGTAATTTTGAATATTAAAAATGTTTATATATCTATATCTATCTATATTTTATATCTATATTTAAAATCTATCATTTAGATTTTGCATATTCTTGCAGAAAATGAAGAAGATGCCCATCACTCCCAGGAGTTCATAAACTGATGTTCAGTCATTTTTCGGTCATGTCTGTCTCTTTGTGACCCCATGGAGGGTCTTCTTGGAAAAGATACTGATGTAGCTTGCCATTTCCTTCTCCAGATCATTTCATAGATTAAGGAATTGAGGCAAACAGGATTAAGTGATTTGCCCAGGGTCACATAGCTAGTAAATATCTGAGTCCAGATTTGAGCTCAGGAAGATGAGTTTTCTTGATTCTCATACCAGTACTCTATCCACTGCACTACCTAGCTGCCCTGTAATTAGATGCAGAAATACATAAATCTCTCAAATAATTCATCAGCTTCCCACAGAAGAAAACTACATTTAGAATAACCGTCAGAGCAACTTTTTGACATCCTGGTAGATCCCCGCCTTTCCTGTAAAGTCCTACACGATTCCCTTGAGGTCACCCTGTATTTTGAATCCCCCCAGAAGGCAAGTATACTTTGGGGCTGTTGGATATGAATTTTACTTCCTATGGGATCTTAACTTTCTGAGTAACTCACTGGCTTTGCTTTCTAAGTAGAAGAAGTAGGTCACTGCTCTGCAATTATGTGGGTGATTTTAAAAATTTGTTTGTTTATCCAAGGAACATGATGAATCAGGAAATCTTCTTTTTGCTTAAGGTTTGATCCCCAAATTCTTAAACTTGGGAACTCTCAAATTTGGGGTTACCCACAAGTCAAGCCCCCAAACTGGTTCTGCTCGGGCAATCTTCTTTCTCTGGCTAGAATGTTAGGTTATGGAAACTCAGAGCCTAGAAAATCCAAAACTTTATGTTGTCCATGAACAACCATCACAAAAGTAAGTCTGAGATCAGTCTGTTTTCCTTTGGACTTCCTTCTCTGGATTCTTGGGAAGGTCCCAACTGTTGTCCTTTTCTTAATTGCTTCTTCTAGTGCCTTACACCACATTTCAATATTCATTAAAAATATTTCTTTTTCAAGTCATTTATGAGAGCCCAGGTTTCATATAGTTGCTTGACCTGGTGATTGCATTCCCCTTAAGACAGTTATACAAGCTTGACTACAAAACAATACATGTTTTCTTTAGACTTACATTTTTTAGTCTTATAAGAACTCTTCTAATACCCATACTTTCAAAAAATAATCAGGAAAGTAAAAGTAAAAGAACAGTAGAAAAAAAGCAAAAGCAAAATGGGGTAAAAAAAACCCTCCCAAGCTTCTCTTGTCATAGGGAAAATTCAAGTCTGATGCCAGAAGAGTTCCCATTGCCATGTAGCTCTCTTTCAAAAGGGACTTGGGTCTTAAATTTAAACTTTCACTCTCAGGTGAAAATTAGTTTTTCTAATGGACTGATAAAGTATTATCAGGCAGTTCAAAATGGAGAATATTGATGATTTGAGATGGATGGGAAATACATTATTTTCCTCTGTTCAAAAATAAACTGATGATAGTGACAAAGAATTAAAAATGAAGAGGTCACCTATCATTTAGGCAACGGTTCAACAAATCATGTTGTATGAATGCAATAGAGTACTGCTGTGTTATGAGAAATTATGAAAGAAGTATTTCAGAAAAACCTGAGAAGACTCTTAAGAATTGATGTAGAATGTAGCGAGCAAAACCAGGAGAACAATTTATGCAAAACTACCTTGTAAAAGTAAAATCACTTTGAAATATTTTAGGACTTTGATTAATGTAGTGATAGCAAAAGGTTCCCATGAATGAATGGTGAAATACGGTACTACCTGTCTCCTGACAGAGGGAATTGATTCAAGATATAGAATGCATTACACATTTTTACATGGTCAATGTGAAAATTTGCTCTGCTTGACAATGCATATTTGTTACAAAGGTTTTTCCCCCCTTTTCTTTTTTAAAGGGTATGGGGAGAGTAGAAGAAAGAAGAAAATTTAAAGGCTTGTTAACTTAAAAAGCTAAATATTTTAAAAATTCAAATGATCAAATTTTCCTTGAAAAAAGAACATAAGGCTTCTTAGACATAAAAGAACTCCCTTCATATGGACCTAGAGTTCATAACGATCCCAGATAACCTGTTCCAACTCTTGCTATGATAGAACAACCAATTTAGATCATCTTTTCAAAACCCCACACTAATACTGCAAAGTTTCAATGATTTGTGGGGTTCCTATGATCAAAAGGACTCTAGCATTATTTCTGGGACAGGAAATATTTAACTGGGAGAACAGTGTAAATGGGATTGATCAGGGCAATCCTTAGTCAATTACATGAGTGCCAATCAACCTGAGGAATTTAATGGGTAGCTGTCTTTATTTAGTGGAATCTTAGGGGCATCTCCACATAGAGAGTTTGGGAATGCTCACTGGTGCTCCTAATTTGTTGCCATTGACCAGATTGGCCTCCAAGATGGCTAACAAACTAGGATTTAGGACTGACTCTTATTAGAGAAGCCATCCCTCTCTATGGTCTCCAAAAGCCTCCAAGATGGCTAACAAACTAGGATTTAGGACTGACTCTTATTAGAGAAGCCATCCCTCTCTATGGTCTCCAAAAGCAAAAGAACAGGCCAAATTGATCTACTTTTATATCCTTTCCACCTTCTTCCTACTGAGAAGTCAGACCTGCTCACAGCAGAAGAGCCTTGGTCAGCAGAGTGGAGAGGGCTTAGGAAAGAAGGCTGTTCCCAGCCATAGTCCCTCTACCATCAAGAACTAGAAATGGATGCCAGGGGCAGTCAAATGAGAGTTAGTTCCATATTCTTAATGGCAATACAAGATGACAAAACTGGAGAGTGAACTTTCCCAGACTAATAGATAGCAGCAACTAGGATCTTACAGATTTCACAGAATCACATGGTAGAATGTGTTTCCACTTGGACATTCCAACAAGAATCTGTCCTTTTGAGTCCTATTCATCTAATGATCTTGAAGACAGCTCTAATCAATCTGGATATCCCTATGCCCTTTCAGTAAGGGACCATTGCGCATGTTCACACTCTCCATGGGGAGGTGCCCCTCAGATGCCTCCAAACAAGGTTTGTACCCTATAATCTCATTACACTGATTGAGTGAACTCTGTAAATGAATCAAGGATGTCCTTGATTGACTCCATAATGTTTTTGTTTAAGAATGGTTACTGGTATTTTAATATTTAATTCTTTGATGAGTAGTAATTTAACTTTCTTGAAGCACATTATATAATTATTTACATTAACCCTAATATTAGAGACCATTTATATAGCACTTTAAGGTTTGTAAGATACTCACTCCATCCTCCAAACAACCTTGGGAGGTGTATGTTGTTATTATCCTCATTTACAGATAAAACAACTGAGACACAGAAAAGATAAGTGACTTGTTTGTGGTCACACATCTAGTAAATATCAGAGGTAGGTCTTAAACTCAGTTTTATTTTTTCCCCCAGAGTTGTGTTTAACAATCAGTTCTCCATAAAAAGGCCCTACTATGAGTTTCAAAGTTTAATGTGCATTATTAACATTTTCTCCATCATGTTCTTAAGTCCAGACAATCAACAAAATGATAAATCAAGTCCTAATTTGTAGCATTTGCCAATTCCTGAAATATAATTGCTTAAGATGAAAGTTTAATATCAACTCTCAAGTTGGTTGGAGCAAGCTCCATCACACCCCTGGGTCTTCCTAACTCCGAGTTCAATGTCTTATTTTATTCTCCCAATAGTTGTGTGAAGTAGGCTCTACAGATATTATAGTGCCCATTTCAGAGATAAAGCTGAGACCAAGAGAGGGGAATTGGGGGTGGTTTTTGGACCCAAGCCTTTCTGTCTCTCTCAGGCACCCTACCCCACTATCTCATGCTACAAAAATCTAATTCTTGTTTGAACCACCAAAGCCACAAAAATAAAATCTCATTTTTCGCTTCTTCTCTCCATAGCTGCCTTCTCAGGTTGGGAGAGCTGGTCTTTCTGTGATTTCAGAGCACCTTTTTTTGAGGATAATCCTTCCATATTTTATTTCCCTCCAATGCCTACCCCCACCCCACATGTTCACCATCCTCCACAGAGCAGCCTTGAAAGGAGACCACAGAGCCTTTTTTATGCAAGTTACATTTTCATCTCTCTTTCCCTTCCCCCCAAATGAATGAGGAGAGAAAACCACCCCACAGACAAAGAAAAATAAAGTTTCACACAAAGTAAACCCTTTCCAAAGCCCCAGACCAGAATCTCACAAACTATCGTGGTCCTATAGGATGGAAGAAAAAGCAGTCATATTATTTTTATGTCTCTGTGGGGCAGTGAGAAAAAGTCAAAAAATGTTCTTAATATGCCCTGAGTTTGGGGTGGGGGGAGAGTTATGGAGTTTTCATTCAGGGGCGTCCACAGACCCAGATTAGACTCCCAGCTTTAATAAGCAGCCCATTAAAGACACTTATGGAGAGGACACTCCCTGCCTTGCTTGGAGAACTCCCAGGAAGAATATGGGAAGGAATCTGGGGCCAACATATGTAGCCTCAAAAATTACTTTAAATTCAATTTTAGAAGGGGGCTTTAGTAACTGTTATTAAAGTCTCTTTTCTCTAAAAATACTGCACTGTATTGGAGAGGTATTTAGTCATTTATCGCAGGCATTAGATAGTTACCTTTCAGCTACTAAAACTCATGAAAGATGTTTTTGCATTTGGAAGGGAGAGGATTTCACTGAAATTGAGACTGCATATTGTGTATGGAAAATGTTAGTATTTTGGTTTCAGGGGATGAGTAGGAACAAACAATTTTAGGTTTGTACTTCTTCTAAAGGAAGAAATTTCCCAATATTTCTATCATTGTCCAGTAATTTCCTATCTCCATATAAGAAGAATTAAAAAAAAAATTAAAGTTAGCTGAGGAAAGAGTTAATTTCTTACCCTGTGCTACCCCACTCCCAAAATTCTAGGTCATCTGTCAGCTGCTTGACCCCTATATGGAAACCCTACACATTGGGTGGTGTAGAAAATGACCCCTAACATCTCTTAGTCCAAGAAACATAGTATTTCTCTTGCCATTGACAAAAAAATTTATGTGTGGCCTCCATCTCTCGGTTTATAATCTCAAAGCTTATTGTATTCTTGAAACTTAATTGAATAGATCTGTCTTTCTAAAAAAACCCCTAGAATCATAAGCCTAAGAGGGAAAAGGAATCCTAGTATCATAATCAAGACTTGGGAGGACCCTCCAAGGCCATCTGGTTCAAATGAAGACGCAAGAAGAATGAATGATTTATCTGAAGTTGTATAAGTAGAATTTAAATGCTCTGGTTCTCCGTCTTTGGACCAGAGCTCTTTCCACTTAAAGGTCATTTGACCCCTCATTTTCGTTACACAGCTCCTAAACATGATGCGAGAGGAAGTGGGAGGATTTGAACCTAGGCCTTCTGGAACCAAGTCCTGGAATGTTTTTTCTACTATACTCATTTCCTGCTTGTAAAAGTTTATTCCTATTTATACGGACAGGGGGAGCTAGGCGGCACAGTAGGTACTATTCTCAGAAGTATCCTAGCTAAGAAATAGAAGTAAAGTAAATGTCTTTTGATCAGGGAATGGCTAAACAAATTGTGGTACTGGTGCAGTGGATAGAGCACTAGGCCTGGAGTCAGGAGGACTCGCCTTCCTGAATTCAAATCCCACCTCACGTATTTACTAGCTGTGTGACTATGGGCAAATCACTTAACCCTGTTGGCCTCGGTTTCCTCATCCATAAAATGAGCTAGAGAAGGAAATGACAAAACGCTCCAGTATGACTCCACTCCAGCCAAGAAAACCTTAAATGGGGTCATGACTTGGATACTGAAACAACTGAACTCAACAAATTTATATGACAACAGACTTAAGGGAAATCAGGAATGATGAATTAATGAAGAATTATACAATCCCAACACTTAGAGCTGCTAAGAATCACTGGTAAGAATTGCTCCCATTTCTATGAGGTTATAATATTTATTTATAAATCGCTTTCTTCACAGGCAGTATAGTTACAATTATATCCATTTTGTAGCTTTCCCACACATTTTGCTGCTCACAGATTTACCCACAGTTAGTAAATTGGCAGAAATTTATTTAGACTAGCTAGGCTTTCTAAAGTTAATAAGGATGACTTAAAACACCTAGTAGACAATCAAAAAGGGAATTAAATGCTCCTCCTTCACCCCAAAACTCTAGTTCTCTGAAATGGGACTTAAGTCTAGAAAACCATAAGCAGCCTCCATGATGATGAACTACTAGTACCCTTAAAAAAACCATTTACCTTGAAAAACCAACTCCTCCCTAAAATACTGTTCTCTCACCTGTGATGGAAGTGATGCTGATCTTCCCCTATTAAGGGATTTGTTACTGAGTGCCATTTGTTATGAAGTACCTCAGATTTCTCTGCCAAAATACATAAATTTCCATTATCTCTCATTATAGATCTGCCATTGATATGGGCCTATAAAAGTGAATTTTACTTATCTATCCATGGAGTATATGTGCAGGACTGGTGTGTGTGTGTCCATCTGTGTGTCTGTGTGTGTGCATGTATGCAGTTACGCACACACCCACTCACCCACCCGCACCCACACACTGACCCCTCCCCCACACGGACCCCTTTCCCCCCACACAGCTATTCAGAGAACCCTCCTCTAAACCAAATTAGATACAGAACAGTCAGCTGGCAATAGCAAGTAAGGATGGACTACAGAACTACCCCTGATTATCAGTATCTAAGACCTGGGAAAAATTCCGATATCCTGAAATGCCAAGTATTTATTGGGAGCAGAAGAAGTGAGAGATGGGAGAAAAGTAAAATAAAAGCAAGAAGAGAGGACAGAAAGAGAAGAGAGCAGAGAGCAGGCACACACTTGCCAACCATGTCTTTGTTCTGTCTTTTCTACCAGTATGAACATGTTCAAAGTCTAGTATTTCAGCAATGGGACTTTGCAATCCCAGCTCTGACAGACAACTGGTTCCTGGCGCCTTCAGCCTGAACCGCCTGTTAGTGCCACTAGCTCCTAAGCAGAGTCTAAGGACTTGGGGGGGTGAGGGAGAAGGGAAAAGAAAGAATAATTAAATTAAGTTAGAGGGTGGGGGAGGGGCATTCACGTCTAGTCCTGCAGTTCCGCTTGAAGCTCCAAGATTTAAAGCAACAGAGTCAGGGAGGTGTGTTCTCTAGATGTTCTAAAGGAACCATTTCTCTCCAAAATCTGCCACTGAGAGGGGAGGTCCACGGAGTATTAGTTCTTGTGTCACTGTGGTGATAAATGACACTTAAGCAGTCTATATAGACAGATATATTACATGGCTTCCTTTCCCTCTGTCTTCCTTCTGGAGTCTTCTTAGCCTAAAAAAAAAAAAGTCAAAATGACAGAGTGAGTTTTTTATTCTGATAAAAGTCTCTCTTTTTAGTGGCTTTTAGCTTGGGAACCCCATGAGAGACTGATGTCTGGAGAACAGGACATCATCAGCTCTTTTCCTTGATGCAAATAGGAAACATGTGGGTAAGTGTCAATGATACTATAGTGCAGACATATATAATTTTGTAAGAAAGCTGCTGAAAGGTAATATTAATGATTGATCTCTCTTAGCAGTGATCATGAACACCAAGAAGGCTGAAGGGCTTGTGGTATACAGGGCATCCTCATACCCCACATGCCCAAAGTATCATGGTAGCTGGCTTTCCATCTCCATAGGACTATGGACTCTCAAAAAAAGAAGGTTTTCATGTTTGCTGTTCTGAGAAGCAAAATAAGGACAACAGTAACTAATTTGTTAAAGTTGCCTTTTGCTGCAGTGTCATTTTAATATTGTTTTGAGGATGTTCTGCCCTAGGGAACAGCTGCAAATTTCTTTGAAAGCCTCTGGATACTTGGCAGAGTTTCCAGAATGGGTAGCCAAATGGAAGAGGGGGAGATGGGGTGGGGGGTGTGTGGAGGAACTCCTCCAAATCTCAAAATTTGAAAACAAGAGGAAATGCCCAAAGTGATAAGAAACAGTTATCAGTGGAATAACTAAAAAAACATCCAGTAGTTATTAATAAGGAAACAAACAAACCTTGACTCACTGATCAACTTCCATCTATAGAGGCCTGGCTCATCTCCTGCCTGTCTTAGTTGAACCCAGGGCACCTCTGTTTTCAAAAACAACTTATGTTAGTGTGCTGGTCTGAAGCAATCTGGTAAGAGGGGGAATAAACATCTATATCCCTGCAGCAGTGACTCTGAAGAAAAGAGAAGGTTCCATTGCATATGCCCTTCCTAGGTATTATGCAGCTGACAGGTCAATCTCTTTGTATTAGGTAAACTGATGAGTTGGAGTCAGGAAGAGCTGGCCAGAAGAGAGAGAGATTGAGGATGAGGTAACTGACAGCAGCAGTAAGAGAGGTGAGAGCCTTTTACTGGGATTGCCAAGGGATCAGTATCAGAAGAGGATCAGATCTGGAGTGCCTTTGTGCAGAAAGGCAGGGGGAGATAGAGGCACTAGCCAATAACCAGAAAGACACTTCCATCTGAGGGCTGAAGGGGAGTTTTGCTTGGCCTCGTGATAAAAGCAACAAAAAAGGCAATACAGATTTCATAGAAAGTGAAAGTAGATTCTGGACAGAGAAACTCAGAATCAAGTATCATCCTAAACATAGTTTTATCAGTTTAGAGATATAAGAGACTTGAGACCATCTAGGTCAATTTTCTCATTGTTCAGATGAGAAAACAAAGTCCTGGGAAAGTTAGGTGACTTACCCAAGGTTACATCAGTAGTAAGGATAGAATGGAGAAAGACCTCAGACATCTCCTTGGGGGGTTCTTGAGATCCTTCCAGCAGGTGCATGAGAACAAAATTATTTTCATAATAATAGAGACATTTTCCCTTTTATATGGTAAATAGCGATGGCTACAACCCACACAAACAAAAGCTTGAAGGGGTCCTTAATAGTTTTTAAGAGTGTAAAGGGATTCTGGGCCAAAAAAAAGTTTGAGAACTCGATTTAGTTCAAACAGCGTGGGCCCCCTCTCCCTACAGTTTTAGAGATGCAGAAATGGAAACTCAGAGAAATAAAACGTTTAGTTAGTAAGCGGCAGAATCTGTTTCAAAATTTCTCTCTCTCTCTCTCTCTCACAAACACACACACACACACATACACACACACACACACACACACAGACTTACCTCCTGAGATACACAAGGCTAGAGTTCACAAGAAGAGCAAAATTATCTTATGTAGCACCACAAAGCTTTCACAGGTGCTTTCTTTTGAAATGAACAGCAGCTCTGCAATGTAGGCCCTGTATTTGTTACTATCATTCCCATTTTAGAGATGGGGAAACACTTCGGAGAAGTGAAATGATTTACCTTAGTCACATGATGAGCGCCACAGTTGGGATTTGAGCATGATTCCCTATCTCCAAATCCATTCTCCTGTCTCTACGTTGCCCCTCGCTGCCTCCCGACAATGCCCTGTGTTGCTGATTGTCTTCCTGCAGACTGTAGAAATCAAATTTGTTCACCTCATGATGGCGACAAATTAGTTTCATGAACTCAGGATGTCTGTTGGTGAATTGCCTTATAGCCATGGAGAAGTTTGAGTAGAAAAGACGAAGAGGGCAGGGAAATTTTCCAACGACTAAACCCATAGAAAAAGAGTTTTTAAGGCTCTACGTGTGATAGTAGCAGAAATGACTGTGAAAGGAGCCATTAAGATTCAGTAAAATAAAGTCTCCTTAAGGCAGGTCCCATGCTTTTATTTTTTGTCCAGCACAGTGCCCGTAAATGCATATTGAATGTAATTAGTGAGCCTGGTAGCTTCATCACACATAGTAATAGGAAATAGCACAGTCCTTGTCTCTCCTGAAGGTCCTGTTCCTTGAATATAGGGAGTCTCTTGACCAACACTACTTCTGTGCATGAGAGACATAACCCAGACTCCTGTGGTCAAATTTGGTATTGAGGGTACTAGCCTAGAGAGTCATGAAGAAGTCAACCACAAGATGCTTGCAAGTCATTATGGGTTATTGAGTACTGAGGCCCAGCAACCAGGAACTTTCTATATCTGGAAATGTTTTAATGTGCTTCCTAAAATATATCACCTAGTTATTTCAAATGGATTGCACAATATGGAATATATTATAGCACTAAGAAGCTGTCAGGATATCCATATATACTGAACCTCAAGACATAAAACACTCGAAACATATTCTAGAAATAGTTCAATAATCTATATATGTATGCCAACATGTATATTCCATGTCTACATGAATATATATGTATATATAATATATATTAAATATGTACACATATATAGACATGTTATCTCTTTTAAATATCAGGGCATTCTCTCAATCTGGGTTTTTTTTTGCTATGTTTAAACTTTAAACTATGTTAAAGATAATATTCTTTCAGATATATCTTTAACATATGCTCCATGAACCATGAGAAACATACATGATACAGATGGAAAAATGATCTTGCCTCTTCCTATTTTCTCCTCCTGTCCCTACTTGATTGGCCTGTAACACTAATTTCATGTCAATGTTTAAATCAAAAGTCAAGTCAACATGCAAGCCAGAGCATAAAGTGGCCATTAGGTGTTGCACATCTCTCCTTATTACTATTAGAAAATTATTTAAGTTTTGGACCAAAATTTGTATAGAAAAATTAAATAATGATATTAGAACCATGACTCAAATCTAGGTCTTCTAATTCCTAATTCAGTATTCTTCTATTACCTACCTCCCCTTCCCCTGTGTGACCCTGCACAAGTCATTTTACCTTGTTTGCCTCAGTTTCCTCATCTATAAAATGAGCTGGAGGAGGAAATGGCAACCACTCCAGTATTTTTTTAAAGGTGATATTTATCAAGCTGAGAATTTAGAGGAGGATGGTAGTAAAGGCAAAGTTATCACCTTACTAATCTAGACTTTGTCCTGATTTTAGTCCCAATTTTAACTCCTAATTATACAAAACAAGTCTAATCTCTCCTTTATGATACAATCATTCAAATACTTGAGGTCACTTCTCATGCCTTACTCCTACTCCATATACCTCACAAATTCTATTGTACAATTTCTCCAATGGATCCTCATACAAGATGGAACCTCATCCTTTATCCTTCTGTTTTCCCTATTCCAGTATATTCATATTTGTCCATGTCCTTCATTAAATGTGACTCTTAGAATTGGAAACTGATGTTTCTTGTTTCTGTTTTTGTTTTCATTGCTCAATTTATTCTCTCTCACCTTGTACTAAATTGAGTGGTATTCCATAGGATATGAGTCTACACAGCAGAGAAGGAACAATACACACACATTCAGGAGAAGAGAAAGAAAGTTTTAGGGTCTCACAATTTTTTACTGAGAGAATGCCACCTAGAGTTAGGCAAAGCTTGATCGTGTTTCTTTACGTAGACACATAGAAGAAAAGATAGATTGATTTTGATTCCTTATAATAATGGAGAAAGAATGCTAGGATTTGAATTCTGGGAGTCAAGATTGCAATGCCTCCATGTTTGAGGACAGAAAACACTTCTAACAAATAGCATTGTACAAAAGGAGGAGTGGGTTCTTTTTCCTTAGAGATCTTCAATACAAGTTTGGATGGTCACATATCCAATGTGTTCTAGTGGGAATTCCTTCTGAAAATGGTTTGGAATAGATGTCTGTTACCTTCCAACTCTCAAATTCTGTGATTTACTTCCAACATTGCCTGGAGCACCAGGTTCCTCATCTGTAAAATTAAGGGGTTGGACAAAATAATCTCTGTTCTCTCTCAGCTGTAAATCTATAATCCCATGATTCAAGGATACAATGCATGCCTCGGAGGCAGGGCTGTGCTTGAGCCATCCAACATTGTTTTATTAGTTTGTCTTTTGACAGACTGGTAGTAGTGTGTATGTGTGTGTGTGTATGTGTGTTATGGGGAAAAGGAATCCCAGGGAATGTAAAGACCCAGACCTGGTCTTCAAATTGCTTAAATGAATTAAATCCCCAAACTAATTGGGATAAGACCCATAGGATCATAGATTTAGACCTTGATGGGATATTAAAGGTCATCTAAATTGAGGGGAAATTAAAGCTCAGAAAACTTAAATGACTGGTCACATGGGTAGTAAGTGACAAAGGATGAAATGAGATAATATTTGTAAAGTGTTAGGCACCATGCCTGACATTTTGCAGATGCATACTAAGTGCATATTCCCTTCCCTTGCAAAGCCAACATTTAAACTTAGGCTATCCAACTCCAAATGGAAAAGTTTTGCCAGGACAGCAATGGTTAATAATGGAGATGGGGAATATGTGAAGAGTCTGACAAAGTCAGGACTATTTGGTCTAGAGATGATTGAGAAGCCATCTGATAGTGGAACTTTAAACTACTCTGGCCTGGGGCTACTACAAACATTCAGATTGATGATCTGTTTGAGGTTACTGGACAGGCCCAAACTTGTGGGCAAGGAGAGGGAATTTGTAGGCAGAAGAATTTAAGGAGGTGCTTCCCAGAATGAAATGTTATTTGTGCTGATGGTGTCAAGTAGGAGGAATATGAAAATCTAGGAACTCTCCATGGGTTGAATCCTACTAGATTTCTGAAGATCACATAATGTAGCACAAAGGGCATCTGGCTTGAGATCAGGAGTCCTGACCTTGGGAAAAGTCTTTTCATCCATGGCTTCATTTTTCTCTTGCTTAAGACAAAGATACTGACTCAATGATTGCTGAGATCACTTCCAGTTCTGATTGTTCCATGGTGGTCATAAAGATAATCAATATATTATGAGCCAGAAATAGGATTCAACAAGGTCTAGAATTGGAAGGGATCTCAGAGCCCAGCTCACCCAGCTTCCTCATTTTACAGAGCAGGAAACTGAGATTCAGAAAGTTTAAATGATCTGGTTCATCCTCCTATCTATAGGAAGGCATCTATGGGATATGCACTAATAGAATTAATGAATATTCAGGTTGAAATGAAACTTCATAGATTACCATGTTCTTCCCCTGTTTTAAAGAAGGTGATTCTCTCTCCTTTTCTCTTGGGAATTGCCCTGTAGTTTTCAGCACTAAGAAAGTAATTACCTATGAATAGTGGAACACCATTTTCTCTACTTGCCCAAGTGATATTTGTTTCTTGCTATGAGTTTGTGAGTAAGTTATGAGCTGTGAATTTGTGAGTTGCAGACCGATCTAGTGTAAATGGCTATGAGGACTTTTTTTAATACACTGATCATGAGGAGGCTAAGTAAGGGGAAATACAGTGTCTGGTAAATTTCTTAGGGGTCATGTGCTCTGCATTTTATCCATTTCTGTCTACATTTTGCCCTCTCCTCTCTAAGGCAGAGATGTTAACCTTTTAAAAAAAAGTTTTGATGACTATATTTCAATATAGTTGTTTTCCTTTATAACCCATGTATCTTATTTTATGTATTTAAAAATATTCAAAAAAGGATCCATAGGCTTTCCCAGACTGCAAAAGAGGTGTAGGACACAAGGCAGGAATCCCTAACTATGTGCCAGTCTTTATCCCCTATTATACTATAGACCACATCTCATGCCCTTTTGTATCCTTGTAGAACCAGCCAAAATCTAGTCCACAGTTTTTGCATGACTCACAAGCTACCAATGTTTTGACAATTTGTAAATAAAGTTTTATTTTATTTAAATGCAAAAACTATTCATAGCTCATGGACCATATGCAAACAGGCAGCAGGCCAAATTTGGGCCTTGGGCCATAGCTTCCCAATTCTTGATACAGACCTCCAGAGTTCTAGTATTGACTTGGGATGGAAGCCCCTCCACACAGGGAAAGCATGTAGGATCAAATATTTCTTTAGATTTCTATAATCCATATAACCCATACTACTGGTGAAGATTAGGTCTGGGTTTTCTCCACCCTGTCATGGTTCTGTCCCTTAATTCTTCATGGCTCTGGCTCCATCTTGATCTAGTAAGTTAGTATAGTCCAGGAACTCTTCCATTTTTTTACTTTTGCTATCCCACTAATGCTGGTTCATGTTCCTGTTTTGGGTCAGGAACTCCTCAACACTCAGTTGACTTTATCACCACTGATTTCATCTACTGCTATCTGTAGGCACATGTAATTTCCCAGAGGAAACTTTCCTGAAGGACCTAACTCCTAAGGGGGTCACTTGACTGAGCAACTTTCCCTTCTGGGAAATGACTTTGCATTTGACTGGCTTCTCTTTGTCTGGGTCCTAGTCTCCTGTGCTTTCCCTTCTTGGCTTTCTATCATCTACTTCTCCATATTTTTACATGAAGCCAACTTCTTATTCTGGAACGTTCTTCCACTTTGCCAATCTCTTTCTCCCATTTGGTAGGTTCCTTCCAAGGGGTTCCATTTTGGGCTGACCATGCTTCCTTCACTTCCCAGTTGTGCTCTACACTCACCATGCCACAGCATCTGCCTTTCAGCTTCCTATTATTTATTGCCTTCCCTCACTGGAATGTTAAGTTCCTTGAGGGTAAGAACTTTCTTTTTGATTGTATTTGTATCCCTAGCACTGACTACAGTGCTTAATAAATCCTTGTTTCCTGTTGCCTGTTTGTGTTCCTTTTAAGGCCATGTTCAAGGGTTTAGCACGTATTGGCCACAAATTCATCAATTCATTATGGATCCTCAATGTTGTGTCAACCCAGAACCCAAAGAAAGAAATTCATACATTATAAAAAGTCAACTTTGTTAAGGGATTTTCCATCTTTTGATTCTATTAAATCACTTTCAGAATGAATTCTTCAGCAATGAGGCATACTACTTCTTGTTTCAAGAAACATAATTAATACCAGACCAAAATCCTTATCATTAGAGGCAACAAGGATGCAGGAAAATGCTTGGGTTCAATCGTTAAAAAATAAAAAAGTCTATGGAAGGGAGTACCCAAAATTACTCTAGATCTTCCTAAGCATTACCACTGATTGTATCCCAATTGGCTTCTACCTAGTTCTCATTCACCAGTTCTCAGTCAGGAAGTCAGTGCTCAGGACCATAGCAATTCTAAAAGTTTAACTAACATGATGGAAACAGAGCAAGAATATTTGGATTGGGAAGTCAGAAGATTTGGATTCTATTTCTCTTCTGATGCTCTAATTGTTGGGTTATTGTGGCAAATCATTCCATTCCTATGACCTTCACTGTCTTCATCTGCTCATGGGTAGGCTCCCAAGGTTCTCTTACAACTCTATAATTCATGGATTTTCCCATTCTAATCTTATCTGTCATGAAGATGGTAGTGATATTCCAGGGGATTTCTTGCTAATGAAAAAGGTAGATCAATCTGTCTATCTATCTATCCATACATGTACATGTACCTGTATAAGTACATGCACTGTATATGTGTATGTATATGTGTATTATGTATATATGTATGTACATATATGCATACATACAATATTATATTAGAATGATATTAGATCCCCTTATTTGTATTAAGAGCAATGGTTAGAGAAGAAATGGACAAAGCAGGAAGGGAAACTTGAATTAGACATCATAAAGCTCACCAATGACTGGAATCCAAATGTTTCTTACTGGTCTTAAAAATTTTCTTTTACAATACTCATATACACACACATGCAATCTACTTATATATTTAAGTATGTAAGAATATATATATGTGTATGTATTTATCTTTATGTTTCTCCATATTCTCACTCATATGTACAGTTTCATCCATCAGATGAAAGCCTGAGAGTATATTAATTTTCCTAGGAGAAAAAAAATGTAGTTGTCTGATGTTTCAGTCTCATATGCTTTCCAAGAATTGTTTTATGTACATTCTGTTTTCGAAGAACATTGTTCTTCCTATCTATCCCCTTCCCCATCCACCTCTATTTCTATCCCCCACCCTATTGTGGGATGTAGGATTCTATGGGGTTCTAACTGGTTCCTGGGAATTGGGCTAAATCTGGTCTGGAAGAGGGAAATCAGATTTGATACTCTTGGCTAGTGCAAGTTTCTTGATTAAAAAAAAGAAAAAAAACAAGAGCAGCCTGAGAAGAGATTAGGATAAGGCTTAATTGGGGAAAAGACATGTGATAAAAGTTGAAGGCCAACTTCTCCCATGGGAATTCCTTTGAGGAACTGTTCCGGATGCAGCCCTTTACATAAGAGTGGGAAGGTCTTGGCTCTGTGGCAGAATGGGTTTCTCCCATGGTTCAGTTTATGAATCAGCCCTTCCTTTTTACCTCCCCCAGTAAGTGAAGACTGATTAGAAAAGACATGGGAGAGGGGGAATTCAGGGAAGATAACATGACCTCCCCTAAGTTATCTATCGTTCACTTTGCTCCAATCCTTCATCAGTATTCTAGTCCAGAGGTAGGGTTGGTATTTTCCAGTCCCCAAGAAAAGCAGACTCACAATTTAGCTTGCCACTAACCCACTGCAATACTAAATATGATTTCACAGTGCTATGGAGGGTAGCAAGTAGTCATTATAAGGGGCTTGGAGGTACATTGGAATCTCATTTGGACTCTACTAAATCTTAGTACTCAGAGCACTGGGCCAGGAGTCAGGAAGACTAATTTTCCGGAGTTCAAATCTGTCCTTGGACACTTACTAGCTGTGTGATCATGGGCAAATCACTTAACCCTGTTTGTATCAGTTTCCTCATCTGTAAAATGAGCTGGAGAAGGAAATGGCAAGTCACTACAATGTCTCTGCCAAGAAAACCCGAACAAGGTCAGGAAGAGTCAGACACAACTGAAACAGCTGAACAACAATACCAGATGCATGACAAGTTACTTTTCCTTTCTCAGCTTCAATATCTTCATCCTTAAAGGGGGTGGTAAGAGGCATGGAGTAGTATTAAATAATTTTTAAGATGCATTCCAGAGCTAAAATTCTTTAATTTTAATAGGTGATTGAAAGAGCAGATAACACAGATGTTAGCCCAAGTTTCTCAGAATACAGCTATAAACTTATTTTTATAAGGGTTATCTTTCAAATAGACAAATTTGGGCTTAATGTCAACTTTTTGACCCTAGAGCTGCCCAAAAGGGAAATGTCTTGCCTTGAGCGGTGGTGAGTTTTCTTTCCTTGATGAATGCTTAGCAACTTTGTAATGTGTAAGATTGCTCTCATATATGGATTGGATTCGTTTACACAGTGGAGAAAGAGATGAGAAACCAATCTAATATCTCTGCCAAGAAAAACTCAAATAGGGTTATGAAGGCTTGGGCATGACTGAAATGACAACGATAAGGTGCCACAGACATCTCTTCCAATTCCAAAATTGTTGCGTCTGTGATAGGAT
Source organism: Bettongia penicillata ogilbyi (assembly GCA_023548195.1). NCBI lineage: Eukaryota > Metazoa > Chordata > Mammalia > Diprotodontia > Potoroidae > Bettongia > Bettongia penicillata. The sequence continues at coordinate 30,605 of JAJHZJ010000003.1, forward strand.
GAAATCTACCTATCTACCCATCTATTTATCTATCCATCTATCTACATGTATATGCATATATATAATATACATATATGGAGGATGAAATATATAATATATATCACTCTCATTCCTTTTGTCCATTTCCCCCTCTTCATTCTACCCTCCCTACCCTTGCCCCCTCCCATCTTATATATAGGTGTTGGTGCAAACTGTTTTCTTATCTGACCTGAGCAGAGAAAGTGAAATAGAAGCTACCCCACACAGAATAGACTGGTAGGCTGACCTGGGATAATGGGGGTGAGGAGACTGTTCTGTCACTGAGAGGTTCCATGTTGATCTATGAAAAATGCTAGCATATGCCCTGTCCTCACACCTTCTTATATTCCTTCTCTCCTGTGACTTACATGTTCACTTTACCAACTCTCCTTCCAGGGTCATCTGGTTACCACTTGGGATTGTTCCACCTGCAAAATAATCTAGACATAAAAAGTCTTATCAAAAATAAAGTAGAGGAGAATGGAAGGTAATATCTTTCACAGCTATGAATGGGGGAGAAGGGAAGGCGAATACGCCATTTATTAAGTGCCTGCTATGTTCCATGCACTCATTTGATCCTCACCACAACCCTGAGAGGTAAGTACTCTTATTACTCCCAGGTTATAGTTGAAGAAACTAAGGCATACAGAGAGTAAGTGACTTTCCCAGAGCCAGCTAGTAGATGTCTAAGGTCAAATTTGAACTAAGGTCTTCCTGACTTTAGGCTCAGTGTCCTATCCATTGCATCACCTAGCTAATTCATAAGGGAAAACTCAATGATCGAGTAAGACCTTACATAATGCCTTGTACACAGTACATACTTATTATATGTTTGTTGGTTAAATTGTGAAGCTGTTAAGATGTAGTGTGCTGTAGAATATTGTTTGTAAAATTGTAATTGTTTGTAATTTTACAATTATAAAACTGTTTGTAAAGTCTTGTCTCTTTATTTTCCAGCAAGAATGCCCTGAACATATGTACAGCTCTTTCTCATAGGGATTTTATAGAGATGAGAGATTAGGTACATGGACAATAATTACTAATATTCTCAGTTGCCTTTTTTATATAGTGATGTCATCAATGAATTTTTTTCCAAATTGTCCGTAGTAAGGATTTAAAGCTTGTTGAATCATTAACCAACAAATTTAGCCTTAAGCAGGCCATTTCCTGTTTACGAATCATCCCTGACTCTCCATCACCTGAAAAATCATGTCTAAACTTCTTGGTCTGGAATTCAAGACTCTTCACTAACATTCTACCTTTTCACCTGGGGCAGCTAGGTGGTGCAGTGGATAAAGCACCAGTGCAGGAGTCAGAAGGAAGGTGAGTTCAAATCTCACCTCAGACACTTGACACTCACTAGCTGTGTGATCTTGGGCAAGTCACTTAACCCCAATTGCCTCATCCTGGGCCATCTCCAGTCATCTTGATGAATATCTGACCACTGGATTCAGATGGTGCTGGAGGAGTAGTGAGGCTGGTGACCTACACAGCCCTCCCTCACTCAAAATAAAATCAAGTGTAAGTCATATCATCATTTCTCTGATGGTATGGTCTTCTTCGATGAGGAAAGGTGAACACACCTTTTCACCCACTAAATCTATCAGCTCTTAAGTTAATCTTTTCTTTTTTCCAGAACTTGCCTTGAATTTTCTTTCCTCCTTTACTTCACTGATAAGATTCTCCCCAATGAAAAGGGATGGGAAGTGAAAGTTCTCTTCAAATTCTATTTACCTTTCACAGGTCTACCCAAGTCTTACCTCCTTGATATCCTCCCTTACCATCAATCCAAAGAGATCTCTTCTCATGAACACTTAGAGGATTTGCCAGTACCTATACTTCATTTGATGCTTAGTGTATACTACTTTCCATTGTCCCTTATCTTTTCATCTCTTTATTTTATGCCTCATATGATGTTTATTGTTAGCGGTCATTGAACGGGATTCTGTTCATACATCTTCCACAGAATGCAAAATGTTCTTGACGTATGGATGGGAAACATGGAGTTTGGCTCAACCAAGGTTTATGTTTTTTCATAATTAAAAAAATAACCCCAAAGAGGTCTTATATTCTGATCCATTTTTGTGGATGTGTATATGCTTGTGCAAGTGTGCAAATATATATATATATATATATGTGTGTGTGTGTGTGTGTGGTGTATGTATAGGCATTTACCAGCATATAGTTATATATGTATATATGCATGAATATATGTATCTGTATATATATGAACGTATGTATACATGTAAGAGTCCAAATGCATACATATATACATACATATGCGTGTATGATTACTATGGCTATTTCTCCTGTCTTTAGCGCCATTTTTGGTTTTTCTGCAATCTCCGCAGGCACTGTGATATTAGGGCTCAAGTGTGGAGAGTTCCACTCTCCTTAATGATAACATCCCTCTCTGTGAATAGTTAGGTTGATGATCAGAAAACTGACTCTATCTGTCCCCAGAAACATACTAGAAGATTTTCTAGCTGTGTTCCCTTTGTAGAGCCTTCCAGAACCTGGGACATCAGAGTCAGATTTTTGCACAATAAGACTTTTGTAGAAAATATACAGATGACTTAAAAAGCATACCTTGAACAAATTCACCAGAGGGTAAAATGAATGACTTCTGCTGAGACTCAGTATAGTATGATAAAGTACCAGTCAGAAAGACCCAGGTTTGAATACTTAGTAGCTGTGTGACCCTGGGAAAATCATTTAACTTTGGTTTCCTAGTCTATAAAATGGAAATAATAATTTATAACATTACTGAAAGGATCAAATGGACTAAGATGAATAAAGAACATTTAAAGACATAAAGTTCTAAGTAAACATCAGTTATTATTAATGCATATTTTATACAAATAAAGCCAAATGCATTTCTGGAGCAATGAGCGATACCACTTATGGACAAGGCGGGCAGAAGCAGGCTGAATTATGGTGTAGCTGAGATGTACATAACACAGAACTAGATGAATGATGAAGCCATCACCCTTTCAGGTCAACACTACACCTCTTATTATATGAAAAAACAATACCTGAAGCCACTCACTGGTGAACTTCTCTCCTCCCCCTCATCTCATATCAACCATGTATCTTCTTCGTACTTTCCTTCCCTTTCTTCTCTTTCCAGTGCAGTTTGGGTATCATTTTCAACATGAAACCTTTCCTAATCTCCCTAGTTGCTAAGGGCCCTCCTTTCCTCCTAAACTTTTATTTCAGTATTCTATATTTATTTGCTTTATATTCATGCTTTGTGTATATATATTCATATATGTATATATACACACACATACATATATGTACATTTATATACACAGACACACATATACACATACACACATGTACCCATGCATATAAATATAGACACATATTTATATCCTCACTCCTATCTATCATCTATTCAGAGGTGTGCTGGAGCTAGCTCAAACCAACTGCTGAGAGCCAAATGTTAATTTTTTAGTGTGAGCATCTGTACTTCAGAAAGAATTGCAAATGCTACAAATCAGGGTTTGATTTATTGTTGTGTTGATTATCTGGACTTAAGAAATGGATGGGAGAAGATGGCGGAGTAGAAGGACGCACATTCACGAGCTCCGAACCCACAACCCATGGAATTGAGGTAAAAGGAGAGCCCCATAAATTCTGAATCTCTGCAGGGGGTGCACAAACATAGGGGAAGAGATTTCCGTTCCACTGAACCCTGGAGAGCCGTCCCCGGGGTCCATCGCACTCCAGAAAGCGGACCCCACCCCCACCCCTGGCCGCGACCCAGAGAAGCTGACCTGAGCAGACTTCTGAGAGGAAAGCTCCGGGAGAATCTCCGGCAGCCGGGAAAGTCCCTCTGCCCACAGAAGCTAAAGGTCAGTTAAAAAGAACCCTGCGCTAGGGGAGGGGAGCGGGCCCCCTCGGGAGGAAGCGGCGGCGGCAGAGACGGGGCAGGAAGCGGCGGAGGCAGAGACGGGGGCAGGAAGCGGCGGAGGCAGAGGCGTGGGCGGGCGGCTGAGGCGGGCAGCGGCCCGGGACTCAGGAATCCCCCAGCAGCAGGTAGGATCTTCAATACTGAAGGTCTTTCCAACCTGAGGAAGCCGAGCAGGGGAGAGGGCCCTGCCCCCACACCGCTCTACTGCTGAACGCCTCTGAATAAAACCCCCAAGGGAGCTGAGCACAGCAGGTGGGGGCCCCCCACCCGCTCTGTTCCTGAAAGTCGCTTCAGAAAGCCCCTGAGGGCCCAAGCTAGGAAGCGGCCCTGCCCCCACCCTGCGCCAGAACTAAAGCGTGCCGCGGGAAAGCGCATTTGAATCTCAGAGGCCAAGGACTAGCTGGGCGGATCCAGGCGGAGGTGGAAAGGAATCTCAGAAGTCAAGTAACTGGCTGGGAAAATGCCTAGAAAGGGAAAGAAAAATAAGACTTTAGAGAGTTTTTTCCAACAAATGCAAATGATCCCGACCTTCGGATCTGAAGGGGAGGATGAGGACGTATTTTTCCCATCAGGGAAAGATGTGGAGGGCGGGGCCTCAGTACCCCAGACACCCCAGGGGGGTGTTGGGTGGGCTCAGGCCTTGGAAGAGCTTAAAAAGGATTTTGAAAAGCAAGTTAGACAGGTGGAGGAAAGACTGGGAAGGGAAATGACAAAGATGCAAGAAGAGTATGAAAAAAAGGTCAATATCTTGGTAAAGGAGTCCCAAAAAAAATGCTGAGGAAATTAACACCTTGAAAAATAGGCTCACTCAATTGGCAAAAGAGGTTCAAAAAGCCAATGAGGAGAAGAATGCATTCAAAAGCAGAATGAGCCAAATGGAAAAAGAGGCTCAAAAGCTCACTGAATTTAATAGTTCTCTCAAAATTAGAATGGAACAGATGGAGTCTAATGACTTTATGAGAAACCAAGAAATCACCAAACAAAACCAAAAGAACGATAAAATGGAAGAGAATGTGAAATATCTCATGGGAAAAACAACTGACCTGGAAAATAGATCAAGGAGAGACAACTTAAAAATTATGGGACTACCTGAAAGCCATGATCAAAAAAAGAGCCTAGACATCGTCTTGCATGAAATTATCAAGGAAAACTGCCCTGACATTCTAGGACCAGAGGGCAAAATAAGTATTGAAAGAATCCATCGATCACCACCTGAAAGAGATCCAAAAAGAGAAACTCCTAGGAACATTGTGGCCAAATTCCAGAACTCCCAGCTCAAGGAAAAAATCTTGCAAGCAGCCAGAAACAAACAATTCCAGTACTGTGGAAATATAATCAGGATAACCCAAGATCTAGCAGCATCTACATTAAGGGATCGAAGGGCGTGGAATAGGATATTCCAGAAGGCAAAGGAACTAGGACTGAAACCAAGAATCACCTACCCAGCTAAACTGAGTATAATACTTCAAGGGAAAATATGGTCTTTCAATGAAACAGAGGACTTTCAATCATTCTTAATGAAAAGACCAGAGCTGAAAAGAAAATTTGACTTTCAAACACAAGAATGAGAGGAAGCATGCAAAAGTCAACAGCAAGGAGAAGTATTAAGGGACTTACCAGAAATGAACTGTTTGCATTCATACAGGGAAGGACAATATTTCTAACTCTTAAAACTTTTCAGTATCTGGGTGGTTGGTGGGATCACACATACACATGTACACGCATGCACACACATACACACATGCATTCACATGCAGAGACAGAGAGCACAGATTGAACTGAATAGGATGGGACCATACCTTAAAAGAAATTAAGGTAAATGGTGAGAGAGAAATGTAGTGAGAGGAAAGAGGGGGAAATGGAAGGGGGTAACTATATGTCATTTAAGAGGCAAGTAGGAGATGTTTTTAGTGGAGGGAAAAAGAGGAGAGCTGAGGGAAAAAAACAAACAAACAAACAAACAAAAGTTTACCCTCATCACATTTGACTAAACGAAGGAGTGAAATGCACACTCATTTTGGTATGAAAACCTTTCTTACAGTATAAGAAAGCGGGGGAGAAGGAGATATTGGGGGGAGGGATGATGGAAGGGAGGGCAAAGGGAGGAGGGAGAAATTGAAAGTCAACACTTGGGGAGGGACAGGATCAAAGGACAGAAGAGAAACAATGAGGGGCAGGTTAAGAGGGATGGCAATTCAGTTAATCTTACACAACACGACTATCAGGAAGGTCACTTGCAAAGCTACACAGATATGGCCTATAATAAATTGCCTGCCGTACCAAAGGGAATGGATGGGGAGGGAGGGATGGGGAGAATTTGGAACTCAAAGTTTCAGGAACAATTGTTTAGTATTGTTGTTGCAACTAGGAAAGAAGACATACAGTTAATGAGGAATAGAAAGTCATCTGGCCCTACAGGAGAAAAGAGAAGATAGAGACAAGGGAAGGGAGGGATGACAGAAGAGAGGACAGATTGAAGATAGGGAAAATTAGATTGCTTGGGGTATTGGGGTGGGGGGAGGGGAGAAAAGGGGAGAAAATTTGGAACCCAAAAATTTGTGGAAATGAATGTAAAAAGCTAAATAAATAAATAAAAAAAAAAAAAAAAAAAAAAAAAAAAAAAAAAGAAAGTAATAATGCACATTAAACTTTAAAAAAAAAAAAAAAAAAAAAAAAAAAAAAAAGAAATGGATGGGAGAAAATATTGATAATACAGATTAAGCTTTAAAGCATATCCTGCATTTATTTGAAGAGCCTTTACCACTACACCCTTGCCTCCCTTCATCTGCTAAAGTGATCTAAAGCCCAGGTCTTAACATTTCACACCATCCCCTTTTGCCCCCAACTCAACACTTGTTAAACTCCAGTGGCTTGCCTGAACCTCCAGAATGAACTATAAATTAAGTGCTCTGTTCAGCCTTTAAAGCCCTTCACAGTCTGACCGCTTCCTTTCTTTCTTTCTTACATTTTCTTATACTTTCCTCCTGTCCACAAACTCCAGGATCCTGCAACACCAGCCTTCTTCCTACTCCTCAATGTAAATTAAGTGTTTTGGTGTACAAGAAAGCGAATATGATTTAAAATTGAGTTAAGAGAACCACAGTGTTGGAAAGAAGAGGATTGACAGTTTTGATGTATTCAGCCCTTGTCAAACCATATGTAGAATATTATCTTCAATTTTAGGTGCTACATGTTAGGAAGAGCCTTGAAAAGCCAGGACATAGTGAGAGCAGCTGAATAATGAGCAGACTTGACGTTGTGTCATAACTCACAGGAATTCTTAACTCTAGGGTCTGTAAATTAATATACATATATACATATATATATATATATAAAATTGTTACATTTTCCATATTTATTTATTTATTTTTAATTTAGGTAATACTAGAAACATTTCTGTAACATAAAATGGTGAAAAGATGATTGCACATGAAGCTGCAAATCTGTTTTGGAAAACTTGCCATTCCTTTTAAATATATAATAAAGTTACCATGTAAATATCATAAATAGATATGAAATTTACACATATACACATATATATATACATATATACATACACACAATTGGTTTTTCCCATATATTACATTTTGTAGATTTAAAAATCTTATTCTGAGAAACGGGTCAATAGGCAGGGATGTGCTGAAACCTGATTGTCAAATTTTCATTATTTGGTTTAGGAATTGTTTGTTCCAGGAGCTCTTCATATGTATATAGTATGGATGGTTGGATGGATGGTTCTGTCTTGCTTAAAGATTTTATTGTTGGAAAGCAGCAAATGTTAGAAATCAAGGCTTGATTTATGGTTGTGTCGATTTCTAGACTTAAGGGACTGGTAGGTAAAATGTTAACAATGCAGATTTAACTCAAAAGTGTGTCAAGCCTGTATTTTTTCCTCCCAGAGAATTGACTGATGAACAGTTAGTAGAAATCCCTGTCCATAAGCTTCGTTGTGAGTCTTGTTCGGTCATTTCAAACACTTTGTGACCCCATTTGGGATCTTCTTGACAAAATTACTAAAGCTGTTTACCATTTTCTTCTCCAATTCATCTTATAGATGAGGAAACTGAAGCAAACAGGGATAAGTGACTTGCCCAGGGTCACACAGATAAGTTTTTGAGACTGGATTCCTGACTCGAGACCCAGTGCTCTATGCCATACTACCAAGAGTCTAGTAAACAACCAAGGTTAAGCACTACCACGAGAGAACTGGTTAAAGGAACTGGCGATGTTAACTTAAAGAAGACTTAAGGGAAAGAAGATTTAATGGATTATCATGAGAAAAGAGCGGGTTATATTTGTTTGGCTTTGCCTGACAAGACAGGACTAAGATCAACTGAGATCAGAAGAAGTATTTAGAGAAAAACATATTTCATCTCCATGAAAGTAAAATCTTCCTAATAAATAAAGCTATTTGAAAAATGGAATGTACTGCCTTAGGAATTGTTTGTCCCAGGAGCTCTTCTTATGTACATGGTGTGGTTACCCAGAAGTTTCAGGTTGGACTGGATGGTTCTGTCTTGCTTAAAGATTTTATTGTTGTGGATGACTCGTTCAGCCCTGTCTGATTCTTTGTGACCCCACGGACCATGGCATGCCAAGCGCGTCTATCCCCCACTCTCTCCTGAAGTCTGTCCAAGTGTAGGTAAACTGTTCCCATGATATTATTAAACCATCTCATCCTCTGCCGTCTCCTTCTCCTTTTGCTTTTAATCTTTCCCAACAAAGGGTATTTTTCCAATCAGGCACATCTTTTCATTATGTGGCCAAAGTATTTAAGTTTCAGTTTCAGTATTGGCTTTCCAGGGAATAGTCTGAATTTGTTTAAGTATCGACTAATTTGATCTCCTTGTTGTCCAAGGGACTTTCCAAAGTCTTCTCCAGCACCAGAATTAGAAAGCATCCATTTTTTTCAGGGCTCAGCTTTCTCTCACAGCCATATATTACTGCTGGAAAAACCATAACTTTGCTGATATGGACCTTTGTCAGCAAGATGATGTCTCTGCTTTTTAGTATGCTGTCTAGCTTTGTCATAGCTTTCCTTCAAAGGAGCAGATTTCATGGTTGCAGTCACTATCTGCAGTAATTTTTGGCCCATGAATACAAAATCTGACATTGATTCCATCTTTTCTCCCTCTATTTACCAGGAAGTGGCAAATAGTTGAGAAGATCTTAGTTTGGCTTTGTTTTTTTTTTTCTTGATCTTAAGATTCAAGCTAACTTTTATACTGGATCTAAAGGACTAACAATAAAGGAATGGCTGAATAAATGTTGGTGCCTTCATAATGAAATCCTGTCATATTATGTCTTCAGTCCTGACAAGAATGAGATATACAAAGAAATCTGGAAAGATCTGTATAGAATCATGCAAAAAAAAATAAAGAGGAAAAGAAGATGTGGAAGAATGTATCACATTCCAATACGGGGAAAATAAACAATGTAAATCAATAAAGAATCCAGATGAGGATTTAGGGAAGACTGAAAAATTATGATATTTTAATGCATTTCCATTAGTTTATTTAAATGTAAATTATTTTCTAGCAATTTTAGTTGGTTATATTGGTGATTAATGCTAATATTTTATGAAGACACATTTTTTAAAAAAGATTATCTTTCTATGTGAAGAAAGGCTTGATGATAGGATAAAAAAATTACTTAGCTGTAACTATTACGGGGGTTCAAAAGTAGAAAGGCCTAACCCAGCACTTTTTCATGTTCCCTTTATTAGAAATCAACAAACAGAGGGTGGATGATCAATTTTGGGGAAGATTAGAGGAGATTTTTCACTCAGGTTTAGGTTGGACTAGGGACAGCTGGTGGTGCAGGGGACTGAGTGCCAGACCTGGAGTCAGAAAGATCAATCTTTGTGAGTTCAAATCCAGCTTCTGGAACTTACTATCTGTGTGAACCTGGAAAAACCATTTAACTTTATTTGACTCAGTTTCTCCATCTGTAAAATAAGGTGGAGAATGAAACGGCAAATTGCTCCAGTAGCTTTGCCAAGAAAATCCCAAATGGGGTCACAAAGAATTAGACATGACTGAACCACGCAACAACAACATGTTTGGACTAGATGGTGGTCCAATTGAAATCTCTTTCACTTCTCAGGTTCTGTAATTCTCTAGTGTTTGTGATTTTAGTGGGAGTTGGAGCAGTCTTTGTAGTTTCAAGTTTAGCCTGGGTGGGATTGGAAAAATGTCTTTTCCAATTAGTCTATGCTTTATGAAGGAGATGGGATTTTAAGCGTTGCTTGCATGATGGAAGACAGACCATTTAATAGGCTATGGGTTGGTTAGGGGTGGGGGTAAAGGGTATACATTGGTTTAGTTTAAGAAAAGGCCCAGAAGTGGGAGTAGGTTGACTGGATGAATGTGCCATGGAATAGAAAAGGTCTCAAAAAATTAATTCCCTTCTCAAACTGCTACAGGGACCCTTCAGAAATCCCTTATGTCTCAGAAGAATCTGTCTGGATGAGCAGCTGGAGCACTGCAGATTTAGCATAGGAATGAACAAAACCACAGAGACAACATAATGAGGCACTTGAGACCTTTATTACACACAGGCAAAGTGAGCAGTTGTTCAGTGCAATTGGAGGGTTCCAGGAACCCTTACATCTACACCACCAAAAATGAGACTTCTATCAGGGCTATTGTGGTGTCTGCAACTTCACCATTAGAAAATCATGCATTAAGATTTCGTCTCTAGTATTCCTCAGTTAAGATGCAAATACTATGCAAGGATACCCATGAATTAGAGAGTTGTGTGTCCTTAATTTATAAAACTGCTCTTTTAGCTATCTGAATGGGAACTGGACACAAAGCAGGGAAGTGTTGAAGGTCAGGAGGTAGAATAAAAAAGTAGTATGGCACTGTAGAGAGTATGGATTATTAAATCAAAGGACCTGGGTTCAAATCCTGGTTCTGCCAACTATGAGCTGTGCAATCATGGGCATGGCTAGCTACTGTGGGCCTTGTTTTCATCATCCATAAAGTGAAGATGTTGAACTAGATGACCCTGAAGGTCCTGTCCAGATTTATGGTCCTAACTCTAGTTTGGGATATGTCAAAAAGTTGACTCTTGAGTGGGGTACCTCATAGTGGGGGAAGAGTCTGCACAGTTAGGGGAATCATGATGGAGTTAGGCATCTAGCAGAAGAGGAGAGGGTAGTGATAAAAAATGCTGAAAGGGGAGGTGAGAGATTATCTAAAATTATGCCTCTGGTACAATATGTACAGACCTGGCTTGGGGGTGTCCTCATTTCCAGTTGAAAGATTTATGACTATTTAATGGGACCCTGAAATCAAGGTGACCATGTCATGGACAGAGCCTCAGCTGATAGCCAGGTGCATCATCTGTGTGCCAACTTCATACTGGAGACCACTAATCCAGGACCATGGACTCATCTGATTCTAAATTATACATTTTCCTGATTGGTAACCAATGCTATCTGTAAGCTCCATTTCGAAGGGTCTGGCACCACTAGCTTCCTGGTTCTTAAGCCAAGGCAAACTCATCATACCCTCAAGCAGCAATTAGAATACAACGATCCTGATGAGGTAAGTGGAGACGAAATTGAAACAGTCAGAAATATTCTCCCCACAACATCCACAGGGGCATTCAAGGCAATTTCTCAACCACAAGTTCAGGAACTGAGAACAATCTGTAAAACATTTTAGTAGTAGTCCATAAAAATAAAGATTTCTTGAGATCACTAAGAATATTCAGTTTCCCCCCTTTTCTCTGTCCTTCCTTCTCTCTACATTTTTCCCCTTCATGTTTTCTCTTGGATTCCACTATGGCCTAAACACAATCTCATCACCCAATTTTCACTTCCTCCAATTCCAAGTTCCTCTCTTATTCTCTTAAGTGTGATCAAAAGCAGTAAAAGATTGTTAGATAAACTGATCCTAGTAGATAGATAGATGATAGTTGATAGATAGATAGATAGATAGATAGATAGATAGATAGATAGATAGACGACAGGTAGATCATCTTAAAACCTATGGACTTGAAAATGTTTGTTCTTTATTCCTCTATTCTGGGTCTCTTACACCAATCACCCCACCTGTCTCTGGTTCTGCCTCCTAAACCACTAAGAACTCTTACCTCCCTCATTCCTCTGCCCTTGTAGAGGGCAGAGAAAAGTCTTGGATAACACTAACTGATTTCAGGGGACTCAGTGTGGAAAGCCTGTTCTGACCTTTACTTAGGATGCTGCAAGAAGAATTAGGTTGGCAAGATGAAGGTTGGGATTACTGGTAATGGTCTGAAATGTACTGGATGACCTTGAAGTCTTCAATGCCTGACCAAGCTCTAAGCACTCCTCAGCACCTGCTTCAGTCACTTTCAAGGCCACTGGACCAAATTGCTCTCATCTGCTCATTCAGCCATGGGAAGCCTTCACCTGCTTGGGGAAGACCTCTTTAACTCACCAGTGGTTTTGAGGTCAGTTGGTTGTCCACAACTTGGCTTAGCCTATCTGCCAAGATGGTTTACTGGGGTATGGCCCCTGAGAATGCTACAGCTTCTTGGAGTCATGGGTAAGAGTTGGGTGGCAGGTGGACACCAAAGGTGAATGAGCATCCCTGAGAAGGACTAGGCAAGCTCTCACACCAGATGTACCAATTCTCCTGGAACACTCCATGTACCCTATACAGGGTACCATATACTAGGAGAAGAAAAAGATACCACATAGTCACTTTCCCAAAGATAAAATAAACCCTCCTTTGGGCCCTTTGGAGAAGTAAAATATCCCACTGAGACAGAGAATTGACGAGTCTTTCAGACTCAGGTGCCTAAGTGGCATTCTCACAGTGAGTTCTGCACTCCTTGGAGAAGAAGCCCTCTTTAGTGTGATGGATTCCTCTGGACTGCTATGTTTCCCCTGGCACTGATGCTCACTGGGGCTGATCTCCCTGGCACTAAATGTGTTTCCTTGAATGAGCCCAAGGTGCCAGAGCCAAAGGCTACTAGGAAATAAATAACAGCCACCTTTCTCATGGCCACAGACCCAAAGGAATGTTCAGATGGTCTTGTCCCTGATCAAGATGAGCTGTGTTTTCCAAGCAACAGAGGAAAAAAATAAAATAAAATGAAACAGACACCAAGAATAACATCCGATTCAACACTGCCAGCCCATTTTTGTGTCTTGACAAACAGGAGATTGTGTCCAGCACAGTTTTCTGGGAAAGGAAGCAGTCACATACCTCTGAGGCACTTGCCTGTAGGTGTTACCAAAGTCGCGAGTGGCAGCGGCAGTGATGAGCAACTCATTACTGTTAGATAAATAATATTTAGCCAGCAGCTACGTTCACACATGAGTGGAAACCTAATTGCTGCAGAAAGACACTCACTTCATGTTGGGTGACTTCATGTGGAAAATATGACCTTGGGTTAATGAACGGTGACTTGTAGAGATGAGGCACATGGCCTTGTGAAACAGACAAAGGAAACTCAGGGCCTCCTCCCTAGGGTCTAAGAGTTTAAACCTCAAAAAGACTTTCTGGAATGGAAAGCATCACCAGGAAATTACTTGGGTTAAAAAAGATGAGAAAAATTAAAAAAAAATAGTCCAGATGTGTTAACACAGCTAAGTCTGAAAGATTTCAAGCTTGAAGTCTTCAGGGAAGTGTGAGGTGGTGGGAATAATTCTATGATGAACTGTAAAGGCCTATTGACAGCTCAGTCTCAGGGAAAGTATTCTCCTCTTTCCTCTGAGTAAGATCTCATACTAGCTAGATGAGTGTACACACTCTTCTTAAATACAGAAAACAGTAGAGAGGAGAAGATTCAAGCCTTGGTTCAAATCTTGACTTTGCTACTTCTATCATGCATGTTCTTCTATAAAATAAATGGGTTTGACTAGGTGGTCTCTCAAGTCCAGTCCCACTGTGAATCCTATGTCAGATAAGAGCCTTGGTATCTCTTTTGGGTGGTTCCCAGTCCTTGAATCTGAAATTCTTTGTGATGGATAAACTTCTTGTTAGGGTTTTAGCCCAATGCTTCTTCCTCAGGTCTTATGACCTGGAGAACATTGGCCTATGAGGCAGAGGCACTAGTTTCTAGTACTGGATGTACTAACTTCATGCTTCTGGCAGGATACACTAGCCTTCCAGGCTCAGATTCGTCCTGTGTAAGGTGGGCATACTAACACATAGATAGCTCTACTTAGACACATATAATTATGGGGGAGCTGATTGGGGCTTAGCAATTGGGAGCACAAATGTAGAAGCTAATGATAGCCTTATCCCAGTGCAAGCTTTCCAGCATAAGAATTCTGTAGTCTGCCATCTTCCCTTTGGTGCAAAAATTGATTATCTCCCTACAACTTAAAGTGATAACAAAGGTTATTCACTTTTTTGTATCATGGACCCCTTTTGTTGAAACCCATGGACACCTTCTCAGAATAATGTTTTTAAATACATAAAAATGTGTAAGATTGCAAAGGAAACCAATCATAATGAAATGAAGATACAGATGGTGGAAAGAACCCTATGATAGGTAAAGCCCATCAACAGCTTAGTCTCAGGGGAGGTATTCTCTCCCCTTCCCCTTCCTCTAGGTAAGATCTCATATTAGCTAAATGAGAGTCTGCAGTCTTCTTAATGACCTACAGAAAATAGTACAGAAAGTAGCAGATTTGGAATCAAAGGAATCAATTTTCCCATACAAGTCTACTGAAATTTGTACATGGACCCTAGGTTAAGAATCGTTCTTAAGACCCAGTGAAATAATGAGTTTGAAAGAAATAAAGTGAATGTGCAAATGCAAGATGGTCTTCTTTGACTGTGAGTTCCTTAAAAGCAGGGACTGTTTTGCTCTTCTGCCTTCATATCTCTGGCCTTTAATACAAGTGTAATAAGTGCTCAATCAATATTGAGTGATTGACAAAAGAAAGGAAAGAGTAATTCAATCATTGAATTCAACACAATTTAGCATTCATGAAGTGCTTCTTCTCTTCCCTAATTACTGTGTTCTAAAAGGAACCTCTCTGCCTTCTCCCTCACCCAAACACACACACACACACACACACACACACACACTGTACCTACACCCATACCTTTATTTTCTTGCTCTTGCCCCATGCCTAACAATGCTTTCATGACATTTGCTAGAAATCACATCCAATTGTTCATACTTTTAGAAAATGTATAGAATGAAGTTAAATTCACTTGGAGGATGTACTTCTTGACTGTCTATCTGGAAGGCTAAATCTTTGTTTCCATTAAGCAATCCCAGCTTTAAAGGACCCACCTGAGGCAGAAGTCATTACTTTCATCTGGGCTAGTAATAAAAGCATTCTGACACAGGACGGAAACTCAAGAGGCTGGCAACTTGTAAAAGTTCTTCATTTTGAAAATGATGGCAAGAATTGGTTTGGCAAATAGGAGATTTTTTTTCCCTTTTAGGATGAAAAGAAATAATATTGATGGGAAAGCAAGAAGCAATTTTTTTAGCAGATCCAGACCTTGTTCCCTACCAATATGGCTGATTTCAACAGCAACTTTAAAAATAATTAAAGGAGTGGGAAAATATTTTTTTTTTGTACAAATGGAAACAACTGACCTTTTGGCTTGACTACTCATAGGAATGCATGTCCAACTAACAACTTCTGAAGGTCCTTTAGTTGGAGTCTCCAAGATGTTTCCCCTATATCTATGATAGCTTTTCTACTGAGCTCCTTTTAGAGTCTTGAATTTACCTTTCTTCTGTGTGCCTACTTTGTCCTTGGTTCTAGATGCAGAAAATGTTGCCAAATGCTTCTCCGGGGATACTACCTGCTCAAAGATACTGATGAAAAAGTTCAGATCCTCCTGGCCTCTGAAGTTCATGAGGTCGTTCTCTGAGATTCACAAGGTTAAGAGGAAGAAGGAAAACTGAAGAACTTCTTCTCTCCCCTAAACTATTTCTTCTCAGGAGACTCACTGGAATTTTCCTCCTTTCATGCAGAAAGACCCTGTAATCCTCTGAGGTTTGAACTTGTCTGCTCCCTTCTTGGAGACCCGCAGGGTTTGACTAAGTCCCTCAATCAATCCCAGCAAACTTCCTTTTTAAAAATATTGTTAAAATGCCTTTTGATTGCTATCTAGGACTTGGTCATTCCTAATTCACACCTCTGAATCAGTAAGATCCATTGTCACCTCACAAAAGACCAAGTAGAACAGGGAGATTATAAGTACCCTTACACATATTGCTGGCAAACAAAACAACAAATAAAAGTGCAAAGGAAAGGCAAAAAGTATATTATTCAGGAAACAGTGAAAAATCTTTTCTGGATGGAAGAATTAGATAAAGGCAAGGAACAGTGGGAAGATGGAATGGAGAAAGGTAGGGAAGACTGATACTCTTAGACTGCTTTTTAGATCCCTGATTCCCCTTTGCAAACACCAGTCATACTCCTCAGGCTGCCATTCAAGACCCTAGACAATTTGTTTCTAACCGTACAGGGTAGATTTTTATTTTGTTCAACAAATACTAAAGGTCCTGAGGAAGAAAGTGCTAAAGGGAAATTATTATGGACGCCTTGTTCGGGATAGATGAAAGTGAGGAGAGACAGGAAATGGCTTAGGAAGTTTTTGTAATAGAAATTCAATTAAATGCAATAAACATTGTGTCTACTGGGTGCCAGACACTGTGCCTGGGATACAAAGGAAGGAGAGAGAGAGAGAGAGAGAGAGAGAGAGAGAGAGAGAGAGAGAGAGAGGGAGGCAGGGAGAGAGAGAGGGAGGGAGAGAGAGAGAGGGAGGCAGGGAGAGAGAGAGGGAGGGAGGGAGAGAGAGAGAGGGAGAGAGAGAGGGAGGGGAGGGAGAGAGAGAGAGGGAGAGGGAGAGGGAGGGAGGGAGAGAGAGAGGGAGAGAGAGAGAGGAGGGAGAGAGAGAGGGGAGGGAGAGAGAGAGGGAGGGAGGGAGAGAGAGAGGGAGAGAGAGAGAGGGAGAGAGAGAGAGGAGAGAGAGGGAGAGAGAGGGAGAGGGAGGGG
Organism: Bettongia penicillata ogilbyi; assembly: GCA_023548195.1. Classification (NCBI taxonomy): domain Eukaryota; kingdom Metazoa; phylum Chordata; class Mammalia; order Diprotodontia; family Potoroidae; genus Bettongia; species Bettongia penicillata. Next base: position 47,515 of record JAJHZJ010000003.1, read on the forward strand.
AGAGAGAGAGAGGGAGCGGGGAGAGAGAGAGAGAGGGAGAGGGAGAGAGAGAAAGGGAGAGAGGGAGAGAGAGAGAGGGAGAGGGAGGGGAAGAGAGAGAGAGGAAGGAAGGAAGGAAGGAAGGAAGGAAGGAAGGAAGGAAGGAAGGAAGGAAGGAAGGAAGGAAGGAAGGAAGGAGGAAGGAAGGAAGGAAGGAAGGGAGGGAGGAATAAGGAAAGAAAAAGAAAGAAAGAAAGAGAAAAAGAAAGAAAGAGAAAGAAAGAAAAAAGAAAGAAAGAGAAAAAGAAGGAAGGGAAAGAAAAAGGAATCCCTGTAATCAAGGAACTTATTTTCTATTGGGGGAACACAATGTGCACACAGATAAGTAAATACAGATCATATTCAAAACAATTCTAAAATAATTTTAAGAAGGAAAGAACTCTAACAAGTAGGAGAATGAAGGATAATTTCATGGAATGATAATGGGTAGTATTTCTATTGTCCTTTATGGTTTGTCAATTGCTTTCCATAGAGGAACAGAGTGATTCATTCAATGTTACGTAGCTAATAAGTATAATAACCAGGACATCTGATTCCTTGAACCATACATGCTCCTTCAATTCCCCTACTGCAAAGAAAAAGAAATATCTACTTCCTCATCTCCTCACTGAAATAACATTATCAGAACTATCAGAAGAGCCTCTTGTTGGAATATTAAGTTTCACCCACCTGCAATGAAACCTAGGTAGGGTGAGAAGTCTCATAGGAAGTATAGGTTCCAAAAACAAGGACTTATCCTTGTTTCATAGTCCACGAAGTAACTTAGGCTTGACCTTGTCTCACCTCTGTTATAACAAATTTTAACTTACAGTAATGAAAATTTTATTCTTCAAAAAATGTAGGAAATATGTAGGACAGCTGCTATTCTAGACCCTTCCCACATGGCTGATGAAGAAGGATTTCTGGGAACCTCAGGAAGAAATGATGACAGTATTTAAGAGTTTGTAACTGACAATAAGAATAAAACTGACTACAGTACATGCTGTAATTTTTGGGAGAACAGATTTTAAACATTTCACATAAAAAGTAGGTAAAATTCCAGCTGGGAAAACCAGCTCAATTTAGATGAGAGGCTCTCAAGAACGAACTTCTTCAAACAAAAACTATTCTGATAAAGAAGGAAAGAGAAGGGAGGGATAACAGTTTAAAGAGATCAATGTGAATGCAAAAAGGGCTAATCAAAAATCTTAAAGTTAAAAGAAATAAGTAAAGAGGAGGTATCTGAGGATGGATATAAAAATATCATGGTATCATCTGGATAAAATTATATCATAGCTTACTTTTTTCCAGATACTATGCTGGGGGCAAAAATAAGATAAAGATAGTGATGACTGTGGCTTAGAGTGGGTTGGATCTTGATAATAGATAACAGAAAAAAGGAAGAAATATTGAATTTACTTTTGCTTTTGTTTCAAAGAGAATTCAGAATGAGAATTCTGTCTTCAAGAGAAGAATGGAATGAAAATGGATTAATAGGCAATTGGAATTCAATGTAAATAAGGAGGTAGTAAAAGAGCATCTCACCAACTCCCACTTATTCAGGTCACCAGTCCCAGATGAATTTTCTCTAAGGTCATTGAAAAAAAAAACTATTGAAGGAAACAGACAAGCAGGGTAACTATGAAAGTTGCATGTTGCATTTATTACATGCTTAAAAGGTAAAATAAAGTTGTACTTGCTAAAGATTCAGGGTTTAAAATGTAATACTCTTTTTTGTTCTACTTTGACATAAAAATTCTCATTTTATTTTATGTTTTTCAAGTTCAGAATAGAAATATTTTCAAAAAAAGAAAAATAAATGATGGCAATCACTGCTAAGTTGCTTTAAATAATTATTTAAAAAAGAAATCATGAGAGGTGCTATAGAACTGCAGACAGGCAAATAGTGTCCCTATTTTCCAGAGGTAAAGGTGGTAGATTCTCTGACCTATATAGGTTGATGAACTTGACTTTGATTTCTTGAAAACTTCTCCAAGAGATTATGTTTACAAATTGCTTATGAGTACTTAAAAATTAAAGTAATGGTCCTGATCAGCAAGCATGGAATCCTCAAGAATAAATAATGACAGACTAACCTCACCTACTTTTCACAGTTACTAGTAGAGGAGGTCAAAAGAATGCCAAAGATAGAGTATGCCTAGATTTTGACATGGCATTTGACAGTGTCTCATGACGTTCTTGTTGACATGGGGGAGAGATAAGAGGCAGATGACAGCCTAATATGAAACTGGTTGAACAATCAGACTCAGAGTAGATCAATGTCACCTTGGAAAGAGGTCTCTAGCAGAGGACTGCAAGGCTATGTCCTTGGCTCATTCCCAGTCAACATTTTTATCTCTGACTTGTTTTTATCATTATCAAATACTGCATCAAAATAGAGGATTTTTCCCTCCACGTATTTTTCCCTTGTAAAAGACATCTATATTTCTTATGGTCAAGCTTTAAAA